>OZ020197.1:5202371-5802371 GCA_963971165.1 Philopedon plagiatum | reverse complement strand
TTCCTGCTGCGAACAGCTCTTTTTAGACCCTTGAAATTAATTCAGTTTTCTATCTAGTTGCTTCTGATTAGAAGAAAAATGCTAAAACAAATTAAAGGTCTCAGGCGATCCTCACTGCCGCAGGCAGTCCGGCCTTTTTTTAGGTAATCTTGTGCTTGCTTCGGTTTCTTCCTGCTGCGAACAGCTCTTTTTAGACCGTTGAAATTAATTCGGTTTTCTATCTAGTTGCGTTTAATTCATAGAAAAATGCCAAAACAAATTGAACGCCTATAGCGATCCTCACTGCCGCAGGCAGTCCGACCTTTTTATACGTAATCTCGTGCTTGCTTCGGTTTCTTCCTGCTGCGAACAGCTCTTTTTAGACCGTTGAAATTAATTCGGGTTTCTATCTAGTTGCTTCTGATTAGAAGAAAAATGCTAAAACAAATTAAAGGTCTATGGCAATCCTCACTGCCGCAGGCAGTCCGGCTTTTTTATACTTAACCTCGTGCTTGCTTCGGTTTCTTCCTGCTGCGAACAGCTCTTTTTAGACCGTTGAAATTAATTCAGTTTTATATCTAGTTGCTTCTGATTCGAAGAAAAATGCTGAAACAAATTAAAGGTCTCAGGCGATCCTCACTGCCGCAGGCAGTCCGGCCTTTTTATAGGTAATCTCGTGCTTGCTTCGGTTTCTTCCTGCTGCGAACAGCTCTTTTTAGACCGTTGAAATTAATTCGGTTTTCTATCTAGTTGCGTTTAATTCATAGAAAAATGCCAAAACAAATTGAAGGGCCTATAGCGATCCTCACTGCCGCAGGCAGTCCGGCCTTTTTATACGTTATCTCGTGCTTGCTTCGGTTTCTTCCTGCTGCGAACAGCTCTTTTTAGTCCATTGAAATTAATTCGGGTTTCTATCTGTTAGTTAAAATAAACTTTAGTATATAGGTAAATAAATATTTACTAGATTATTAACAACCCAATATTCTAAAATCTTGATTAACAAAAAAATTGGTTGCTATAGGTTGTTTTGTCTGTTCAGATAATACTGAAAAATAAGACGATTAAATTTCGAAGGGGACATCGATTTTAGATTTTCAGGAAGAGAATTATATAGGCTAACTACGTTATATGAGAAACTTCTTTCAAAAAATGTGGTTTTATGTATAGGTGGCGTTAGCAGACCTTTATAACGAATGTTTATGTTATGCACATGAGAGCGAAACACAATCCTATCATGCTAGTAAGCAAGGGTTTTATAGATAATAATTCTATGGTAAAGACAAGCTAAGTGGGCCCGTCGCCTACCCTCCATATTCAACCATTTTGCCTCCAATATCTTGTGAGAAATTCTTTCAAACTTTTTAATTCCATATATTAGACGAAGGCATGAATTTTGCACTTTTTATATTCTATCTTTTTGAATTTGAGTTAAACAGCTACCATAAACAACATCTGCATGATTGAATATAGAGAGAACAAGGGAATCACACAACAGCTTCTTAAGCTTCACTGACAAATCATGTCGACTAGAGTAAAGCAGTTTTAACCTAATATAGGCACGTTGAATACAGCTTGAAATATGTTGTTCAAACCTTAGTGAACTGTCAAACACAAGTCCAAGATTACGTACATTATTTTTTATTTCTAGTGTAGTATTATCTGTTTTTATATTTACTTGATCCTTTATAAAACTGACGTCATTTGTTGGATCGAACAACATTAAGCAACATTTTTTTTGGGTTTAGATACAAAGAATGTTTTAAATCCAGAGATCGTAGGTTTTCTAAATCATTATTTAAATTTTGAAGAGATTCAAGAGCATTTTCCTTTTTGAAGGGCAGGTATATTTGGGTGTCATCTGCATAGTATTGAGCATTAGCATGCTTTAGAGCACTTTGAATATTACAAGTATAAATGGCGTACAACAAAGCACTTATAACTGACCCCTGCGGCACGCCACTTTTAATGGGTAACTCTGTAGATACACTCTCCCCAATCTTAACGCACTGGGTCCTTCCAGTTAAAAAGTTTTCAAAAAACTTTACGGCATTACTGCTCAAACCTATGCAGTGTAAAACTGCTAAAAGAATTTTATGATTTAAAGTGTCGAAGGCTTTCGAGAAATCTAGTAACGCCAATACCGTAACTCTACCAGCATCAGTAGCTCTAAAGATATCATCACTAACACTCGCCAAAGCACTAGAGCACCGGTGATTCCGTCGAAAACCCGACTGAGTTTCCGGTAGAATTCGGTTTCGCCCCACATGCTCTGTGAGTTGTTTATTTATAATTTTTTCCAAAACTTTAGAAAGAATAGGAAGGATATGTAATCTTCCTGCTGCGAACTGCTCTTTTTAGACCGTTGAAAGTAATTCGGTTTTCTATCTAGTTGCTTCTGATTAGAAGAAAAATGCTAAAACAAATTAAAGGTCTATGGCGATCCTCACTGCCGCAGGCAGTCCGGCTTTTTTATACGTAATCTCGTGCTTGCTTCGGTTTCTTCCTGCTGCGAACAGCTCTTTTTAGACCGTTGAAATTAATTCGGGTTTCTATCTAGTTGCGTTTAATTCATAGAAAGATGCCAAAACAAATTAAAGGCCTATGGCGATCCTCACTGCCGCAGGCAGTCCACCCTTTTTATACGTAATCTCGTGCTTGCTTCGGTTTCTTCCTGCTGCGAACAGCTCTTTTTCGACCGTTGAAATTAATTCGGTTTTCTATCTAGTTGCGTTTAATTCATAGAAAAATGCCAAAACAAATTAAAGGCCTATGGCGATCCTCACTGCCGCAGGCAGTCAGGCCTTTTTATACGTAATCTCGTGCGTGCTTCGGTTTCTTCCTGCTGCGAACAGCTCTTTTTAGACCGTTCAAATTAATTCGGTTTTCTATCTAGTTGCGTTTAATTCATAGAAAAATGCTAAAACAAATTAAAGGTCTATGGCGATCCTCACTGCCGCAGGCAGTCCGGCTTTTTTATACGTAATCCCGTGCTTGCTTCGGTTTCTTCCTGCTGCGAACAGCTCTTTTTAGACCGTTGAAATTAATTCGGGTTTCTATCTAGTTGCGTTTAATTCATAGAAAGATGCCAAAACAAATTAAAGGCCTATGGCGATCCTCACTGCCGCAGGCAGTCCACCCTTTTTATACGTAATCTCGTGCTTGCTTCGGTTTCTTCCTGCTGCGAACAGCTCTTTTTCGACCGTTGAAATTAATTCGGTTTTCTATCTAGTTGCGTTTAATTCATAGAAAAATGCCAAAACAAATTAAAGGCCTATGGCGATCCTCACTGCCGCAGGCAGTCAGGCCTTTTTATACGTAATCTCGTGCGTGCTTCGGTTTCTTCCTGCTGCGAACAGCTCTTTTTAGACCGTTCAAATTAATTCGGTTTTCTATCTAGTTGCGTTTAATTCATAGAAAAATGCCAAAACAAATTAAAGGCCTATGGCGATCCTCACTACCGCAGGCGGCCCGGCCTTTTTATACGTAATCTTGTGCTTGCTTCGGTTTCTTCCTGCTGCGAACAGCTCTTTTTAGACCGTTGAAATTATTTCGGTTTTCTATCTAGTTGCTTCTGATTAGAAGAAAAATGCTACAACAAATTAATTGCCTATGGCGATCCTCACTGCCGCAGGCAGTCCGGCCTTTTTATACGTAATTTCGTGCTTGCTTCGGTTTCTTCCTGCTGCGAACAGCTCTTTTTAGACCGTTGAGATTAATTCGGTTTTCTACCTAGTTGCTTCTGATTAGAAGAAAAATGCTAAAACAAATTAAACGCGTATGGCGATCCTCACTGCCGCAGGCAGTCCGGCCTTTTATACGGAATCTCGTGCTTGCTTCGGTTTCTTCCTGCTGCGAACAGCTCTTTTTAGACCGTTGAAATTAATTCGGTTTTCTATCTAGTTGCGTTTAATTCATAGAAAAATTTCAAAAGAAATTAAAGGCCTATGGCGATCCTCACTGCCGCAGGCAGTCCGGCCTTTTCATACGTAATCTCGTGCTTGCTTCGGTTTCTTCCTGCTGCGAACAGCTCTTTTTAGACCGTTGAACTTAATTCGGTTTTCTATCTAGTTGCGTTTAATTCATAGAAAAATGCCAAAAGAAATTAAAGGCCTATGGCGATCCTCACTGCCGCATGCAGTCCAGCCTTTTTATACGTAATCTCGTGCTTGCATCGGTTTCTTCCTGCTGCGAACAGCTCCTTTTAGACCGTTGAAATTAATTCGGTTTTCTATCTAGTTGCTTCTGATTAGAAGAAAAATGCTAAAACAAATTAAAGGCATATGGCGATTCTCACTGCCGCAGGCAGTCCGGCCTATTTATACGTAATTTCGTGCTTGCTTCGGTTTCTTCCTGCTGCGAACAGCTCTTTTTCCACCGTTGAAATTAATTCGGTTTTCTATCTAGTTGCGTTTAATTCATAGAAAAATGCCAAAACAAATTCAAGGCCTATGGCGATCCTCACTGCCGCAGGCGGTCCGTTGAAATTAATTCGGTTTTCTATTTAGTTGCTTGTGATTAGAAGAAAAATGCTAAAACAAATTAAAGGCCTATGGCGATTCTCACTGCCGCAGGCAGTCCGGCCTTTTTATGCGTAATCTCGTGCTTACTTCGGTTTCTTCCTGCTGCGAACAGCTCTTTTTAGATCGTTGAAATTAATTCGGTTTTCTATCTAGTTGCGTTTAATTCATAGAAAAATGCCTAAACAAATTAAAGGCTTATGGCGGTCCTCACTGCCGCAGGCAGTCTGGCCTTTTTATACGTAATCTCGTGCTTGCTTCGGTTTCTTCCTGCTGCGAACAGCTCTTTTTAGACCGTTGAAATTAATTCGGGTTTCTATCTAGTTGCGTTTAATTCATAGAAAAATGCCAAAACAAATTAAAGGCCTATGGCGATCCTCACTGCCGCAGGCAGTCCGGCCTTTTTATACGTAATCAGGTGCTTGCTTCGGTTTCTTCCTGCTGCGAACAGCTCTTTTTAGACCGTTGAAATTAATTCAGTTTTCTATCTAGTTGCTTCTGATTAGAAGAAAAATGCTAAAACAAATTAAAGGTCTCAGGCGATCCTCACTGCCGTAGGCAGTCCGGCTTTTTATAGGTAATCTCGTGATTGCTTCGGTTTCTTCCTGCTGCGAACAGCTCTTTTTAGACCGTTGAAATTAATTCAGTTTTCTATCTAGTTGCTTCTGATTAGAAGAAAAATGCTAAAACAAATTAAAGGTCTCCGGCGATCCTCACTGCCGCAGGCAGTCCGACCTTTTTATAGGTAATCTCGTGCTTGCTTCGGTTTCTTCCTGCTGCGAACAGCTCTTTTTAGACCGTTGAAATTAATTCGGTTTTCTATCTAGTTGCGTTTAATTCATAGAAAAATGCCAAAACAAATTGAAGGCCTATAGCGATCCTCACTGCCGCAGGCAGTCCGGCCTTTTTATACGTAATCTCGTGCTTGCTTCGGTTTCTTCCTGCTGCGAACAGCTCTTTTTAGACCGTTGAAATTAATTCGGGTTTCTATCTAGTTGCTTCTGATTAGAAGAAAAATGCTAAAAGAAATTAAAGGTCTATGGCGATCCTCACTGCCTCAGGCAGTCCGGCTTTTTTATACGTAATCTCGTGCTTGCTTCGGTTTCTTCCTGCTGCGAACAGCTCTTTTTAGACCGTTGAAATTAATTCAGTTTTCTATCTAGTTGCTTCTGATTCGAAGAAAAATGCTAAAACGAATTAAAGGTCTCAGGCGATCCTCACTGCCGCAGGCAGTCCGGCCTTTTTATAGGTAATCTCGTGCTTGCTTCGGTTTCTTCCTGCTGCGAACAGCTCTTTTTAGACCGTTGAAATTAATTCGGTTTTCTATCTAGTTGCGTTTAATTCATAGAGAAATGCCAAAACAAACTGAAGGCCTATAGCGATCCTCACTGCCGCAGGCAGTCCGGCCTTTTTATACGTAATCTCGTGCTTGCTTCGGTTTCTTCCTGCTGCGAACAGCTCTTTTTAGACCATTGAAATTAATTCGGGTTTCTATCTAGTTGCTTCTGATTAGAAGAAAAATGCTAAAACAAATTAAAGGCGTAAGGCGATCCTCACTGCCGCAGGCAGTCCGGCCTTTTATACGTAATCTCGTGCTTGCTTCGGTTTCTTCCTGCTGCGAACAGCTCTTTTTAGACCGTTGCAATTAATTCGATTTTCTATCTAGTTGCTTCTGATTAGAAGAACAATGCTAAAACAAATTAGAGGCGTATGGCGATCCTCACTGCCGCAGGCAGTCCGGCCTTTTATACGTAATCTCGTGCTTGCTTCGGTTTCTTCCTGCTGCGAACAGCTCTTTTTAGACCGTTGAAATTAATTCGGTTTTCAATCTAGTTGCGTTTAATTCATAGAAAAATGCCAAAACAAATTGAAGGCCTCTGGCGATCCTCACTGCCGCAGGCAGTCCGGCCTTTTTATATGTAATCTCGTGCTTGCTTAGTAAATGAGAAAACTAATATTTAAAGGAGACATATAGTAAATGAGGAAACAAGGATTTAAAGGGGTGAAAGGACATGTAGTAAATGAGGAAATATATTTTAAAAGTAGTGAAAGGACATATAGTAAATGAGGAAATAAATATTAAAAGGTAGTGAAAGGAACATACAGTAAATGGGGATAAGAACTTAAGTTGAACGCAGGGACATATAGTAAATGAGGAAATAAATGTTAAACGGTAGTGAAAGGAACATTCAGTAAATGAGGATAAGAATTTTAGTCGAACGCAAGGACATATAGTAAATGAGAAAACTGATATTTCAAGAGGAGTGAAAGGACATATAGTAAATGAGGAACTAAATTTTAAAAGTAGTGAAAGGACATATAGTAAATGAGGAAATAAATATTAAAAGGTGGTGAAAGGAACATACAGTAAATGTGGATAGGAATTTTAGTTGAACGCAAGGACATATAGTAAATGAGAAAACTAATATTTCAAGAGGAGTGAAAGGCCATATAGTAAATGGGGAAACAAAGATTTTAAAGGGGTGAAAGGACATATAGTAAATGAGGAAATAAATTTTAAAAGTAGTGAAAGGACATACGGTAAATGAGGAAATAAATATTAAAAGGTAATGAAAGGAACATACAGTAAATGAGGATAAGAATTTTAGTTGAACGCAAGGACATATAGTAAATGAGGAAATAAATATTTAAAGGTAGTGAAAGGAACACACAGTAAATGAGAATAAGAATTTTAGTCGAACGCAAGGACATATAGTAAATGAGAAAACTAATATTTAAACGGTCTGAAAGGACATATTGTAAATGAGGAAACAAAGCTTTTAAAGGGTGAAAGGACATATAGTAAATGAAGAAATAAATTTTAAAAGTAGTGAAAAGGCATATAGTAAATGAGGAAATAAATATTAAAAGAAAGTGAAAGGAACATACAGTAAATGAGGATAAGAATTTTAGTTGAACGCAAGGACATATAGTAAATGAGAAAATTAATATTTCAAAAGGAGTGAAAGGACATATTATAGTAAATGAGGAAACAAAGATTTTAAAGTGATGAAAGGGCATATAGTAAATGAGGAAATAAATATTAAAAGGTAGTGAAAGGGACATACAGTAAATGGGGTTAAGAATTTAAGTTGAACGCAAGGACCTATAGTAAATGAGGAAACATATATTTAAAAGGAGTGAAAGGACATATAGTAAATGAGGAAATAAATATTAAAAGGTAGTGAAAGGAACATACAGTAAATGAGGATAAGAATTTTAGTTGAACGCAAGGACATATAGTAAATGAGAAAACTAATATTTCAAAAGGAGTGAAAGGACATATAGTAAATGAGGAAACAAGTAATTAAAAGGAGTGAAAGGACATATAGTAAATGAGGAAATAAATATTAAAAGGTAGTGAAAGGAACATACAGTAAATGAGGATAAGAATTTTAGTCGAACGCAAGGACATATAGTTAATGAGAAAACTAATATTTAAACGGAGTGAAAGGACATATAGTAAATGAGGAAACAAGTAATTTAAATGAGTGAAAGGACATATAGTAAATGAGGAAATAAATATTAAAAGGTAGTGAAAGGAACATACAGTAAATGAGGATAAGAATTTTAGTAGAACGCAAGGACATATAGTAAATGAGAAAACTAATATTTAAAAGGAGTGAAAGGGCATATAGTAAATGAGGAAATTAATGTTAAAAGGTAGTGAAAGAAACATACAGTAAATGAGGATAGCAATTTAAGTCGAACGCAAGGACATATAGTAAATGAGAAAATTAATATTTCAAAAGGAGTGAAAGGACATATAGTAAATGTGGAAACAAAGATTTTAAAGGGGTGAAAGGACATATAGTAAATGAAGAAATAAATTTTAAAAGTAGTGAAAGGACATATAGTAAATGAGGAAATAAATATTAAAAGGGAGTGAAAGGAACATACAGTAAATGAGGATAAGAATTTTAGTTGAACGCAAGGACATATAGTAAATGAGAAAACTAATATTTCAAAAGGAGTGAAAGGACATATAGTAAATGAGGAAAAAAAGATTTTAAAGTGATCAAAGGGCATATAGTTAATGAGGAAATAAATATTAGAAGGTAGTGAAAGGGACATACACTAAATGGGGTTAAGAATTTAAGTTGAACGCAAGGACATATAGTAAATGAGGAAACATATATTTAAAAGGAGTGAAAGGAACAGCTCTTTTTAGACCGTTGAAATTACCGCCGCACTGCCGCAGGCAGTGCGGCCTTTTTATACGTAATTTCGTGCTTGCTTAGGTTACTCCCTGCTGCGAACAGCTCTTTTTAGACCGTTGAAATTAATTCGGTTTTCTATCTAGTTGCGTATAATTCATAGAAAAATGCCAAAACAAATTAAAGGCCCATAGCGATCCTCACTGCCGCAGGCAGTCCGTCCTTTTTATACGTAATCTCGTGCTTGCTTCGGTTTCTTCCTGCTGCGAACAGCTCTTTTTAGACCGTTGAAATTAATTCGGTTTTCTTTCTAGTTGCGTATAATTCATAGAAAAATGCCAAAACAAATTAAAGGTCAATGGCGATCCGCACTGCCGCAGGCAGTCCAGCCTTTTTATACGTAATCTCGTGTTTGCTTCGGTTTCTTCCTGCTGCGAACGGCTCTTTTTAGACCGTTGAATTAATTCGGTTTTCTATCTAGTTGCTTCTGATTAGAAGAAAAATGCTAAAACAAATTAAAGGCCTATGGCGATCCTCACTGCCGCAGGCAGTCCGGCATTTTTATACGTAATCTCGTGCTTGCTTAGGTTACTCCCTGCTGCGAACAGCTCTTTTTAGACCGTTGAAATTAATTCGGTTTTCTATCTAGTTGCGTATAATTCATAGAAAAATGCCAAAACAAATTAAAGGCCAATGGCGATCCGCACTGCCGCAGGCGGTCCAGCCTTTTTATACGTAATCTCGTGTTTGCTTCGGTTTCTTCCTGCTGCGAACAGCTCTTTTTAGACCGTTGAATTAATTCGGTTTTCTATCTAGTTGCTTCTGATTAGAAGAAAAATGCTAAAACAAATTAAAGGCCTATGGCGATCCTCACTGCCGCAGGCAGTGCGGCCTTTTTATACGTAATTTCGTGCTTGCTTCGGTTTCTTCCTGCTGCGAACACCTCTTTTTCGACCGTTGAAATTAATTCGGTTTTCTATCTGGTTGCGTTTAATTCACAGAAAAATGCCCAAACAAATTAAAGGCCTATGGCGATCCTCACTGCCGCAGACAGTCCGGCCTTTTTATACGTAATCTCGTGCTTGCTTCGGTTTCTTCCTGCTGCGAACAGCTCTTTTTAGACCGTTGAAATTAATTCGGTTTTCTATTTAGTTGCGTCTGATTAGAAGAAAAATGCTAAAACAAATTAAAGGTATATGGCGATCCTCACTGCCGCAGGCTGTCCGGCCATTTTATACGTAATCTCGTGCTTGCTTCGGTTTCTTCCTGCTGCGAACAGCTCTTTTTAGACCGTTGAAATTAATTCGGGTTTCTATCTAGTTGCGTTTAATTCATAGAAAAATGCCAAAACAAATTGAAGGCCTATAGCGATCCTCACTGCCGCAAGCAGTCCGACCTTTTTATACGTAATCTCGTGCTTGCTTCGGTTTCTTCCTGCTGCGAACAGCTCTTTTTAGACCGTTGAAATTAATTCGGGTTTCTATCTAGTTGCTTCTGATTAGAAGAAAAATGCTAAAACAAATTAAAGGCCTATGGCGACCCTCACTGCCGCAGGAAGTCCGGGCTTTTTATACGTAATCTCGTGCTTGCTTCGGTTTCTTCCTGCTGCGAACAGCTCTTTTTAGACCGTTGAAATTAATTCGGTTTTCTATCTAGTAGCTTCTGATTAGAAGAAAAATGCTAAAACAAATTAAAGGCCTATGGCGATCCTCACTGCCGCAGGCTGTCCGGCCTTTTTATACGTAATCTCGTGCTTGCTTAGGTTTCTTCCTGCTGCGAACAGCTCTTTTTAGACCGTTGTAATTAATTCGGTTTTCTATCTAGTTGCGTTTAATTCATAGAAAAATGCCAAAACAAATTAAAGGCCTATGGCGATCCGCACTGCCGCAGGCAGTCCAGTCTTTTTATACGTAATCTCATGCTTGCTTCGGTTTCTTCCTGCTGCGAACAGCTCTTTTTAGACCGTTGAAATTAATTCGGTTTTCTATCTAGTTGCTTCTGATTAGAAGAAAAATGCTAAAACAAATTAAAGGCCTATGGCGATCCTCACTGCCGCAGGCAGTCCGGCATTTTTATACGTAATCTCGTGCTTGCTTAGGTTACTCCCTGCTGCGAACAGCTCTTTTTAGGCCGTTGAAATTAATTCGGTTTTCTATCTAGTTGCGTATAATTCATAGAAAAATGCCAAAACAAATTAAAGGCCAATGGCGATCCGCACTGCCGCAGGCGGTCCAGCCTTTTTATACGTAATCTCGTGTTTGCTTCGGTTTCTTCCTGCTGCGAACAGCTCTTTTTAGACCGTTGAATTAATTCGGTTTTCTATCTAGTTGCTTCTGATTAGAAGAAAAATGCTAAAGCAAATTAAAGGCCTATGGCGATCCTCACTGCCGCAGGCAGTGCGGCCTTTTTATACGTAATTTCGTGCTTGCTTCGGTTTCTTCCTGCTGCGAACAGCTCTTTTTCGACCGTTGAAATTAATTCGGTTTTCTATCTGGTTGCGTTTAATTCACAGAAAAATGCCCAAACAATTTAAAGGCCTATGGCGTTCCTCACTGCCGCAGACAGTCCGGCCTTTTTATACGTAATCTCGTGCTTGCTTCGGTTTCTTCCTGCTGCGAACAGCTCTTTTTAGACCGTTGAAATTAATTCGCTTTTCTATCTAGTTGCGTCTGATTAGAAGAAAAATGCTAAAACAAATTAAAGGTATATGGCGATCCTCACTGCCGCAGGCTGTCCGGCCATTTTATACATAATCTCGTGCTTGCTTCGGTTTCTTCCTGCTGCGAACAGCTCTTTTTAGACCGTTGAAATTAATTCGGGTTTCTATCTAGTTGCGTTTAATTCATAGAAAAATGCCAAAACAAATTAAAGGCCTATGGCGATCCTCACTGCCGCAGGCAGTCCGGCCTTTTTATACGTAATCAGGTGCTTGCTTCGGTTTCTTCCTGCTGCGAACAGCTCTTTTTAGACCGTTGAAATTAATTCGGTTTTCTATCTAGTTGCTTCTGATTAGAAGAAAAATGCTAAAACAAATTAAAGGTCTATGGCGATCCTCACTGCCGCAGGCAGTCCGGCTTTTTATACGTAATCTCGTGCTTGCTTCGGTTTCTTCCTGCTGCGAACAGCTCTTTTTAGACCCTTGAAATTAATTCAGTTTTCTATCTAGTTGCTTCTGATTAGAAGAAAAATGCTAAAACAAATTAAAGGTCTCAGGCGATCCTCACTGCCGCAGGCAGTCCGGCCTTTTTATAGGTAATCTTGTGCTTGCTTCGGTTTCTTCCTGCTGCGAACAGCTCTTTTTAGACCGTTGAAATTAATTCGGTTTTCTATCTAGTTGCGTTTAATTCATAGAAAAATGCCAAAACAAATTGAACGCCTATAGCGATCCTCACTGCCGCAGGCAGTCCGACCTTTTTATACGTAATCTCGTGCTTGCTTCGGTTTCTTCCTGCTGCGAACAGCTCTTTTTAGACCGTTGAAATTAATTCGGGTTTCTATCTAGTTGCTTCTGATTAGAAGAAAAATGCTAAAACAAATTAAAGGTCTATGGCAATCCTCACTGCCGCAGGCAGTCCGGCTTTTTTATACTTAACCTCGTGCTTGCTTCGGTTTCTTCCTGCTGCGAACAGCTCTTTTTAGACCGTTGAAATTAATTCAGTTTTATATCTAGTTGCTTCTGATTCGAAGAAAAATGCTAAAACAAATTAAAGGTCTCAGGCGATCCTCACTGCCGCAGGCAGTCCGGCCTTTTTATAGGTAATCTCGTGCTTGCTTCGGTTTCTTCCTGCTGCGAACAGCTCTTTTTAGACCGTTGAAATTAATTCGGTTTTCTATCTAGTTGCGTTTAATTCATAGAAAAATGCCAAAACAAATTGAAGGGCCTATAGCGATCCTCACTGCCGCAGGCAGTCCGGCCTTTTTATACGTTATCTCGTGCTTGCTTCGGTTTCTTCCTGCTGCGAACAGCTCTTTTTAGTCCATTGAAATTAATTCGGGTTTCTATCTGTTAGTTAAAATAAACTTTAGTATATAGGTAAATAAATATTTACTAGATTATTAACAACCCAATATTCTAAAATCTTGATTAACAAAAAAATTGGTTGCTATAGGTTGTTTTGTCTGTTCAGATAATACTGAAAAATAAGACGATTAAATTTCGAAGGGGACATCGATTTTAGATTTTCAGGAAGAGAATTATATAGGCTAACTACGTTATATGAGAAACTTCTTTCAAAAAATGTGGTTTTATGTATAGGTGGCGTTAGCAGACCTTTATAACGAATGTTTATGTTATGCACATGAGAGCGAAACACAATCCTATCATGCTAGTAAGCAAGGGTTTTATAGATAATAATTCTATGGTAAAGACAAGCTAAGTGGGCCCGTCGCCTACCCTCCATATTCAACCATTTTGCCTCCAATATCTTGTGAGAAATTCTTTCAAACTTTTTAATTCCATATATTAGACGAAGGCATGAATTTTGCACTTTTTATATTCTATCTTTTTGAATTTGAGTTAAACAGCTACCATAAACAACATCTGCATGATTGAATATAGAGAGAACAAGGGAATCACACAACAGCTTCTTAAGCTTCACTGACAAATCATGTCGACTAGAGTAAAGCAGTTTTAACCTAATATAGGCACGTTGAATACAGCTTGAAATATGTTGTTCAAACCTTAGTGAACTGTCAAACACAAGTCCAAGATTACGTACATTATTTTTTATTTCTAGTGTAGTATTATCTGTTTTTATATTTACTTGATCCTTTATAAAACTGACGTCATTTGTTGGATCGAACAACATTAAGCAACATTTTTTTTGGGTTTAGATACAAAGAATGTTTTAAATCCAGAGATCGTAGGTTTTCTAAATCATTATTTAAATTTTGAAGAGATTCAAGAGCATTTTCCTTTTTGAAGGGCAGGTATATTTGGGTGTCATCTGCATAGTATTGAGCATTAGCATGCTTTAGAGCACTTTGAATATTACAAGTATAAATGGCGTACAACAAAGCACTTATAACTGACCCCTGCGGCACGCCACTTTTAATGGGTAACTCTGTAGATACACTCTCCCCAATCTTAACGCACTGGGTCCTTCCAGTTAAAAAGTTTTCAAAAAACTTTACGGCATTACTGCTCAAACCTATGCAGTGTAAAACTGCTAAAAGAATTTTATGATTTAAAGTGTCGAAGGCTTTCGAGAAATCTAGTAACGCCAATACCGTAACTCTACCAGCATCAGTAGCTCTAAAGATATCATCACTAACACTCGCCAAAGCACTAGAGCACCGGTGATTCCGTCGAAAACCCGACTGAGTTTCCGGTAGAATTCGGTTTCGCCCCACATGCTCTGTGAGTTGTTTATTTATAATTTTTTCCAAAACTTTAGAAAGAATAGGAAGGATATGTAATCTTCCTGCTGCGAACTGCTCTTTTTAGACCGTTGAAAGTAATTCGGTTTTCTATCTAGTTGCTTCTGATTAGAAGAAAAATGCTAAAACAAATTAAAGGTCTATGGCGATCCTCACTGCCGCAGGCAGTCCGGCTTTTTTATACGTAATCTCGTGCTTGCTTCGGTTTCTTCCTGCTGCGAACAGCTCTTTTTAGACCGTTGAAATTAATTCGGGTTTCTATCTAGTTGCGTTTAATTCATAGAAAGATGCCAAAACAAATTAAAGGCCTATGGCGATCCTCACTGCCGCAGGCAGTCCACCCTTTTTATACGTAATCTCGTGCTTGCTTCGGTTTCTTCCTGCTGCGAACAGCTCTTTTTCGACCGTTGAAATTAATTCGGTTTTCTATCTAGTTGCGTTTAATTCATAGAAAAATGCCAAAACAAATTAAAGGCCTATGGCGATCCTCACTGCCGCAGGCAGTCAGGCCTTTTTATACGTAATCTCGTGCGTGCTTCGGTTTCTTCCTGCTGCGAACAGCTCTTTTTAGACCGTTCAAATTAATTCGGTTTTCTATCTAGTTGCGTTTAATTCATAGAAAAATGCTAAAACAAATTAAAGGTCTATGGCGATCCTCACTGCCGCAGGCAGTCCGGCTTTTTTATACGTAATCTCGTGCTTGCTTCGGTTTCTTCCTGCTGCGAACAGCTCTTTTTAGACCGTTGAAATTAATTCGGGTTTCTATCTAGTTGCGTTTAATTCATAGAAAGATGCCAAAACAAATTAAAGGCCTATGGCGATCCTCACTGCCGCAGGCAGTCCACCCTTTTTATACGTAATCTCGTGCTTGCTTCGGTTTCTTCCTGCTGCGAACAGCTCTTTTTCGACCGTTGAAATTAATTCGGTTTTCTATCTAGTTGCGTTTAATTCATAGAAAAATGCCAAAACAAATTAAAGGCCTATGGCGATCCTCACTGCCGCAGGCAGTCAGGCCTTTTTATACGTAATCTCGTGCGTGCTTCGGTTTCTTCCTGCTGCGAACAGCTCTTTTTAGACCGTTCAAATTAATTCGGTTTTCTATCTAGTTGCGTTTAATTCATAGAAAAATGCCAAAACAAATTAAAGGCCTATGGCGATCCTCACTACCGCAGGCGGCCCGGCCTTTTTATACGTAATCTCGTGCTTGCTTCGGTTTCTTCCTGCTGCGAACAGCTCTTTTTAGACCGTTGAAATTATTTCGGTTTTCTATCTAGTTGCTTCTGATTAGAAGAAAAATGCTACAACAAATTAATTGCCTATGGCGATCCTCACTGCCGCAGGCAGTCCGGCCTTTTTATACGTAATTTCGTGCTTGCTTCGGTTTCTTCCTGCTGCGAACAGCTCTTTTTAGACCGTTGAGATTAATTCGGTTTTCTATCTAGTTGCTTCTGATTAGAAGAAAAATGCTAAAACAAATTAAACGCGTATGGCGATCCTCACTGCCGCAGGCAGTCCGGCCTTTTATACGGAATCTCGTGCTTGCTTCGGTTTCTTCCTGCTGCGAACAGCTCTTTTTAGACCGTTGAAATTAATTCGGTTTTCTATCTAGTTGCGTTTAATTCATAGAAAAATGCCAAAAGAAATTAAAGGCCTATGGCGATCCTCACTGCCGCAGGCAGTCCGGCCTTTTCATACGTAATCTCGTGCTTGCTTCGGTTTCTTCCTGCTGCGAACAGCTCTTTTTAGACCGTTGAACTTAATTCGGTTTTCTATCTAGTTGCGTTTAATTCATAGAAAAATGCCAAAAGAAATTAAAGGCCTATGGCGATCCTCACTGCCGCATGCAGTCCAGCCTTTTTATACGTAATCTCGTGCTTGCATCGGTTTCTTCCTGCTGCGAACAGCTCCTTTTAGACCGTTGAAATTAATTCGGTTTTCTATCTAGTTGCTTCTGATTAGAAGAAAAATGCTAAAACAAATTAAAGGCATATGGCGATTCTCACTGCCGCAGGCAGTCCGGCCTATTTATACGTAATTTCGTGCTTGCTTCGGTTTCTTCCTGCTGCGAACAGCTCTTTTTCCACCGTTGAAATTAATTCGGTTTTCTATCTAGTTGCGTTTAATTCATAGAAAAATGCCAAAACAAATTCAAGGCCTATGGCGATCCTCACTGCCGCAGGCGGTCCGTTGAAATTAATTCGGTTTTCTATTTAGTTGCTTCTGATTAGAAGAAAAATGCTAAAACAAATTAAAGGCCTATGGCGATTCTCACTGCCGCAGGCAGTCCGGCCTTTTTATGCGTAATCTCGTGCTTACTTCGGTTTCTTCCTGCTGCGAACAGCTCTTTTTAGATCGTTGAAATTAATTCGGTTTTCTATCTAGTTGCGTTTAATTCATAGAAAAATGCCTAAACAAATTAAAGGCTTATGGCGGTCCTCACTGCCGCAGGCAGTCTGGCCTTTTTATACGTAATCTCGTGCTTGCTTCGGTTTCTTCCTGCTGCGAACAGCTCTTTTTAGACCGTTGAAATTAATTCGGGTTTCTATCTAGTTGCGTTTAATTCATAGAAAAATGCCAAAACAAATTAAAGGCCTATGGCGATCCTCACTGCCGCAGGCAGTCCGGCCTTTTTATACGTAATCAGGTGCTTGCTTCGGTTTCTTCCTGCTGCGAACAGCTCTTTTTAGACCGTTGAAATTAATTCAGTTTTCTATCTAGTTGCTTCTGATTAGAAGAAAAATGCTAAAACAAATTAAAGGTCTCAGGCGATCCTCACTGCCGTAGGCAGTCCGGCTTTTTATAGGTAATCTCGTGATTGCTTCGGTTTCTTCCTGCTGCGAACAGCTCTTTTTAGACCGTTGAAATTAATTCAGTTTTCTATCTAGTTGCTTCTGATTAGAAGAAAAATGCTAAAACAAATTAAAGGTCTCCGGCGATCCTCACTGCCGCAGGCAGTCCGACCTTTTTATAGGTAATCTCGTGCTTGCTTCGGTTTCTTCCTGCTGCGAACAGCTCTTTTTAGACCGTTGAAATTAATTCGGTTTTCTATCTAGTTGCGTTTAATTCATAGAAAAATGCCAAAACAAATTGAAGGCCTATAGCGATCCTCACTGCCGCAGGCAGTCCGGCCTTTTTATACGTAATCTCGTGCTTGCTTCGGTTTCTTCCTGCTGCGAACAGCTCTTTTTAGACCGTTGAAATTAATTCGGGTTTCTATCTAGTTGCTTCTGATTAGAAAAAAAATGCTAAAAGAAATTAAAGGTCTATGGCGATCCTCACTGCCTCAGGCAGTCCGGCTTTTTTATACGTAATCTCGTGCTTGCTTCGGTTTCTTCCTGCTGCGAACAGCTCTTTTTAGACCGTTGAAATTAATTCAGTTTTCTATCTAGTTGCTTCTGATTCGAAGAAAAATGCTAAAACGAATTAAAGGTCTCAGGCGATCCTCACTGCCGCAGGCAGTCCGGCCTTTTTATAGGTAATCTCGTGCTTGCTTCGGTTTCTTCCTGCTGCGAACAGCTCTTTTTAGACCGTTGAAATTAATTCGGTTTTCTATCTAGTTGCGTTTAATTCATAGAGAAATGCCAAAACAAACTGAAGGCCTATAGCGATCCTCACTGCCGCAGGCAGTCCGGCCTTTTTATACGTAATCTCGTGCTTGCTTCGGTTTCTTCCTGCTGCGAACAGCTCTTTTTAGACCATTGAAATTAATTCGGGTTTCTATCTAGTTGCTTCTGATTAGAAGAAAAATGCTAAAACAAATTAAAGGCTTAAGGCGATCCTCACTGCCGCAGGCAGTCCGGCCTTTTATACGTAATCTCGTGCTTGCTTCGGTTTCTTCCTGCTGCGAACAGCTCTTTTTAGACCGTTGCAATTAATTCGATTTTCTATCTAGTTGCTTCTGATTAGAAGAACAATGCTAAAACAAATTAGAGGCGTATGGCGATCCTCACTGCCGCAGGCAGTCCGGCCTTTTATACGTAATCTCGTGCTTGCTTCGGTTTCTTCCTGCTGCGAACAGCTCTTTTTAGACCGTTGAAATTAATTCGGTTTTCAATCTAGTTGCGTTTAATTCATAGAAAAATGCCAAAACAAATTGAAGGCCTCTGGCGATCCTCACTGCCGCAGGCAGTCCGGCCTTTTTATATGTAATCTCGTGCTTGCTTAGTAAATGAGAAAACTAATATTTAAAGGAGACATATAGTAAATGAGGAAACAAGGATTTAAAGGGGTGAAAGGACATGTAGTAAATGAGGAAATATATTTTAAAAGTAGTGAAAGGACCTATAGTAAATGAGGAAATAAATATTAAAAGGTAGTGAAAGGAACATACAGTAAATGGGGATAAGAACTTAAGTTGAACGCAGGGACATATAGTAAATGAGGAAATAAATGTTAAACGGTAGTGAAAGGAACATTCAGTAAATGAGGATAAGAATTTTAGTCGAACGCAAGGACATATAGTAAATGAGAAAACTGATATTTCAAGAGGAGTGAAAGGACATATAGTAAATGAGGAACTAAATTTTAAAAGTAGTGAAAGGACATATAGTAAATGAGGAAATAAATATTAAAAGGTGGTGAAAGGAACATACAGTAAATGTGGATAGGAATTTTAGTTGAACGCAAGGACATATAGTAAATGAGAAAACTAATATTTCAAGAGGAGTGAAAGGCCATATAGTAAATGGGGAAACAAAGATTTTAAAGGGGTGAAAGGACATATAGTAAATGAGGAAATAAATTTTAAAAGTAGTGAAAGGACATATGGTAAATGAGGAAATAAATATTAAAAGGTAATGAAAGGAACATACAGTAAATGAGGATAAGAATTTTAGTTGAACGCAAGGACATATAGTAAATGAGGAAATAAATATTTAAAGGTAGTGAAAGGAACACACAGTAAATGAGAATAAGAATTTTAGTCGAACGCAAGGACATATAGTAAATGAGAAAACTAATATTTAAACGGTCTGAAAGGACATATTGTAAATGAGGAAACAAAGCTTTTAAAGGGTGAAAGGACATATAGTAAATGAAGAAATAAATTTTAAAAGTAGTGAAAAGGCATATAGTAAATGAGGAAATAAATATTAAAAGAAAGTGAAAGGAACATACAGTAAATGAGGATAAGAATTTTAGTTGAACGCAAGGACATATAGTAAATGAGAAAATTAATATTTCAAAAGGAGTGAAAGGACATATTATAGTAAATGAGGAAACAAAGATTTTAAAGTGATGAAAGGGCATATAGTAAATGAGGAAATAAATATTAAAAGGTAGTGAAAGGGACATACAGTAAATGGGGTTAAGAATTTAAGTTGAACGCAAGGACCTATAGTAAATGAGGAAACATATATTTAAAAGGAGTGAAAGGACATATAGTAAATGAGGAAATAAATATTAAAAGGTAGTGAAAGGAACATACAGTAAATGAGGATAAGAATTTTAGTTGAACGCAAGGACATATAGTAAATGAGAAAACTAATATTTCAAAAGGAGTGAAAGAACATATAGTAAATGAGGAAACAAGTAATTAAAAGGAGTGAAAGGACATATAGTAAATGAGGAAATAAATATTAAAAGGTAGTGAAAGGAACATACAGTAAATGAGGATAAGAATTTTAGTCGAACGCAAGGACATATAGTTAATGAGAAAACTAATATTTAAACGGAGTGAAAGGACATATAGTAAATGAGGAAACAAGTAATTTAAATGAGTGAAAGGACATATAGTAAATGAGGAAATAAATATTAAAAGGTAGTGAAAGGAACATACAGTAAATGAGGATAAGAATTTTAGTAGAACGCAAGGACATATAGTAAATGAGAAAACTAATATTTAAAAGGAGTGAAAGGGCATATAGTAAATGAGGAAATTAATGTTAAAAGGTAGTGAAAGAAACATACAGTAAATGAGGATAGCAATTTAAGTCGAACGCAAGGACATATAGTAAATGAGAAAATTAATATTTCAAAAGGAGTGAAAGGACATATAGTAAATGTGGAAACAAAGATTTTAAAGGGGTGAAAGGACATATAGTAAATGAAGAAATAAATTTTAAAAGTAGTGAAAGGACATATAGTAAATGAGGAAATAAATATTAAAAGGGAGTGAAAGGAACATACAGTAAATGAGGATAAGAATTTTAGTTGAACGCAAGGACATATAGTAAATGAGAAAACTAATATTTCAAAAGGAGTGAAAGGACATATAGTAAATGAGGAAAAAAAGATTTTAAAGTGATCAAAGGGCATATAGTTAATGAGGAAATAAATATTAGAAGGTAGTGAAAGGGACATACACTAAATGGGGTTAAGAATTTAAGTTGAACGCAAGGACATATAGTAAATGAGGAAACATATATTTAAAAGGAGTGAAAGGAACAGCTCTTTTTAGACCGTTGAAATTACCGCCGCACTGCCGCAGGCAGTGCGGCCTTTTTATACGTAATTTCGTGCTTGCTTAGGTTACTCCCTGCTGCGAACAGCTCTTTTTAGACCGTTGAAATTAATTCGGTTTTCTATCTAGTTGCGTATAATTCATAGAAAAATGCCAAAACAAATTAAAGGCCCATAGCGATCCTCACTGCCGCAGGCAGTCCGTCCTTTTTATACGTAATCTCGTGCTTGCTTCGGTTTCTTCCTGCTGCGAACAGCTCTTTTTAGACCGTTGAAATTAATTCGGTTTTCTTTCTAGTTGCGTATAATTCATAGAAAAATGCCAAAACAAATTAAAGGTCAATGGCGATCCGCACTGCCGCAGGCAGTCCAGCCTTTTTATACGTAATCTCGTGTTTGCTTCGGTTTCTTCCTGCTGCGAACGGCTCTTTTTAGACCGTTGAATTAATTCGGTTTTCTATCTAGTTGCTTCTGATTAGAAGAAAAATGCTAAAACAAATTAAAGGCCTATGGCGATCCTCACTGCCGCAGGCAGTCCGGCATTTTTATACGTAATCTCGTGCTTGCTTAGGTTACTCCCTGCTGCGAACAGCTCTTTTTAGACCGTTGAAATTAATTCGGTTTTCTATCTAGTTGCGTATAATTCATAGAAAAATGCCAAAACAAATTAAAGGCCAATGGCGATCCGCACTGCCGCAGGCGGTCCAGCCTTTTTATACGTAATCTCGTGTTTGCTTCGGTTTCTTCCTGCTGCGAACAGCTCTTTTTAGACCGTTGAATTAATTCGGTTTTCTATCTAGTTGCTTCTGATTAGAAGAAAAATGCTAAAACAAATTAAAGGCCTATGGCGATCCTCACTGCCGCAGGCAGTGCGGCCTTTTTATACGTAATTTCGTGCTTGCTTCGGTTTCTTCCTGCTGCGAACACCTCTTTTTCGACCGTTGAAATTAATTCGGTTTTCTATCTGGTTGCGTTTAATTCACAGAAAAATGCCCAAACAAATTAAAGGCCTATGGCGATCCTCACTGCCGCAGACAGTCCGGCCTTTTTATACGTAATCTCGTGCTTGCTTCGGTTTCTTCCTGCTGCGAACAGCTCTTTTTAGACCGTTGAAATTAATTCGGTTTTCTATTTAGTTGCGTCTGATTAGAAGAAAAATGCTAAAACAAATTAAAGGTATATGGCGATCCTCACTGCCGCAGGCTGTCCGGCCATTTTATACGTAATCTCGTGCTTGCTTCGGTTTCTTCCTGCTGCGAACAGCTCTTTTTAGACCGTTGAAATTAATTCGGGTTTCTATCTAGTTGCGTTTAATTCATAGAAAAATGCCAAAACAAATTGAAGGCCTATAGCGATCCTCACTGCCGGAAGCAGTCCGACCTTTTTATACGTAATCTCGTGCTTGCTTCGGTTTCTTCCTGCTGCGAACAGCTCTTTTTAGACCGTTGAAATTAATTCGGGTTTCTATCTAGTTGCTTCTGATTAGAAGAAAAATGCTAAAACAAATTAAAGGCCTATGGCGACCCTCACTTCCGCAGGAAGTCCGGGCTTTTTATACGTAATCTCGTGCTTGCTTCGGTTTCTTCCTGCTGCGAACAGCTCTTTTTAGACCGTTGAAATTAATTCGGTTTTCTATCTAGTAGCTTCTGATTAGAAGAAAAATGCTAAAACAAATTAAAGGCCTATGGCGATCCTCACTGCCGCAGGCTGTCCGGCCTTTTTATACGTAATCTCGTGCTTGCTTAGGTTTCTTCCTGCTGCGAACAGCTCTTTTTAGACCGTTGTAATTAATTCGGTTTTCTATCTAGTTGCGTTTAATTCATAGAAAAATGCCAAAACAAATTAAAGGCCTATGGCGATCCGCACTGCCGCAGGCAGTCCAGTCTTTTTATACGTAATCTCATGCTTGCTTCGGTTTCTTCCTGCTGCGAACAGCTCTTTTTAGACCGTTGAAATTAATTCGGTTTTCTATCTAGTTGCTTCTGATTAGAAGAAAAATGCTAAAACAAATTAAAGGCCTATGGCGATCCTCACTGCCGCAGGCAGTCCGGCATTTTTATACGTAATCTCGTGCTTGCTTAGGTTACTCCCTGCTGCGAACAGCTCTTTTTAGGCCGTTGAAATTAATTCGGTTTTCTATCTAGTTGCGTATAATTCATAGAAAAATGCCAAAACAAATTAAAGGCCAATGGCGATCCGCACTGCCGCAGGCGGTCCAGCCTTTTTATACGTAATCTCGTGTTTGCTTCGGTTTCTTCCTGCTGCGAACAGCTCTTTTTAGACCGTTGAATTAATTCGGTTTTCTATCTAGTTGCTTCTGATTAGAAGAAAAATGCTAAAGCAAATTAAAGGCCTATGGCGATCCTCACTGCCGCAGGCAGTGCGGCCTTTTTATACGTAATTTCGTGCTTGCTTCGGTTTCTTCCTGCTGCGAACAGCTCTTTTTCGACCGTTGAAATTAATTCGGTTTTCTATCTGGTTGCGTTTAATTCACAGAAAAATGCCCAAACAATTTAAAGGCCTATGGCGTTCCTCACTGCCGCAGACAGTCCGGCCTTTTTATACGTAATCTCGTGCTTGCTTCGGTTTCTTCCTGCTGCGAACAGCTCTTTTTAGACCGTTGAAATTAATTCGCTTTTCTATCTAGTTGCGTCTGATTAGAAGAAAAATGCTAAAACAAATTAAAGGTATATGGCGATCCTCACTGCCGCAGGCTGTCCGGCCATTTTATACATAATCTCGTGCTTGCTTCGGTTTCTTCCTGCTGCGAACAGCTCTTTTTAGACCGTTGAAATTAATTCGGGTTTCTATCTAGTTGCGTTTAATTCATAGAAAAATGCCAAAACAAATTAAAGGCCTATGGCGATCCTCACTGCCGCAGGAAGTCCGGGCTTTTTATACGTAATCTCGTGCTTGCTTCGGTTTCTTGCTGCTGCGAACAGCTCTTTTTAGACCGTTGAAATTAATTCGGTTTTCTATCTAGTTGCGTTTAATTCATAGAAAAATGCCAAAACAAATTAAAGGCCTAGGCGATCCGCACTGCCGCAGGCAGTCCAGTCTTTTTATACGTAATCTCGTGCTTGCTTCGGTTTCTTCCTGCTGCGAACAGCTCTTTTTAGACCGTTGAGATTAATTCGGTTTTCTATCTAGTTGCTTCTGATTAGAAGAAAAATGCCAAAACAAATTAAAGGCGTATGGCGATCCTCACTGCCGCAGGCTGTCCGGCCATTTTATACGTCATCTCGTGCTTGCTTCGGTTTCTTCCTGCTGCGAACAGCTCTTTTTAGACCGTTGAAATTAATTCGGTTTTCTATCTAGTTGCTTCTGATTAGAAGAAAAATGCTAAAACAAATTAAAGGCCTATGGCGATCCTCACTGCCGCAGGCTGTCCGGCCTTTTTATACGTAATCTCGTGCTTGCTTAGGTTTCTTCCTGCTGCGAACAGCTCTTTTTAGACCGTTGTAATTAATTCGGTTTTCTATCTAGTTGCGTTTAATTCATAGAAAAATGCCAAAACAAATTAAAGGCCTATGGCGATCCGCACTGCCGCAGGCAGTCCAGTCTTTTTATACGTAATCTCATGCTTGCTTCGGTTTCTTCCTGCTGCGAACAGCTCTTTTTAGACCGTTGAAATTAATTCGGTTTTCTATCTAGTTGCTTCTGATTAGAAGAAAAATGCTAAAACAAATTAAAGGCATATGGCGATCCTCTCTGCCGCAGGCGGTACGGCCTTTTTATACGTAATCTCGTGCTTGCTTCGGTTTCTTCCTGCTGCGAACAGCTCTTTTTAGACCGTTGAAATTAATTCGGGTTTCTATCTAGTTGCTTCTGATTAGAAGAAAAATGCTAAAACAAATTAAAGGTCTATGGCGATCCTCACTGCCGCAGGCAGTCCGGCTTTTTTATACTTAATCTCGTGCTTGCTTCGGTTTCTTCCTGCTGCGAACAGCTCTTTTTAGACCGTTGAAATTATTTCAGTTTTATATCTAGTTGCTTCTGATTCGAAGAAAAATGCTAAAACAAATTAAAGGTCTCAGGCGATCCTCACTGCCGCAGGCAGTCCGGCCTTTTTATAGGTAATCTCGTGCTTGCTTCGGTTTCTTCCTGCTGCGAACAGCTCTTTTTAGACCGTTGAAATTAATTCGGTTTTCTATCTAGTTGCGTTTAATTCATAGAAAAATGCCTAAACAAATTGAAGGGCCTATAGCGATCCTCACTGCCGCAGGCAGTCCGGCCTTTTTATACGTTATCTCGTGCTTGCTTCGGTTTCTTCCTGCTGCGAACAGCTCTTTTTAGACCATTGAAATTAATTCGGGTTTCTATCTGTTAGTTAAAATAAACTTTAGTATATAGGTAAATAAATATTTACTAGATTATTAACAACCCAATATTCTAAAATCTTGATTAACAAAAAAATTGGTTGCTATAGATTGTTTTGTCTGTTCAGATAATACTGAAAAATAAGACGATTAAATTTCGAAGGGGACATCGATTTTAGATTTTCAGGAAGAGAATTATATAGGCTAACTACGTTATATGAGAAACTTCTTTCAAAAAATGTGGTTTTATGTATAGGTGGCGTTAGCAGACCTTTATAACGAATGTTTATGTTATGCACATGAGAGCGAAACACAATCCTATCATGCTAGTAAGCAAGGGTTTTATAGATAATAATTCTATGGTAAAGACAAGCTAAGTGGGCCCGTCGCCTACCCTCCATATTCAACCATTTTGCCTCCAATATCTTGTGAGAAATTCTTTCAAACTTTTTAATTCCATATATTAGACGAAGGCATGAATTTTGCACTTTTTATATTCTATCTTTTTGAATTTGAGTTAAACAGCTACCATAAACAACATCTGCATGATTGAATATAAAGAGAACAAGGGAATCACACAACAGCTTCTTAAGCTTCACTGACAAATCATGTCGACTAGAGTAAAGTAGTTTTAACCTAATATAGGCACGTTGAATACAGCTTGAAATATGTTGTTCAAACCTTAGTGAACTGTCAAACACAAGTCCAAGATTACGTACATTATTTTTTATTTCTAGTGTAGTATTATCTGTTTTTATATTGACTTGATCCTTTATAAAACTGACGTCATTTGTTGGATCGAACAACATTAAGCAACATTTTTTTTGGGTTTAGATACAAAGAATGTTTTAAATCCAGAGATCGTAGGTTTTCTAAATCATTATTTAAATTTTGAAGAGATTCAAGAGCATTTTCCTTTTTGAAGGGCAGGTATATTTGGGTGTCATCTGCATAGTATTGAGCATTAGCATGCTTTAGAGCACTTTGAATATTACAAGTATAAATGGCGTACAACAAAGCACTTATAACTGACCCCTGCGGCACGCCACTTTTAATGGGTAACTCTGCAGATACACTCTCCCCAATCTTAACGCACTGGGTCCTTCCAGTTAAAAAGTTTTCAAAAAACTTTACGGCATTACTGCTCAAACCTATGCAGTGTAAAACTGCTAAAAGAATTTTATGATTTAAAGTGTCGAAGGCTTTCGAGAAATCTAGTAACGCCAATACCGTAACTCTACCAGCATCAGTAGCTCTAAAGATATCATCACTAACACTCGCCAAAGCACTAGAGCACCGGTGATTCCGTCGAAAACCCGGCTGAGTTTCCGGTAGAATTCGGTTTCGCCCCACATGCTCTGTGAGTTGTTTATTTATAATTTTTTCCAAAACTTTAGAAAGAATAGGAAGGATATGTAATCTTCCTGCTGCGAACTGCTCTTTTAGACCGTTGAAAGTAATTCGGTTTTCTATCTAGTTGCTTCTGATTAGAAGAAAAATGCTAAAACAAATTAAAGGTCTCAGGCGATCCTCACTGCCGCAGGCAGTCCGGCCTTTTTATACGTAATCTCGTGCTTGCTTCGATTTCTTCCTTCTGCGAACAGCTCTTTTTAGACCGTTGAAATTAATTCGGTTTTCTATCTAGTTGCGTTTAATTCATAGAAAAATGCCAAAACATATTAAAGGCATATAGCGATCCTCACTGCCGCAGGCAGTACGGCCTTTTTATACGTAATCTCGTGCTTGCTTCGGTTTCATCCTGCTGCGAACAGCTCTTTTTAGACCGTTGAAATTAATTCGGGTTTCTATCTAGTTGCTTCTGATTAGAAGAAAAATGCTAAAACAAATTAAAGGTCTATGGCGATCCTCACTGCCGCAGGCAGTCCGGCTTTTTTATACGTAATCTCGTGCTTGTTTCGGTTTCTTCCTGCTGCGAACAGCTCTTTTTAGACCGTTGAAATTAATTCGGGTTTCTATCTAGTTGCGTTTAATTCATAGAAAGATGCCAAAACAAATTAAAGGCCTATGGCGATCCTCACTGCCGCAGGCAGTCCGCCCTTTTTATACGTAATCTCGTGCTTGCTTCGGTTTCTTCCTGCTGCGAACAGCTCTTTTTCGACCGTTGAAATTAATTCGGTTTTCTATCTAGTTGCGTCTAATTCATAGAAAAATGCCAAAACAAATTAAAGGCCTATGGCGATCCTCACTGCCGCAGGCAGTCAGGCCTTTTTATACGTAATCTCGTGCGTGCTTCGGTTTCTTCCTGCTGCGAACAGCTCTTTTTAGACCGTTCAAATTAATTCGGTTTTCTATCTAGTTGCGTTTAATTCATAGAAAAATGCCAAAACAAATTAAAGGCCTATGGCGATCCTCACTACCGCAGGCGGCCCGGCCTTTTTATACGTAATCTCGTGCTTGCTTCGGTTTCTTCCTGCTGCGAACAGCTCTTTTTAGACCGTAGAAATTATTTCGGTTTTCTATCTAGTGGCTTCTGATTAGAAGAAAAATGCTACAACAAATTAAATGCCTATGGCGATCCTCACTGCCGCAGGCAGTCCGGCCTTTTTATACGTAATTTCGTGCTTGCTTCGGTTTCTTCCTGCTGCGAACAGCTCTTTTTAGACCGTTGAGATTAATTCGGTTTTCTATCTAGTTGCTTCTGATTAGAAGAAAAATGCTAAAACAAATTAAACGCGTATGGCGATCCTCACTGCCGCAGGCAGTCCGGCCTTTTATACGGAATCTCGTGCTTGCTTCGGTTTCTTCCTGCTGCGAACAGCTCTTTTTAGACCGTTGAAATTAATTCGGTTTTCTATCTAGTTGCGTTTAATTCATAGAAAAATGCCAAAAGAAATTAAAGGCCTATGGCGATCCTCACTGCCGCAGGCAGTCCGGCCTTTTCATACGTAATCTCGTGCTTGCTTCGGTTTCTTCCTGCTGCGAACAGCTCTTTTTAGACCGTTGAACTTAATTCGGTTTTCTATCTAGTTGCGTTTAATTCATAGAAAAATGCCAAAAGAAATTAAAGGCCTATGGCGATCCTCACTGCCGCATGCAGTCCAGCCTTTTTATACGTAATCTCGTGCTTGCATCGGTTTCTTCCTGCTGCGAACAGCTCCTTTTAGACCGTTGAAATTAATTCGGTTTTCTATCTAGTTGCTTCTGATTAGAAGAAAAATGCTAAAACAAATTAAAGGCATATGGCGATTCTCACTGCCGCAGGCAGTCCGGCCTATTTATACGTAATTTCGTGCTTGCTTCGGTTTCTTCCTGCTGCGAACAGCTCTTTTTCCACCGTTGAAATTAATTCGGTTTTCTATCTAGTTGCGTTTAATTCATAGAAAAATGCCAAAACAAATTCAAGGCCTATGGCGATCCTCACTGCCGCAGGCGGTCCGTTGAAATTAATTCGGTTTTCTATTTAGTTGCTTCTGATTAGAAGAAAAATGCTAAAACAAATTAAAGGCCTATGGCGATTCTCACTGCCGCAGCCAGTCCGGCCTTTTTATGCGTAATCTCGTGCTTACTTCGGTTTCTTCCTGCTGCGAACAGCTCTTTTTAGATCGTTGAAATTAATTCGGTTTTCTATCTAGTTGCGTTTAATTCATAGAAAAATGCCTAAACATATTAAAGGCTTATGGCGGTCCTCACTGCCGCAGGCAGTCTGGCCTTTTTATACGTAATCTCGTGCTTGCTTCGGTTTCTTCCTGCTGCGAACAGCTCTTTTTAGACCGTTGAAATTAATTCGGGTTTCTATCTAGTTGCGTTTAATTCATAGAAAAATGCCAAAACAAATTAAAGGCCTATGGCGATCCTCACTGCCGCAGGCAGTCCGGCCTTTTTATACGTAATCAGGTGCTTGCTTCGGTTTCTTCCTGCTGCGAACAGCTCTTTTTAGACCGTTGAAATTAATTCAGTTTTCTATCTAGTTGCTTCTGATTAGAAGAAAAATGCTAAAACAAATTAAAGTTCTCAGGCGATCCTCACTGCCGCAGGCAGTCCGGCTTTTTATAGGTAATCTCGTGATTGCTTCGGTTTCTTCCTGCTGCGAACAGCTCTTTTTAGACCGTTGAAATTAATTCAGTTTTCTATCTAGTTGCTTCTGATTAGAAGAAAAATGCTAAAACAAATTAAAGGTCTCCGGCGATCCTCACTGCCGCAGGCAGTCCGACCTTTTTATAGGTAATCTCGTGCTTGCTTCGGTTTCTTCCTGCTGCGAACAGCTCTTTTTAGACCGTTGAAATTAATTCGGTTTTCTATCTAGTTGCGTTTAATTCATAGAAAAATGCCAAAACAAATTGAAGGCCTATAGCGATCCTCACTGCCGCAGGCAGTCCGGCCTTTTTATACGTAATCTCGTGCTTGCTTCGGTTTCTTCCTGCTGCGAACAGCTCTTTTTAGACCGTTGAAATTAATTCGGGTTTCTATCTAGTTGCTTCTGATTAGAAGAAAAATGCTAAAAGAAATTAAAGGTCTATGGCGATCCTCACTGCCTCAGGCAGTCCGGCTTTTTTATACGTAATCTCGTGCTTGCTTCGGTTTCTTCCTGCTGCGAACAGCTCTTTTTAGACCGTTGAAATTAATTCAGTTTTCTATCTAGTTGCTTCTGATTCGAAGAAAAATGCTAAAACGAATTAAAGGTCTCAGGCGATCCTCACTGCCGCAGGCAGTCCGTCCTTTTTATAGGTAATCTCGTGCTTGCTTCGGTTTCTTCCTGCTGCGAACATCTCTTTTTAGACCGTTGAAATTAATTCGGTTTTCTATCTAGTTGCGTTTAATTCATAGAGAAATGCCAAAACAAATTGAAGGCATATAGCGATCCTCACTGCCGCAGGCAGTCCGGCCTTTTTATACGTAATCTCGTGCTTGCTTCGGTTTCTTCCTGCTGCGAACAGCTCTTTTTAGACCATTGAAATTAATTCGGGTTTCTATCTAGTTGCTTCTGATTAGAAAAAAAATGCTAAAACAAATTAAAGGCGTAAGGCGATCCTCACTGCCGCAGGCAGTCCGGCCTTTTATACGGAATCTCGTGCTTGCTTCGGTTTCTTCCTGCTGCGAACAGCTCTTTTTAGACCGTTGCAATTAATTCGATTTTCTATCTAGTTGCTTCTGATTAGAAGAACAATGCTAAAACAAATTAGAGGCGTATGGCGATCCTCACTGCCGCAGGCAGTCCGGCCTTTTATACGTAATCTCGTGCTTGCTTCGGTTTCTTCCTGCTGCGAACAGCTCGTTTTAGACCGTTGAAATTAATTCGGTTTTCAATCTAGTTGCGTTTAATTCATAGAAAAATGCCAAAACAAATTGAAGGCCTCTGGCGATCCTCACTGCCGCAGGCAGTCCGGCCTTTTTATATGTAATCTCGTGCTTGCTTAGTAAATGAGAAAACTAATATTTAAAGGAGACATATAGTAAATGAGGAAACAAGGATTTAAAGGGGTGACAGGACATGTAGTAAATGAGGAAATATATTTTAAAAGTAGTGAAAAGACATATAGTAAATGAGGAAATAAATATTAAAAGGTAGTGAAAGGAACATACAGTAAATGGGGATAAGAACTTAAGTTGAACGCAGGGACATATAGTAAATGAGGAAATAAATGTTAAACGGTAGTGAAAGGAACATTCAGTAAATGAGGATAAGAATTTTAGTCGAACGCAAGGACATATAGTAAATGAGAAAACTGATATTTCAAGAGGAGTGAAAGGACATATAGTAAATGAGGAACTAAATTTTAAAAGTAGTGAAAGGACATATAGTAAATGAGGAAATAAATATTAAAAGGTAGTGAAAGGAACATACAGTAAATGTGGATAGGAATTTTAGTTGAACGCAAGGACATATAGTAAATGAGAAAACTAATATTTCAAGAGGAGTGAAAGGCCATATAGTAAATGAGGAAACAAAGATTTTAAAGGGGTGAAAGGACATATAGTAAATGAGGAAATAAATTTTAAAAGTAGTGAAAGGACATATGGTAAATGAGGAAATAAATATTAAAAGGTAGTGAAAGGAACATACAGTAAATGAGGATAAGAATTTTAGTTGAACGCAAGGACATATAGTAAATGAGGAAATAAACATTAAACGGTAGTGAAAGGAACATACAGTAAATGAGAATAAGAATTTTAGTCGAACGCAAGGACATATAGTAAATGAGAAAACTAATATTTAAACGGTCTGAAAGGACATATTGTAAATGAGGAAACAAAGCTTTTAAAGGGTGAAAGGACATATAGTAAATGAAGAAATAAATTTTAAAAGTAGTGAAAGGGCATATAGTAAATGAGGAAATAAATATTAAAAGAAAGTGAAAGGAACATACAGTAAATGAGGATAAGAATTTTAGTTGAACGCAAGGACATATAGTAAATGAGAAAATTAATATTTCAAAAGGAGTGAAAGGACATATTATAGTAAATGAGGAAACAAAGATTTTAAAGTGATGAAAGGGCATATAGTAAATGAGGAAACATATATTTAAAAGGAGTGAAAGGACATATAGTAAATGAGGAAATAAATATTAAAAGGTAGTGAAAGGAACATACAGTAAATGAGGATAAGAATTTTAGTTGAACGCAAGGACATATAGTAAATGAGAAAACTAATATTTCAAAAGGAGTGAAAGGACATATAGTAAATGAGGAAACAAGTAATTAAAAGGAGTGAAAGGACATATAGTAAATGAGGAAATAAATATTAAAAGGTAATGAAAGGAACATACAGTAAATGAGGATAAGAATTTTAGTCGTACGCAAGGACATATAGTTAATGAGAAAACTAATATTTAAACGGAGTGAAAGGACATATAGTAAATGAGGAAATTAATGTTAAAAGGTAGTGAAAGAAACATACAGTAAATGAGGATAACAATTTTAGTCGAACGCAAGGACATATAGTAAATGAGAAAATTAATATTTCAAAAGGAGTGAAAGGACATATAGTAAATGTGGAAACAAAGATTTTAAAGGGGTGAAAGGACATATAGTAAATGAAGAAATAAATTTTAAAAGTAGTGAAAGGACATATAGTAAATGAGGAAATAAATATTAAAAGGGAGTGAAAGGAACATACAGTAAATGAGGATAAGAATTTTAGTTGAACGCAAGGACATATAGTAAATGAGAAAACTAATATTTCAAAAGGAGTGAAAGGGCATATAGTAAATGAGGAAAAAAAGATTTTAAAGTGATCAAAGGGCATATAGTTAATGAGGAAATAAATATTAGAAGGTAGTGAAAGGGACATACACTAAATGGGGTTAAGAATTTAAGTTGAACGCAAGGACATATAGTAAATGAGGAAACATATATTTAAAAGGAGTGAAAGGAACAGCTCTTTTTAGACCGTTGAAATTACCGCCGCACTGCCGCAGGCAGTGCGGCCTTTTTATACGTAATTTCGTGCTTGCTTAGGTTACTCCCTGCTGCGAACAGCTCTTTTTAGACCGTTGAAATTAATTCGGTTTTCTATCTAGTTGCGTATAATTCATAGAAAAATGCCAAAACAAATTAAAGGCCCATAGCGATCCTCACTGCCGCAGGCGGTCCGTCCTTTTTATACGTAATCTCGTGCTTGCTTCGGTTTCTTCCTGCTGCGAACAGCTCTTTTTAGACCGTTGAAATTAATTCGGTTTTCTATCTAGTTGCGTATAATTCATAGAAAAATGCCAAAACAAATTAAAGGTCAATGGCGATCCGCACTGCCGCAGGCAGTCCAGCCTTTTTATACGTAATCTCGTGTTTGCTTCGGTTTCTTCCTGCTGCGAACAGCTCTTTTTAGACCGTTGAATTAATTCGGTTTTCTATCTAGTTGCTTCTGATTAGAAGAAAAATGCTAAAACAAATTAAAGGCCTATGGCGATCCTCACTGCCGCAGGCAGTCCGGCATTTTTATACGTAATCTCGTGCTTGCTTAGGTTACTCCCTGCTGCGAACAGCTCTTTTTAGACCGTTGAAATTAATTCGGTTTTCTATCTAGTTGCGTATAATTCATAGAAAAATGCCAAAACAAATTAAAGGCCAATGGCGATCCGCACTGCCGCAGGCGGTCCAGCCTTTTTATACGTAATCTCGTGTTTGCTTCGGTTTCTTCCTGCTGCGAACAGCTCTTTTTAGACCGTTGAATTAATTCGGTTTTCTATCTAGTTGCTTCTGATTAGAAGAAAAATGCTAAAACAAATTAAAGGCCTATGGCGCTCCTCACTGCCGCAGGCAGTGCGGCCTTTTTATACGTAATTTCGTGCTTGCTTCGGTTTCTTCCTGCTGCGAACAGCTCTTTTTAGACCGTTGAAATTAATTCGGTTTTCTATCAAGTTGCGTCTGATTAGAAGAAAAATGCTAAAACAAATTAAAGGTATATGGCGATCCTCACTGCCGCAGGCTGTCCGGCCATTTTATACGTAATCTCGTGCTTGCTTCGGTTTCTTCCTGCTGCGAACAGCTCTTTTTAGACCGTTGAAATTAATTCGGGTTTCTATCTAGTTGCGTTTAATTCATAGAAAAATGCCAAAACAAATTAAAGGCCTATGGCGACCCTCACTGCCGCAGGAAGTAAGGGCTTTTTATACGTAATCTCGTGCTTGCTTCGGTTTCTTGCTGCTGCGAACAGCTCTTTTTAGACCGTTGAAATTAATTCGGTTTTCTATCTAGCTGCGTTTAATTCATAGAAAAATGCCAAAACAAATTAAAGGCCTAGGCGATCCGCACTGCCGCAGGCAGTCCAGTCTTTTTATACGTAATCTCGTGCTTGCTTCGGTTTCTTCCTGCTGCGAACAGCTCTTTTTAGACCGTTGAGATTAATTCGGTTTTCTATCTAGTTGCTTCTGATTAGAAGAAAAATGCCAAAAGAAATTAAAGGCGTATGGCGATCCTCACTGCCGCAGGCTGTCCGGCCATTTTATACGTCATCTCGTGCTTGCTTCGGTTTCTTCCTGCTGCGAACAGCTCTTTTTAGACCGTTGAAATTAATTCGGTTTTCTATCTAGTTGCGTATAATTCATAGAAAAATGCCAAAAGAAATTAAAGGTCAATGGCGATCCGCACTGCCGCAGGCAGTCCAGCCTTTTCATACGTAATCTCGTGTTTGCTTCGGTTTCTTCCTGCTGCGAACAGCTCTTTTTAGACCGTTGAATTAATTCGGTTTTCTATCTAGCTGCTTCTGATTAGAAGAAAAATGCTAAAACAAATTAAAGGCCTATGGCGATCCTCACTGCCGCAGGCAGTGCGGCCTTTTTATACGTAATTTCGTGCTTGCTTAGGTTACTCCCTGCTGCGAACAGCTCTTTTTAGACCGTTGAAATTAATTCGGTTTTCTATCTAGTTGCGTATAATTCATAGAAAAATGCCAAAACAAATTAAAGGCCCATAGCGATCCTCACTGCCGCAGGTAGTCCGTCCTTTTTATACGTAATCTCGTGCTTGCTTCGGTTTCTTCCTGCTGCGAACAGCTCTTTTTAGACCGTTGAAATTAATTCGGTTTTCTATCTAGTTGCGTATAATTCATAGAAAAATGCCAAAACAAATTAAAGGTCAATGGCGATCCGCACTGCCGCAGGCAGTCCAGCCTTTTTATACGTAATCTCGTGTTTGCTTCGGTTTCTTCCTGCTGCGAACAGCTCTTTTTAGACCGTTGAATTAATTCGGTTTTCTATCTAGTTGCTTCTGATTAGAAGAAAAATGCTAAAACAAATTAAAGGCCTATGGCGATCCTCACTGCCGCAGGCAGTCCGGCATTTTTATACGTAATCTCGTGCTTGCTTAGGTTACTCCCTGCTGCGAACAGCTCTTTTTAGACCGTTGAAATTAATTCGGTTTTCTATCTAGTTGCGTATAATTCATAGAAAAATGCCAAAACAAATTAAAGGCCAATGGCGATCCGCACTGCCGCAGGCGGTCCAGCCTTTTTATACGTAATCTCGTGTTTGCTTCGGTTTCTTCCTGCTGCGAACAGCTCTTTTTCGACCGTTGAAATTAATTCGGTTTTCTATCTGGTTGCGTTTAATTCACAGAAAAACGCCCAAACAAATTAAAGGCCTATGGCGATCCTCACTGCCGCAGACAGTCCGGCCTTTTTATACGTAATCTCGTGCTTGCTTCGGTTTCTTCCTGCTGCGAACAGCTCTTTTTAAACCGTTGAAATTAATTCGGTTTTCTATCTGGTTGCGTTTAATTCACAGAAAAATGCCCAAACATATTAAAGGCCTATGGCGATCCTCACTGCCGCAGACAGTCCGGCCTTTTTATACGTAATCTCGTGCTTGCTTCGGTTTCTTCCTGCTGCGAACAGCTCTTTTTAGACCGTTGAAATTAATTCGGTTTTCTATCTAGTTGCGTCTGATTAGAAGAAAAATGCTAAAACAAATTAAAGGTATATGGGGATCCTCACTGCCGCAGGCTGTCCGGCCATTTTATACGTAATCTCGTGCTTGCTTCGGTTTCTTCCTGCTGCGAACAGCTCTTTTTAGACCGTTGAAATTAATTCGGGTTTCTATCTAGTTGCGTTTAATTCATAGAAAAATGCCTAAACAAATTAAAGGCCTATGGCGACCCTCACTGCCGCAGGAAGTCCGGGCTTTTTATACGTAATCTCGTGCTTGCTTCGGTTTCTTGCTGCTGCGAACAGCTCTTTTTAGACCGTTGAAATTAATTCGGTTTTCTATCTAGTTGCGTTTAATTCATAGAAAAATGCCAAAACAAATTAAAGGCCTAGGCGATCCGCACTGCCGCAGGCAGTCCAGTCTTTTTATACGTAATCTCGTGCTTGCTTCGGTTTCTTCCTGCTGCGAACAGCTCTTTTTAGACCGTTGAGATTAATTCGGTTTTCTATCTAGTTGCTTCTGATTAGAAGAAAAATGCCGAAAGAAATTAAAGGCGTATGGCGATCCTCACTGCCGCAGGCTGTCCGTGCTTGCTTCGGTTTCTTCCTGCTGCGAACAGGTCTTTTTAGACCGTTGAAATTAATTCGGTTTTCTATCTAGTTGCGTATAATTCATAGAAAAATGCCAAAACAAATTAAAGGTCAATGGCGATCCGCACTGCCGCAGGCAGTCCAGCCTTTTTATACGTAATCTCGTGCTTGCTTCGGTTTCTTCCTGCTGCGAACAGCTCTTTTTAGACCGTTGAGATTAATTCGGTTTTCTATCTAGTTGCTTCTGATTAGAAGAAAAATGCCGAAAGAAATTAAAGGCGTATGGCGATCCTCACTGCCGCAGGCTGTCCGTGTTTGCTTCGGTTTCTTCCTGCTGCGAACAGCTCTTTTTAGACCGTTGAATTAATTCGGTTTTCTATCTAGTTGCTTCTGATTAGAAGAAAAATGCTAAAACAAATTAAAGGCCTATGGCGATCCTCACTGCCGCAGGCAGTCCGGCATTTTTATACGTAATCTCGTGCTTGCTTAGGTTACTCCCTGCTGCGAACAGCTCTTTTTAGACCGTTGAAATTAATTCGGTTTTCTATCTAGTTGCGTATAATTCATAGAAAAATGCCAAAACAAATTAAAGGCCAATGGCGATCCGCACTGCCGCAGGCGGTCCAGCCTTTTTATACGTAATCTCGTGTTTGCTTCGGTTTCTTCCTGCTGCGAACAGCTCTTTTTAGACCGTTGAATTAATTCGGTTTTCTATCTAGTTGCTTCTGATTAGAAGAAAAATGCTAAAACAAATTAAAGGCCTATGGCGCTCCTCACTGCCGCAGGCAGTGCGGCCTTTTTATACGTAATTTCGTGCTTGCTTCGGTTTCTTCCTGCTGCGAACAGCTCTTTTTCGACCGTTGAAATTAATTCGGTTTTCTATCTGGTTGCGTTTAATTCACAGAAAAATGCCCAAACAAATTAAAGGCCTATGGCGATCCTCACTGCCGCAGACAGTCCGGCCTTTTTATACGTAATCTCGTGCTTGCTTCGGTTTCTTCCTGCTGCGAACAGCTCTTTTTAGACCGTTGAAATTAATTCGGTTTTCTATCAAGTTGCGTCTGATTAGAAGAAAAATGCTAAAACAAATTAAAGGTATATGGCGATCCTCACTGCCGCAGGCTGTCCGGCCATTTTATACGTAATCTCGTGCTTGCTTCGGTTTCTTCCTGCTGCGAACAGCTCTTTTTAGACCGTTTAAATTAATTCGGGTTTCTATCTAGTTGCGTTTAATTCATAGAAAAATGCCAAAACAAATTAAAGGCCTATGGCGACCCTCACTGCCGCAGGAAGTCCGGGCTTTTTATACGTAATCTCGTGCTTGCTTCGGTTTCTTGCTGCTGCGAACAGCTCTTTTTAGACCGTTGAAATTAATTCGGTTTTCTATCTAGTTGCGTTTAATTCATAGAAAAATGCCAAAACAAATTAAAGGCCTAGGCGATCCGCACTGCCGCAGGCAGTCCAGTCTTTTTATACGTAATCTCGTGCTTGCTTCGGTTTCTTCCTGCTGCGAACAGCTCTTTTTAGACCGTTGAGATTAATTCGGTTTTCTATCTAGTTGCTTCTGATTAGAAGAAAAATGCCAAAAGAAATTAAAGGCGTATGGCGATCCTCACTGCCGCAGGCTGTCCGGCCATTTTATACGTCATCTCGTGCTTGCTTCGGTTTCTTCCTGCTGCGAACAGCTCTTTTTAGACCGTTGAAATTAATTCGGTTTTCTATCTAGTTGCGTATGATTCATAGAAAAATGCCAAAACAAATTAAAGGTCAATGGCGATCCGCACTGCCGCAGGCAGTCCAGCCTTTTTATACGTAATCTCGTGTTTGCTTCGGTTTCTTCCTGCTGCGAACAGCTCTTTTTAGACCGTTGAATTAATTCGGTTTTCTATCTAGTTGCTTCTGATTAGAAGAAAAATGCTAAAACAAATTAAAGGCCTATGGCGATCCTCACTGCCGCAGGCAGTGCGGCCTTTTTATACGTAATTTCGTGCTTGCTTAGGTTACTCCCTGCTGCGAACAGCTCTTTTTAGACCGTTGAAATTAATTCGGTTTTCTATCTAGTTGCGTATAATTCATAGAAAAATGCCAAAACAAATTAAAGGCCCATAGCGATCCTCACTGCCGCAGGTAGTCCGTCCTTTTTATACGTAATCTCGTGCTTGCTTCGGTTTCTTCCTGCTGCGAACAGCTCTTTTTAGACCGTTGAAATTAATTCGGTTTTCTATCTAGTTGCGTATAATTCATAGAAAAATGCCAAAACAAATTAAAGGTCAATGGCGATCCGCACTGCCGCAGGCAGTCCAGCCTTTTTATACGTAATCTCGTGTTTGCTTCGGTTTCTTCCTGCTGCGAACAGCTCTTTTTAGACCGTTGAATTAATTCGGTTTTCTATCTAGTTGCTTCTGATTAGAAGAAAAATGCTAAAACAAATTAAAGGCCTATGGCGATCCTCACTGCCGCAGGCAGTCCGGCCTTTTTATACGTAATCTCGTGCTTGCTTAGGTTACTCCCTGCTGCGAACAGCTCTTTTTAGACCGTTGAAATTAATTCGGTTTTCTATCTAGTTGCGTATAATTTATAGAAAAATGCCAAAACAAATTAAAGGCCAATGGCGATCCGCACTGCCGCAGGCGGTCCAGCCTTTTTATACGTAATCTCGTGTTTGCTTCGGTTTCTTCCTGCTGCGAACAGCTCTTTTTCGACCGTTGAAATTAATTCGGTTTTCTATCTGGTTGCGTTTAATTCACAGAAAAATGCCCAAACAAATTAAAGGCCTATGGCGATCCTCACTGCCGCAGACAGTCCGGCCTTTTTATACGTAATCTCGTGCTTGCTTCGGTTTCTTCCTGCTGCGAACAGCTCTTTTTAGACCGTTGAAATTAATTCGGTTTTCTATCTAGTTGCGTCTGATTAGAAGAAAAATGGTGAAACAAATTAAAGGCCTATGGCGATCCTCACTGCCGCAGGCAGTGCGGCTTTTTATATGTAATTTCGTGCTTGCTTCGGTTTCTTCCTGCTGCGAACAGCTCTTTTTCGACCGTTGAAATTAATTCGGTTTTCTATCTGGTTGCGTTTAATTCACAGAAAAATGCCCAAACAAATTAAAGGCCTATGGCGATCCTCACTGCCGCAGACAGTCCGGCCTTTTTATACGTAATCTCGTGCTTGCTTCGGTTTCTTCCTGCTGCGAACTGCTCTTTTTAGACCGTTGAAATTAATTCGGTTTTCTATCTAGTTGCGTCTGATTAGAAGAAAAATGCTAAAACAAATTAAAGGTATATGGCGATCCTCACTGCCGCAGGCTGTCCGGCCATTTTATACGTAATCTCGTGCTTGCTTCGGTTTCTTCCTGCTTCGAACAGCTCTTTTTAGACCATTGAAATTAATTCGGGTTTCTATCTAGTTGCGTTTAATTCATAGAAAAATGCCAAAACAAATTAAAAGCCTATGGCGATCCTCACTGCCGCAGGAAGTCCGGGCTTTTTATACGTAATCTCGTGCTTGCTTCGGTTTCTTGCTGCTGCGAACAGCTCTTTTTAGATCGTTGAAATTAATTCGGTTTTCTATCTAGTTGCGTTTAATTCATAGAAAAATGCCAAAACAAATTAAAGGCCTAGGCGATCCGCACTGCCGCAGGCAGTCCGGTCTTTTTATACGTAATCTCGTGCTTGCTTCGGTTTCTTCCTGCTGCGAACAGCTCTTTTTAGACCGTTGAGATTAATTCGGTTTTCTATCTAGTTGCTTCTGATTAGAAGAAAAATGCCAAAACAAATTAAAGGCGTCTGGCGATCCTCACTGCCGCAGGCTGTCCGGCCATTTTATACGTCATCTCGTGCTTGCTTCGGATTCTTCCTGCTGCGAACAGCTCTTTTTAGACCGTTGAAATTAATTCGGTTTTCTATCTAGTTGCTTCTGATTAGAAGAAAAAGGCTAAAACAAATTAAAGGCCTATGGCGATCCTCACTGCCGCAGGCTGTCCGGCCTTTTTATACGTAATCTCGTGCTTGCTTAGGTTTCTTCCTGCTGCGAACAGCTCTTTTTAGACCGTTGTAATTAATTCGGTTTTCTATCTAGTTGCGTTTAATTCATAGAAAAATGCCAAAACAAATTAATGGCGATCCGCACTGCCGCAGGCAGTCCAGTCTTTTTATACGTAATCTCATGCTTGCTTCGGTTTCTTCCTGCTGCGAACAGCTCTTTTTAGACCGTTGAAATTAATTCGGTTTTCTATCTAGTTGCTTCTGATTAGAAGAAAAATGCTAAAACAAATTAAAGGCATATGGCGATCCCCTCTGCCGCAGGCGGTACGGCCTTTTTATACGTAATCTCGTGCTTGCTTCGGTTTCTTCCTGCTGCGGACAGCTCTTTTTAGGCCGTTGAAATTAATTCGGTTTTCTATCTAGTTGCGTTTAATTCATAGAAAAATGCCTAAACAAATTAAAGGCCTATGGCGGTCCTCACTGCCGCAGGCAGTCCGGCATTTTTATACGTAATCTCGTGCTTGCTTCGGTTTCTTCCTGCTGCGAACAGCTCTTTTTAGACCGTTGAAATTAATTCGGGTTTCTATCTAGTTGCGTTTAATTCATAGAAAAATGCCAAAACAAATTAAAGGCCTATGGCGATCCTCACTGCCGCAGGCAGTCCGGCCTTTTTATACGTAATCAGGTGCCTGCTTCCTAGACCGTTGAAATTAATTCGGTTTTCTATCTAGTTGCTTCTGATTAGAAGAAAAATGCTAAAACAAATTAAAGGTCTATGGCGATCCTCACTGCCGCAGGCAGTCCGGCCTTTTTATACGTAATCTCGTGCTTGCTTCGGTTTCTTCCTGCTGCGAACAGCTCTTTTTAGACCGTTGAAATTAATTCAGTTTTCTATCTAGTTGCTTCTGATTAGAAGAAAAATGCTAAAACAAATTAAAGGTCTCAGGCGATCCTCACTGCCGCAGGCAGTCCGGCCTTTTTATAGGTAATCTCGTGCTTGCTTCGGTTTCTTCCTGCTGGGAACAGCTCTTTTTAGACCGTTGAAATTAATTCGGTTTTCTATCTAGTTGCGTTTAATTCATAGAAAAATGCCAAAACAAATTGAATGCCTATAGCGATCCTCACTGCCGCAGGCAGTCCGGCCTTATTATACGTAATCTCGTGCTTGCTTCGGTTTCTTCCTGCTGCGAACAGCTCGTTTTAGACCGTTGAAATTAATTCGGGTTTCTATCTAGTTGCTTCTGATTAGAAGAAAAATGCTAAAACAAATTAAAGGCCTATGGCGATCCTCACTGCCGCAGGCAGTCCGGCCTTTTTATACGTAATCTCGTGCTTGCTTAGGTTTCTTCCTGCTGCGAACAGCTCTTTTTAGACCGTTGAGATTAATTCGGTTTTCTATCTAGTTGCTTCTGATTAGAAGAAAAATGCCAAAAGAAATTAAAGGCGTATGGCGATCCTCACTGCCGCAGGCTGTCCGGCCATTTTATACGTCATCTCGTGCTTGCTTCGGTTTCTTCCTGCTGCGAACAGCTCTTTTTAGACCGTTGAAATTAATTCGGTTTTCTATCTAGTTGCGTATAATTCATAGAAAAATGCCAAAAGAAATTAAAGGTCAATGGCGATCCGCACTGCCGCAGGCAGTCCAGCCTTTTCATACGTAATCTCGTGTTTGCTTCGGTTTCTTCCTGCTGCGAACAGCTCTTTTTAGACCGTTGAATTAATTCGGTTTTCTATCTAGCTGCTTCTGATTAGAAGAAAAATGCTAAAACAAATTAAAGGCCTATGGCGATCCTCACTGCCGCAGGCAGTGCGGCCTTTTTATACGTAATTTCGTGCTTGCTTAGGTTACTCCCTGCTGCGAACAGCTCTTTTTAGACCGTTGAAATTAATTCGGTTTTCTATCTAGTTGCGTATAATTCATAGAAAAATGCCAAAACAAATTAAAGGCCCATAGCGATCCTCACTGCCGCAGGTAGTCCGTCCTTTTTATACGTAATCTCGTGCTTGCTTCGGTTTCTTCCTGCTGCGAACAGCTCTTTTTAGACCGTTGAAATTAATTCGGTTTTCTATCTAGTTGCGTATAATTCATAGAAAAATGCCAAAACAAATTAAAGGTCAATGGCGATCCGCACTGCCGCAGGCAGTCCAGCCTTTTTATACGTAATCTCGTGTTTGCTTCGGTTTCTTCCTGCTGCGAACAGCTCTTTTTAGACCGTTGAATTAATTCGGTTTTCTATCTAGTTGCTTCTGATCAGAAGAAAAATGCTAAAACAAATTAAAGGCCTATGGCGATCCTCACTGCCGCAGGCAGTCCGGCATTTTTATACGTAATCTCGTGCTTGCTTAGGTTACTCCCTGCTGCGAACAGCTCTTTTTAGACCGTTGAAATTAATTCGGTTTTCTATCTAGTTGCGTATAATTCATAGAAAAATGCCAAAACAAATTAAAGGCCAATGGCGATCCGCACTGCCGCAGGCGGTCCAGCCTTTTTATACGTAATCTCGTGTTTGCTTCGGTTTCTTCCTGCTGCGAACAGCTCTTTTTCGACCGTTGAAATTAATTCGGTTTTCTATCTGGTTGCGTTTAATTCACAGAAAAACGCCCAAACAAATTAAAGGCCTATGGCGATCCTCACTGCCGCAGACAGTCCGGCCTTTTTATACGTAATCTCGTGCTTGCTTCGGTTTCTTCCTGCTGCGAACAGCTCTTTTTAAACCGTTGAAATTAATTCGGTTTTCTATCTGGTTGCGTTTAATTCACAGAAAAATGCCCAAACATATTAAAGGCCTATGGCGATCCTCACTGCCGCAGACAGTCCGGCCTTTTTATACGTAATCTCGTGCTTGCTTCGGTTTCTTCCTGCTGCGAACAGCTCTTTTTAGACCGTTGAAATTAATTCGGTTTTCTATCTAGTTGCGTCTGATTAGAAGAAAAATGCTAAAACAAATTAAAGGTATATGGCGATCCTCACTGCCGCAGGCTGTCCGGCCATTTTATACGTAATCTCGTGCTTGCTTCGGTTTCTTCCTGCTGCGAACAGCTCTTTTTAGACCGTTGAAATTAATTCGGGTTTCTATCTAGTTGCGTTTAATTCATAGAAAAATGCCTAAACAAATTAAAGGCCTATGGCGACCCTCACTGCCGCAGGAAGTCCGGGCTTTTTATACGTAATCTCGTGCTTGCTTCGGTTTCTTGCTGCTGCGAACAGCTCTTTTTAGACCGTTGAAATTAATTCGGTTTTCTATCTAGTTGCGTTTAATTCATAGAAAAATGCCAAAACAAATTAAAGGCCTAGGCGATCCGCACTGCCGCAGGCAGTCCAGTCTTTTTATACGTAATCTCGTGCTTGCTTCGGTTTCTTCCTGCTGCGAACAGCTCTTTTTAGACCGTTGAGATTAATTCGGTTTTCTATCTAGTTGCTTCTGATTAGAAGAAAAATGCCGAAAGAAATTAAAGGCGTATGGCGATCCTCACTGCCGCAGGCTGTCCGTGCTTGCTTCGGTTTCTTCCTGCTGCGAACAGGTCTTTTTAGACCGTTGAAATTAATTCGGTTTTCTATCTAGTTGCGTATAATTCATAGAAAAATGCCAAAACAAATTAAAGGTCAATGGCGATCCGCACTGCCGCAGGCAGTCCAGCCTTTTTATACGTAATCTCGTGTTTGCTTCGGTTTCTTCCTGCTGCGAACAGCTCTTTTTAGACCGTTGAATTAATTCGGTTTTCTATCTAGTTGCTTCTGATTAGAAGAAAAATGCTAAAACAAATTAAAGGCCTATGGCGATCCTCACTGCCGCAGGCAGTCCGGCATTTTTATACGTAATCTCGTGCTTGCTTAGGTTACTCCCTGCTGCGAACAGCTCTTTTTAGACCGTTGAAATTAATTCGGTTTTCTATCTAGTTGCGTATAATTCATAGAAAAATGCCAAAACAAATTAAAGGCCAATGGCGATCCGCACTGCCGCAGGCGGTCCAGCCTTTTTATACGTAATCTCGTGTTTGCTTCGGTTTCTTCCTGCTGCGAACAGCTCTTTTTAGACCGTTGAATTAATTCGGTTTTCTATCTAGTTGCTTCTGATTAGAAGAAAAATGCTAAAACAAATTAAAGGCCTATGGCGCTCCTCACTGCCGCAGGCAGTGCGGCCTTTTTATACGTAATTTCGTGCTTGCTTCGGTTTCTTCCTGCTGCGAACAGCTCTTTTTCGACCGTTGAAATTAATTCGGTTTTCTATCTGGTTGCGTTTAATTCACAGAAAAATGCCCAAACAAATTAAAGGCCTATGGCGATCCTCACTGCCGCAGACAGTCCGGCCTTTTTATACGTAATCTCGTGCTTGCTTCGGTTTCTTCCTGCTGCGAACAGCTCTTTTTAGACCGTTGAAATTAATTCGGTTTTCTATCAAGTTGCGTCTGATTAGAAGAAAAATGCTAAAACAAATTAAAGGTATATGGCGATCCTCACTGCCGCAGGCTGTCCGGCCATTTTATACGTAATCTCGTGCTTGCTTCGGTTTCTTCCTGCTGCGAACAGCTCTTTTTAGACCGTTTAAATTAATTCGGGTTTCTATCTAGTTGCGTTTAATTCATAGAAAAATGCCAAAACAAATTAAAGGCCTATGGCGACCCTCACTGCCGCAGGAAGTCCGGGCTTTTTATACGTAATCTCGTGCTTGCTTCGGTTTCTTGCTGCTGCGAACAGCTCTTTTTAGACCGTTGAAATTAATTCGGTTTTCTATCTAGTTGCGTTTAATTCATAGAAAAATGCCAAAACAAATTAAAGGCCTAGGCGATCCGCACTGCCGCAGGCAGTCCAGTCTTTTTATACGTAATCTCGTGCTTGCTTCGGTTTCTTCCTGCTGCGAACAGCTCTTTTTAGACCGTTGAGATTAATTCGGTTTTCTATCTAGTTGCTTCTGATTAGAAGAAAAATGCCAAAAGAAATTAAAGGCGTATGGCGATCCTCACTGCCGCAGGCTGTCCGGCCATTTTATACGTCATCTCGTGCTTGCTTCGGTTTCTTCCTGCTGCGAACAGCTCTTTTTAGACCGTTGAAATTAATTCGGTTTTCTATCTAGTTGCGTATGATTCATAGAAAAATGCCAAAACAAATTAAAGGTCAATGGCGATCCGCACTGCCGCAGGCAGTCCAGCCTTTTTATACGTAATCTCGTGTTTGCTTCGGTTTCTTCCTGCTGCGAACAGCTCTTTTTAGACCGTTGAATTAATTCGGTTTTCTATCTAGTTGCTTCTGATTAGAAGAAAAATGCTAAAACAAATTAAAGGCCTATGGCGATCCTCACTGCCGCAGGCAGTGCGGCCTTTTTATACGTAATTTCGTGCTTGCTTAGGTTACTCCCTGCTGCGAACAGCTCTTTTTAGACCGTTGAAATTAATTCGGTTTTCTATCTAGTTGCGTATAATTCATAGAAAAATGCCAAAACAAATTAAAGGCCCATAGCGATCCTCACTGCCGCAGGTAGTCCGTCCTTTTTATACCTAATCTCGTGCTTGCTTCGGTTTCTTCCTGCTGCGAACAGCTCTTTTTAGACCGTTGAAATTAATTCGGTTTTCTATCTAGTTGCGTATAATTCATAGAAAAATGCCAAAACAAATTAAAGGTCAATGGCGATCCGCACTGCCGCAGGCAGTCCAGCCTTTTTATACGTAATCTCGTGTTTGCTTCGGTTTCTTCCTGCTGCGAACAGCTCTTTTTAGACCGTTGAATTAATTCGGTTTTCTATCTAGTTGCTTCTGATTAGAAGAAAAATGCTAAAACAAATTAAAGGCCTATGGCGATCCTCACTGCCGCAGGCAGTCCGGCCTTTTTATACGTAATCTCGTGCTTGCTTAGGTTACTCCCTGCTGCGAACAGCTCTTTTTAGACCGTTGAAATTAATTCGGTTTTCTATCTAGTTGCGTATAATTTATAGAAAAATGCCAAAACAAATTAAAGGCCAATGGCGATCCGCACTGCCGCAGGCGGTCCAGCCTTTTTATACGTAATCTCGTGTTTGCTTCGGTTTCTTCCTGCTGCGAACAGCTCTTTTTCGACCGTTGAAATTAATTCGGTTTTCTATCTGGTTGCGTTTAATTCACAGAAAAATGCCCAAACAAATTAAAGGCCTATGGCGATCCTCACTGCCGCAGACAGTCCGGCCTTTTTATACGTAATCTCGTGCTTGCTTCGGTTTCTTCCTGCTGCGAACAGCTCTTTTTAGACCGTTGAAATTAATTCGGTTTTCTATCTAGTTGCGTCTGATTAGAAGAAAAATGGTGAAACAAATTAAAGGCCTATGGCGATCCTCACTGCCGCAGGCAGTGCGGCTTTTTATATGTAATTTCGTGCTTGCTTCGGTTTCTTCCTGCTGCGAACAGCTCTTTTTCGACCGTTGAAATTAATTCGGTTTTCTATCTGGTTGCGTTTAATTCACAGAAAAATGCCCAAACAAATTAAAGGCCTATGGCGATCCTCACTGCCGCAGACAGTCCGGCCTTTTTATACGTAATCTCGTGCTTGCTTCGGTTTCTTCCTGCTGCGAACTGCTCTTTTTAGACCGTTGAAATTAATTCGGTTTTCTATCTAGTTGCGTCTGATTAGAAGAAAAATGCTAAAACAAATTAAAGGTATATGGCGATCCTCACTGCCGCAGGCTGTCCGGCCATTTTATACGTAATCTCGTGCTTGCTTCGGTTTCTTCCTGCTTCGAACAGCTCTTTTTAGACCATTGAAATTAATTCGGGTTTCTATCTAGTTGCGTTTAATTCATAGAAAAATGCCAAAACAAATTAAAAGCCTATGGCGATCCTCACTGCCGCAGGAAGTCCGGGCTTTTTATACGTAATCTCGTGCTTGCTTCGGTTTCTTGCTGCTGCGAACAGCTCTTTTTAGATCGTTGAAATTAATTCGGTTTTCTATCTAGTTGCGTTTAATTCATAGAAAAATGCCAAAACAAATTAAAGGCCTAGGCGATCCGCACTGCCGCAGGCAGTCCGGTCTTTTTATACGTAATCTCGTGCTTGCTTCGGTTTCTTCCTGCTGCGAACAGCTCTTTTTAGACCGTTGAGATTAATTCGGTTTTCTATCTAGTTGCTTCTGATTAGAAGAAAAATGCCAAAACAAATTAAAGGCGTCTGGCGATCCTCACTGCCGCAGGCTGTCCGGCCATTTTATACGTCATCTCGTGCTTGCTTCGGATTCTTCCTGCTGCGAACAGCTCTTTTTAGACCGTTGAAATTAATTCGGTTTTCTATCTAGTTGCTTCTGATTAGAAGAAAAAGGCTAAAACAAATTAAAGGCCTATGGCGATCCTCACTGCCGCAGGCTGTCCGGCCTTTTTATACGTAATCTCGTGCTTGCTTAGGTTTCTTCCTGCTGCGAACAGCTCTTTTTAGACCGTTGTAATTAATTCGGTTTTCTATCTAGTTGCGTTTAATTCATAGAAAAATGCCAAAACAAATTAAAGGCCTATGGCGATCCGCACTGCCGCAGGCAGTCCAGTCTTTTTATACGTAATCTCATGCTTGCTTCGGTTTCTTCCTGCTGCGAACAGCTCTTTTTAGACCGTTGAAATTAATTCGGTTTTCTATCTAGTTGCTTCTGATTAGAAGAAAAATGCTAAAACAAATTAAAGGCATATGGCGATCCCCTCTGCCGCAGGCGGTACGGCCTTTTTATACGTAATCTCGTGCTTGCTTCGGTTTCTTCCTGCTGCGAACAGCTCTTTTTAGGCCGTTGAAATTAATTCGGTTTTCTATCTAGTTGCGTTTAATTCATAGAAAAATGCCTAAACAAATTAAAGGCCTATGGCGGTCCTCACTGCCGCAGGCAGTCCGGCATTTTTATACGTAATCTCGTGCTTGCTTCGGTTTCTTCCTGCTGCGAACAGCTCTTTTTAGACCGTTGAAATTAATTCGGGTTTCTATCTAGTTGCGTTTAATTCATAGAAAAATGCCAAAACAAATTAAAGGCCTATGGCGATCCTCACTGCCGCAGGCAGTCCGGCCTTTTTATACGTAATCAGGTGCCTGCTTCCTAGACCGTTGAAATTAATTCGGTTTTCTATCTAGTTGCTTCTGATTAGAAGAAAAATGCTAAAACAAATTAAAGGTCTATGGCGATCCTCACTGCCGCAGGCAGTCCGGCCTTTTTATACGTAATCTCGTGCTTGCTTCGGTTTCTTCCTGCTGCGAACAGCTCTTTTTAGACCGTTGAAATTAATTCAGTTTTCTATCTAGTTGCTTCTGATTAGAAGAAAAATGCTAAAACAAATTAAAGGTCTCAGGCGATCCTCACTGCCGCAGGCAGTCCGGCCTTTTTATAGGTAATCTCGTGCTTGCTTCGGTTTCTTCCTGCTGGGAACAGCTCTTTTTAGACCGTTGAAATTAATTCGGTTTTCTATCTAGTTGCGTTTAATTCATAGAAAAATGCCAAAACAAATTGAATGCCTATAGCGATCCTCACTGCCGCAGGCAGTCCGGCCTTATTATACGTAATCTCGTGCTTGCTTCGGTTTCTTCCTGCTGCGAACAGCTCGTTTTAGACCGTTGAAATTAATTCGGGTTTCTATCTAGTTGCTTCTGATTAGAAGAAAAATGCTAAAACAAATTAAAGGCCTATGGCGATCCTCACTGCCGCAGGCAGTCCGGCCTTTTTATACGTAATCTCGTGCTTGCTTAGGTTTCTTCCTGCTGCGAACAGCTCTTTTTAGACCGTTGAAATTAATTCGGTTTTCTATCTAGTTGCGTATAATTCATAGACAAATGCCAAAACAAATTAAAGGCCTATGGCGATCCTCACTGCCGCAGGCAGTCCGGTTTTTATACGTAATCTCGTGTTTGCTTCGGTTTCTTCCTGCTGCCAACAGCTCTTTTTAGACCGTTGAAATTAATTTGGTTTTCTATCTAGTTGCTTCTGATTAGAAGAAAAATGCTAAAACAAATTAAAGGTCTCTGGCGATCCTCACTGCCGCACGCAGTCCGGCCTTTTTATATAATAATAATAATAATAATAATAATAATAATAATAATAATGTCTTTATTTTTACATTGTCCTACTTTACCCTATAGATCAGTGTACATTCAAAAAGAATACTTTTGCAATGCAAAAAAGGCGAAGTTCAGTGATAGACTACCCCATAGGAGTTGTCTATCCTGCTCTACTTAACCGTAATATATGAAATAAAAATTTTGTTTTGGCGTAACATAGTGGTTAGTTTAAATAAACTTTAGTATATAGGTAAATAAATATTTACTAGATTATTAACAACCCAATATTCTAAAATCTTGATTGAAAAAAAATGGATACTGTAGATTGTTTTGTCTGTTCAGGTAATACTGAAAAACACATCGATTTTAGGTTTTCAGGAAGAGAATTATATAGGCTAACTACGTTATATGAGAAACTTCTTTCAAAAAATGTGGTTTTATGTATAGGTGGCATTAGCAGACCTTTATAACGAATGTTTATGTTATGCACATTAGAGCGAAACACAATCCTATCATGCAAGTAAGCAGGGGTTTTATAGATAATAATTCTATGGTAAAAACGAGCTAAGTGGGCCCATCGCCTACCCTCCATATTCAACCATTTTGTCTCCAATAGCTTGCGAGAAATTCTTTCAAACTTTTTAATTCCATATATTAGACGAAAGTATGAATTTTGCACTTTTTGTATTCTATCTATTTGAATTTGAGTTAAACAGCTACCATAAACAACATCTGCATGATTGAATATAGAGAGAACAAGGGAATCACACAACAGCTTCTTAAGCTTCACTGACAAATCATGTCGACTAGAGTAAAGCAGTTTTAACCTAATATAGGCACGTTGAATACAGCTTGAAATATGTTGTTCAAACCTTAGTGAACTGTCAAACACAAGTCCAAGATTACGTACATTATTTTTTATTTCTAGTGTAGTATTATCTGTTTTTATATTGTCTTGATCCCTTATAAAACTGATGTCATTTTTTGGACCGAACAACATTTAGCAACATTTTTTTGGGTTTAGATACAAAGAATGTTTTAAAGAGAGAGATCGTAGGTTTTCTAAATCATTATTTAAATTTTGAAGAGATTCAAGAGCATTTTCCTTTTTGAAGGACAGGTATATTTGGGTCTCATCTGCATAGTATTGAGCATTAGCATGCTTTAGAGCACTTTGAATATTACAAGTATAAATAGCGTACAACAAAGGACTTATAACTGACCCCTGTGGCACGCCACTTTTAATGGATAACTCTGCAGATACACTCTCCTCAATCTTAACGCACTGGGTCCTTCCAGTTAAAAAGTTTTCAATAAACTTTACGGCATTACTGCTCAAACCTATGTAGTGTAAAACTGCTAAAAGAATTTTATGATTTAAAGTGTCGAAGGCTTTCGAGAAATCTAGTATCGCCAATACCGTAACTCTACCAGCATCAGTAGCTCTAAAGATATCATCACTAACACTCGCCAAAGCACTAGAGCACCGGTGATTCCGTCGAAAACCCGACTGAGTTTCCGGTAGAATCCGGTTTCGCTCCACATGATCTGTGAGTTGTTTATTTATAATTTTTTCCAAAACTTTAGAAAGAATAGGAAGGATATGTAACTTCGTGCTTGCTTCGGTTTCTTCCTGCTGCGAACAGCTCTTTTTAGACCGTTGAAATTAATTCGGTTTTCTATCTAGTTGCTTCTGATTAGAAGAAAAATGCTAAAACAAATTAAAGGTCTCAAGCGATCCTCACTGCCGCAGGCTGTCCGACCTTTTTATAGGTAATCTCGTGCTTGCTTCGGTTTCTTCCTGCTGCGAACAGCTCTTTTTAGACCGTTGAAATTAATTTGGTTTTCTATCTAGTTGCGTTTAATTCATAGAAAAATGCCAAAACAAATTAAAGGCCTATGGCGATCCTCACTGCCGCAGGCAGTCCGGCCTTTTTATACGTAATCAGGTGCTTGCTTCGGTTTCTTCCTGCTGCGAACAGCTCTTTTTAGACCGTTGAAATTAATTCGGTTTTCTATCTAGTTGCTTCTGATTAGAAGAAAAATGCTAAAACAAATTAAAGGTCCATGGCGATCTTCACTGCCGCAGGCAGTCCGGCCTTTTTATACGTAATCTCGTGCTTGCTTCGGTTGCTTCCTGCTGCGAACAGCTCTTTTTAGACCGTTGAAATTAATTCGGTTTTCTATCTAGTTGCGTTTAATTCATAGAAATATGCCAAAACAAATTAAAGGCCTATGGCGATCCTCACTGCCGCAGGCAGTCAGGCCTTTTTATACGTAATCTCGTGCGTGCTTCGGTTTCTTCCTGCTGCGAACAGCTCTTTTTAGACCGTTGAAATTAATTCGGTTTTCTATCTAGTTGCGTTTAATTCATAGAAAAATGCCAAAACAAATTAAAGGCCTATGGTGATCCTCACTGCCGCAGGCGGTCCGGCCTTTTTATACGTAATCTCGTGCTTGCTTCGGTTTCTTCCTGCTGCAAACAGCTCTTTTTAGACCGTTGAAATTATTTCGGTTTTCTATCTAGTTGCTTCTGATTAGAAGAAAAATGCTAAAACAAATTAAAGGCGTATGGCGATCCTCACCGCCGGCCGCAGGCAGTCCGGCCTTTTATACGGAATCTCGTGCTTGCTTCGGCTTCTTCCTGCTGCGAACAGCTCTTTTTAGACCGTTGAAATTAATTCGGTTTTCTATCTAGTTGCGTTTAATTCATAGAAAAATGCCAAAAGAAATTAAAGGCCTATGGCGATCCTCACTGCCGCAGGCAGTCCGGCCTTTTCATACGTAATCTCGTGCTTGCTTCGGTTTCTTCCTGCTGCGAACAGCTCTTTTTAGACCGTTGAAATTAATTCGGTTTTCTATCTATTTAGTTGCGTTTAATTCATAGAAAAATGCCAAAAGAAATTAAAGGCCTATGGCGATCCTCACTGCCGCAGGCAGTCCAGCCTTTTTATACGTAATCTCGTGCTTGCATCGGTTTCTTCCTGCTGCGAACAGCTCTTTTTAGACCATTGAAATTAATTCGGTTTTCTATCTAGTTGCTTCTGATTAGAAGAAAAATGCTAAAACAAATTAAAGGCATATGGCGATTCTCACTGCCGCAGGCAGTCCGGCCTATTTATACGTAATTTCGTGCTTGCTTCGGTTTCTTCCTGCTGCGAACAGCTCTTTTTCCACCGTTGAAATTAATTCGGTTTTCTATCTAGTTGCGTTTAATTCATAGAAAAATGCCAAAACAAATTCAAGGCCTATGGCGATTCTCACTGCCGCAGGCGGTCCGGCCTTTTTATACGTAATCTCGTGCTTGCTTCGGTTTCTTCCTGCTGCGAACAGCTCTTTTTAGACCGTTGAAATTAATTAGGTTTTCTATCTAGTTGCTTCTGATTAGAAGAAAAATGCTAAAACAAATTAAAGGCCTATGGCGATTCTCACTGCCGCATGCAGTCCGGCCTTTTTATACGTAATCTCGTGCTTGCTTCGGCTTCTTCCTGCTGCGAACAGCTCTTTTTAGACCGTTGAAATTAATTCGGTTTTCTCTCTAGTTGCGTTTAATTCATAGAAAAATGCCTAAACAACTTTAAGGCCTATGGCGATCCTCACTGCCGCAGGCAGTCCGGCCTTTTTAAACGTAATCTCGTGCTTGCTTCGGTTTCTTCCTGCTGCGAACAGCCCTTTTTAGTGTATTAATTGAACGCAAGGACATGTATTAAATGAGAAAACTAACATTTAAAAGAAGTGAAAGGACATATAGTAAATGAGGAAACAAAGATTTTAAAGGGTGAAAGGACATATAGTAAATGAGGAAATAAATTTTAAAAGTAGTGAAAGGAACATACAGTAAATGAGGATAAGAATTTTAGTTGAACGCAAGGACATATAGTAAATGAGAAAACTGATATTTCAAGAGGAGTGAAAGGACATATAGTAAATGATGAAATAAATTTTAAAAGTAGTGAAAGGACATATAGTAAATGAGGAAATAAATATTAAAAGGTAGTGAAAGGGACATACAGTAAATGGGGATAAGAATTTATGTTGAATGCAAGGACATATAGTAAATGAGGAAGCAAGTAATCAAGAGGAGTGAAAGGACATATAGTAAATGACGAAATAAATATTAAAAGGTAATGAAAGGAACATAACAGTAAATGAGGATAAGAATTTTAGTCGAACGCAAGGACATATAGTAAATGAGGAAATATATTTTAAAAGTAGTGAAAGGACATATAGTAAATTAGGAAATAAATATTAAAAGGTAGTGAAAGGAACATACAGTAAATGGGGATAAGAACTTAAGTTGAACGCAAGCACATATAGTAAATGAGGAAACATATATTTAAAAGGAGTGACAGGACATATAGTAAATGAGGAAATAAATGTTAAAAGGTAGTGAAAGGAACATACAGTAAATGAGGATAAGAATTTTAGTCGAACGCAAGGACATATAGTAAATGAGAAAACTGATATTTCAAGAGGAGTGAAAGGACATATAGTAAATGAGGAAACAAAGATTTTAAAGGGGTGAAAGGACATATAGTAAATGAGGAAATAAATTTTAAAAGTAGTGAAAGGGACATACAGTAAATGGGGATAAGGATTTAAGTTGAACGCAAGGACATACAGTAAATGAGGAAACAAATATTTAAAAGTAGTGAAAGGGCATATAGTAAATGAGGAAATAAATATTAAAAGGTAGTGAAAGGGACATACAGTAAATGGGGATAAGAATTTAAGTTGAACCCAAGGACATATAGTAAATGAGGAAAAAAATGTTTCAAAGGAGTGAAAGGACATATAGTAAATGAGGAAATTAATATTAAAAGGTAGTGAAAGGAACATACAGTAAATGAGGATAAGAATTTTAGTCGAACGCAAGGACATATAGTAAATGAGAAAACTAATATTTAAACGGACTGAAAGGACATATAGTAAATGAGGAAACAAAGCTTTTAAAGGGTGAACGGACATATAGTAAATGAAGAAATAAATTTTAAGTAGTGAAAGGGCATATAGTAAATGAGGAAATAAATATTAAAAGAAAGTGAAAGGAACATACGGTAAATGAGGTTAAGAACTTTAGTTGAACGCAAGGACATATAGTAAATGAGAAAATTAATATTTCAAAATGAGTGAGAAGACATATAGTAAATGAGGAAACAAAGATTTTAAAGGGATGAAAGGGCATATAGTAAATGAGGAAAAAAATATTAAAAGGTAGTGAAAGGGACATACAGTAAATGGGGTTAAGAATTTAAGTTGAACGCAAGGACATATAGTAAATGAGGAAACATATATTTAAAAGGAGTGAAAGGACATATAGTAAATGAGGAAATAAATATTAAAAGTTAGTGAAAGGAACATACAGTAAATGAGGATAAGAATTTTAGTTGAACGCAAGGACATATAGTAAATGAGGAAACAAGTAATTAAAAGGAGTGAAAGGACATATAGTAAATGAGGAAATAAATATTAAAAGGTAGTGAAAGGAACATACAGTAAATGAGGATAAGAATTTTAGTCGAACGCAAGGACATATAGTAGATGAGAAAACTAATATTTAAAAGGAGTGAAAGGGCATATAGTAAATGAGGAAATTAATGTTAAAAGGTAGTGAAAGGAACATACAGTAAATGAGGATAATAATTTTAGTCGAACGCAAGGACATATAGTAAATGAGAAAACTAATATTTAAAAGGAGTGAAAGGACATATAGTAAATGTGGAAACAAAGATTTTAAAATGGTGAAAGGACATATAGTAAATGAAGAAATAAATTTTAAAAGTAGTGAAAGGGCATATAGTAAATGAGGAAATAAATATTAAAAGGGAGTGAAAGGAACATACAGTAAATGAGGATAAGAATTTTAGTTGAACGCAAGGACATATAGTAAATGAGAAAACTAATATTTCAAAAGGAGTGAAAGGACATATAGTAAATGAGGAAAAAAAGATTTTAAAGTGATGAAAGGACATATAGTTAATGAGGAAATAAATATTAGAAGGTAGTGAAAGGGACATACACTAAATGGGGTTAATAATTTAAGTTGAACGCAAGGACATATAGTAAATGAGGAAACATATTTAAAAGGAGTGAAAGGAACAGCTCTTTTTAGACCGTTGAAATTAATTCGGTTTTCTATCTAGTTGCTTCTGATTAGAAGAAAAATGCTAAAACAAATTAAAGGTCTCAGGCGATCCTCACTGCCGCAGGCAGTCCGGCCTTTTTATAGGTAATCTCGTGCTTGCTTCGGTTTCTTCCTGCTGCGAACAGCTCTTTTTAGACCGTTGAAATTATTTCGGTTTTCTATCTAGTTGAGTTTAATTCAAAGAAAAATGCCAAAACAAATTAAAGGCCCATAGCGATCCTCACTGCCGCAGGCAGTCTGGCCTTTTTATACGTAATCTCGTGCTTGCTTCAGTTTCTTCCTGCTGCGAACAGCTCTTTTTAGACCGTTGAAATTAATTCGGTTTTCTATCTAGTTGCGTTTAATTCCTAGAAAAATGCCAAAAGAAATTAAAGGCCTATGGCGATCATCACTGCCGCAGGCAGTCCGGCCTTTTTATACGTAATCTCGTGCTTGCTTCTGTTTCTTCCTGCTGAAAACAGCTCTTTTTAGACCGTTGAAATTAATTCGGTTTTCTATCTAGTTGCTTCTGATTAGAAGAAAAATGCTAAAACAAATTAAAGGTCTATGGCGATCCTCACTGCCGCAGGCAGTCCGGGCTTTTTATACGTAATCTGGTGCTTGCTTCGGTTTCTTCCTGCTGCGAACAGCTCTTTTTAGACCGTTGAAATTAATTCGGTTTTCTATCTAGTTGCGTTTAATTCGTAGAAAAATGCCAAAACAAATTAAAGGCCTATGGCGATCCTCACTGCCGCAGGCAGTCCAGCCTTTTCATACGTAATCTCGTGCTTGCTTCGGTCTCTTCCGGCTGCGAACAGCTCTTTTTAGACCGTTGAAATTAATTCGGTTTTCTATCTAGTTGCTTCTGATTTAGAAGAAAAATGCTAAAACAAATTAGAGGCGTATGGCGATCCTCACTGCTGCAGGTAGTCCGGCCTTTTTATACGTAAACTCGTGCTTGCTTCAGTTTCTTCCTGCTGCGACCAGCTCTTTTTAGACCGTTGAAATTAATTCGGTTTTCTATCTAGTAGCTTCTGATTAGAAGAAAAATGCTAAAACAAATTAAAGGCGTATGGCGACCCTCACTGCCGCAGGCAGTCCGGCCTTTTTATACGTAATCTCGTGCTTGCTTCGGTTTCTTCCTGCTGCGAACAGCTCTTTTTAGACCTTGAAATTAATTCGGTTTTCTATCTAGTTGCGTTTAATTCATAGAAAAATGCCAAAACAAATTAAAGGCCTATAGCGATCCTCACTGCCGCAGGCAGTCCGGCCTTCTTATACGTAATCTCGTGCTTGCTTCGGTTTCTTCCTTCTGCGAACAGCTCTTTTTAGACCGTTGAAATTAATTCGGTTTTCTATCTAGTTGCGTTTAATTCATAGAAAATTGCCAAAAGAAATTAAAGGCCCATGGCGATCCTCACTGCCGCAGGCAGTCCGGCCTTTTTATACGTAATCTCGTGCTTGCTTCGGTCTCTTCCGGCTGCGAACAGCTCTTTTTAGACCGTTGAAATTAATTCGGTTTTCTATCTAGTTGCGTTTAATTCATAGAAAAATGCCAAAAGAGATTAAAGGCCTATGGCGATCCTCACTGCCGCAGGCAGTCCGGCCTTTTCATACGTAATCTCGTGCTTGCTTCGGTTTCTTCCTGCTGCGAACAGCTCTTTTTAGACCGTTGAAATTAATTCGGTTTTCTATCTAGTTGCGTTTAATTCATAGAAAAATGCCAAAACAAATTAAAGGCCTATGGCGATCCTCACTGCCGCAGGCAGTCGGGCCTTTTTATACGTAATCTCGTGCTTGCTTCGGTTTCTTCCTGCTGCGAACAGCCCTTTTTAGTGTTTTAAATGAACGCAAGGACATATAGTAAATGAGAAAACTAACATTTAAAAGAAGTGAAAGGACATATAGTAAATCAGGAAACAAAGATTTTAAAGGGGTGAAAGGACATATAGTAAATGAGGAAATAAATTTTAAAAGTAGTGAAAGGGCATATAGTAAATGGGGATAAGAATTTAAGTTGAACGCAAGGACATATAGTAAATGAGGAAATAAATATTACAAGGTAGTGAAAGGGACATACAGTAAATGGGGATAAGAATTTAAGTTGAACGCAAGGACATATAGTAAATGAGGAAACAAATATTTAAAAGGAATGAAAGGACATACAGTAAATGGGGAAATAAATGTTAAAAGGTAGTGAAAGGAACACACAGTAAATGAGGATATGTGTTTTAATTGAACGCAAGGACATATAGTAAATTAGAAAACTAATATTTAAAAGGAGTGAAAGGACATATAGTAAATGAGGAAACAAAGATTTTAAAGGGGTGAAAGGACATATAGTAAATGAGGAAATAAATTTTAAAAGTAGTGAAAGGACATATAGTAAATGAGGAAATAAATATTAAAAGGTAGTGAAAGGGACATACAGTAAATGGGGATAAGAATTTAAGTTGAACTCAAGGACATATAGTAAATGAGGAAACAAATATTTTGGGGATGCAGGGCTGGGTGGTTAGGGTAATCGAGGACATTAAAATCTTGATAATGAATTCGGTACAAGAGAATATGCTACTCGAGAAAAAAAATTGAAAATGTGAAAATGTCGAAAGGGACAACATACATACATTTCAGTCGCCAATGGGGGGGGGGGGGGGGGGTATGGAGACCGTCCCGGAATGAACGGTCACAACAAGGGTAATAATAACATTTCTTATGCTGACCTGTTACATAGAAAAAATTATTTATAGAATTGGCAACTTATTCGTTATCATATTGTGTTTCATGCCAGTGGCGAGTACCGCTGGTTAGACTAAGTTTAGGAGCAAATTAGGGGCCTATTATTGCGAAGCGCCATTTACGAATATTTATCTTTAATCTGAATTCATACCAGGATTTACCGGATTCAATATCGATCAAAATTCTTTAAATTTATATTTATATTATAATAAACTAATATTTGTTGAGCATGTGAATCAGCTGCTTAGAAAGTCTTACTGCTCTTTGAAGTTACTTTATGCCGACAGAAAAGAGTTTTCTTTTAATATCAGAAAGAAATTATGTGAATGTCTGGTTCTTTCGACTTTAAATATGGCAATATAGTTGATGGACCATGCTTGGATATTGCTACCAGAAATAGGATTCAAAGAGTTCAGCGAACATGTTGTAGATTTGTGTTTGGTTTGAGAAACTATGATTGTGTATCTGCAAGGCTTAAAATCTTACGTTGGTTACCAATGGCTCAGCAGTGGGAGATTAATATAGTATCTTTTACTCATCGCTTGTTACTCACGGGAACTCCTCCTTACCTTCGGCGAAAACTTAGTTTTAGATCAGATCAGCATTCCGTCCACATAAGATCGAGTAATTTATTAAGTACTCCTAAACATAGAATGGTATTTTATCAACGTTCATTTTCATATATTGCTGCTCAATTATACAACAAAATAGATCCTTTAATAAAGAAATCTCAACCGATAACCTTTAAAGCCAAGATCAAACAATTATACTATGCAAAGTTTATAATTTAGCTTGTAATCAGTTTCTTATGACTTTTGGGGTGACAGTTTTTTGCTTTGGATTGCTTGTGCGGGGGTAGCGGGCGGGTGCAGGGGTGTTTTACTGAATTTGTTATATATATCTTTCGTTGAACTTTAGAGATAAATTGAGTATAGGCCTAGGCCATCCACTTTGCTATCATTATGTATAATGTCCTTACATTTAGGTTAATTGTAAGAGTAGCTATTTAGCTAAAATTCGCCTAATTGTATTGTTTTGTAAATTTTGGTTTTCTTTTCTTTAAATAAAGACGATTATTATTATTATTATTATTATATATGCAGTGAATTTCATAACACCCTGTAAAGATCTGTAAATAGTCGAATCAACATAAAATAAAAAACGGGCAAGGACCCTATTATCTATCCTATTCGTCGCCTTTCATAAATTATACCTGGTACATTTTTTTCGGTAATTAGGCATATAATCTAATAAAACAGAATGAGGGCATTTACCGCAAAACGGAAACAAATGAACCCTAATTAGGAAGTATAAATCATTCACCTTAGTCTTGATTAAATTTTGGCATTTAAGTTCCCTCCACATCACACGCACTTTACGTGAATTATAGCCAATTATAAGGGATGTTGTTTGTGATGATAATTTAAAAGTAAGCGCCGCGCCGCCGAGGGCGGCATTTTAGTCTTGGGGTTAACGAATAGAGGCCGAAATTCCAAAAAGGGGTTACCAAGCAATTTAAATGGCATTGTAATTTTGAGAAATTTACGGATAGCTGGGTAATTTTATCAGTGCCTCTTAAGATATACAGAATATAACATTTTAGGAACCTTCTACTTTAAGTGCAGCGATATTTCATTGGATGAGTTACGCATTAAATGCCATTTTTATTGATTTTTCGATGACCCTGCAACACTGGAATTCGCCATGTACTCATTATGAGTCATAAAACCACTTTTGACAACACAGCCAATGGGATCACGCTTTACAAGTTTCGAAATTCGCGCGAAAATTTGCAGTAGTAGAGAGTATTCTCGAGTTTAGGAGAACGTTTCATCGATGACGTTGCCAATGTTTGAAAGCTACGATTGGCTGCGAACCGATAGAATCCCGTTTTGTGATTAGTCGTAGACCAGTTATGTCTTTCTAATTCTAATTGATGGAATTCTGTGATAGGCTTTTTCAGCATTTCCACCCCAAAAATTTACTAACTTACCTTAATATAATGACCTCGTACCCACTTTTCTGTCACTATCGCCCGGAGCAACATACGCCAAAGCTGAAAAACCCAAAGAAAATGCTATATTTAAATTCAACACTGCGGAAACGGGATAAAGGGATAAAAAAGCCTCTAATCTCTTTGGTCCATATCTGTTTGCCCAAAAAAGGGGGTCGACTACACAATATTTCATGGCGGCTGCCGTTTTTGCATATGCATGGAGGCGTCCGATGGCCCCACTTTGCGTGCTGATGGGGATACGTGAGCGTCTCCATTAGCGAGATTGGGGGGATTAGTTTTTATCGAGGAACTTAAGGGACTTGTTTTGCCCTTTTCGCCTTGTTTTCGCAGATCGTGTTTGCACTTTTTTATAAAAATGTTGTTAGCAGAGATTAGGGAACAAATTAATTTGAGGAACATCATAAAAACATTATTTAATTATTTTTTTTTAACATAGACTGTTAGATAAAAGTACAGCAACAAAATGGTCATCTCTTTAACTTCCACCAATTTTTTTATAAGCCTGTGTCTGTTATTTAATATTAATTAAATACTGTCCTCACAATCTTAGTAACACCTGATTACAATCTGGTAAATTTGGAAAGCCATTTAGAGGGACAAATACTTATTTATTTATTTATACGTATTATTTATATGCATTTTACAATATAATTTAGTTTGCAATAAAATGTTAAAACACAGAAAAAAAGCCTTAACATTTAAAAGAATTCCGAAGCCTAAGAAACACTTGACAGATGACAGCTGACGTGGTCACCATTTTGGTGTAGGACATACGTCGTTGCTTAGACCGGAAGTGGCCGCCATTACGCAAAGTGCCCCAGTACCTATTCATTATATGGGTACTATAAGTAGAACTATTTGTAATTTTTATCTCTGTATTGTAAGACATTACATTTATATGTAAGACTATGTCCATGTGACTACAGTGAATACACAAACTTCTGAAGTCGGCACCTGGTCTGCATTCTATTTTTCAAGGTAAACTTGTACCTTAAATGATACTCCCCTAACACGCATACCCAGTCAAATTCATTTTTAGGCAATGACCTTCCTTTACCCCTACCAAGTTCCTTGGATTCACGACGTTACCCGTTACATTCAGTTGTTTTTCATGGGATGACGTCAAGCTGGAGACCCAACCGACGTAATTTTGTGTGTTTGTGCTTCGATTGACTGATTGTGCAATAATATTAACATATTTATTGAAAACGCGAAATGACTGCACAAGTCCATTGTTTCCAAATAAACAATCGTTGGTGAACAAAATCAATGAGGTTTGAAGGCAATCAGTTAATGGATTCACAGGAGACAAAAAGGGGTCTCCAAAATGTTTTTAGATCCCTACGCATTAACCTGCCCTATTCACGTTTCCTATCATAAAATTCCATGATTCCATTTTGGAGTATAATGTCAATTCCCCACTACTACTAACAACTCTCCTTATCTTCGTATCTTTGTAAGGATTTCCGGCATCCGAATTTTGCTAAAAGCTTCTTTTGTGCTTTTAAGTACATCTTTTGTATTTGCTAATCGCGTCGTGTTCATTAAACGCATCAAAGGAGGCGTTTTCAATTTACCCGTGTATACGCACCCTTCACGGAACAGCCATTGGAGAAATTATCCAGTTATTTTAGTCAAAAAACAACCAAAATTACGAAATGATAGTAAAATATCCCATTTTAAGCATGCACTATAATTTAATAATTATGAATATTACTTTTAAAATTCAAATCGATTCTTTAAGCTTAAAACTGTCAGAAACAGTCAGAGTTCAATTTATGATAAAACTCAGCGTCTCGACATTTGACAATCACAGATGACATCAACAGCTGATATGGGTTCCTTCGAAAAGTCCCTAGATCAGTAGTGAGCCGTATCAAGCTGATACGAGAGGTCGCGTCGATTTATTTTCGTTTGATTTTGGTGTTTTTTCGAAAGATTTGGGTGTTTTTTGTACAGTATGTGTTTTAACCATTCTACTTTTGGACTTTATGGATTTCAGAGACTAGATATTTAAGTTGAACGGTGAGTACAAGTCCGGTCCTGTCTTTTAGTCAACCGTCCGAGACTTTGTCTTCTGCGTTTGAATGCACGTCTTCTTCGTCTGATCTTGGGAGAGCACTTGAATTTGGTGGTATGTCTAATTCAAGCAACATATCCAAAGTTTCCTTTGAAAAGGACTTAGATTTTTTTCTTGGAATTTGTCTCATTCCAGTGAGGGGGGGATTCGAAGTGAGGAGTAACCTGTTAAAAACGTCTTGGTTGCAAGCAGTCCTCGAAATCTTTCTCGCAAAATTTTGTCGTTAAAGCCGAAAGTGTTTGTTTCTAGCCTCTGCGGCCTCTTCCGACAATAGACCTATAGGCAGTATAGCATGCTCCACAATGACAGATCCATGGACCAAAACCGGTGTCATTGGATGCCAAGCGTATTTTTAAACATATAGGTAGTTTTGCGGTGTTTATGGCGTATGTTTCTTTTTGTGAATATTTTCTATGTGAATTTTATGGCCGTTTGATATAGTCTCCAGGGTTACTTTTAGGCCATAAATTAATTGAAAGTTTAAGCCAGTTATTCCTGCTACAAGCTCTGGATCCATGAAAAACCTCCTGCTGGTGTTGAGATCATTACTGTTCCCCCATCTGGGGATCGGCATCACCTTTGACACTTAAACATCCTTGATTTTAGCCATTCGACTTATCAATGACCCAGTCTTTACAAGAAAACTCCGTTCTCTCGCTCATTGCCGCGCGGTTGGGGATCTGTCCCTTTTCTTCCGATATTTCCACGGATTTTGCTCTGAGGAGCTAGCCGCTATCATTCCCCCGTTGACTGTCCCTAACAGAACAACCAGAGCCGCGGCACGTATGCATCCCGTTACTGTCCAGCTACAAAAACCAAGAACATCCCACTTCTCTCGCTCATTTATACCTAGGGTCTCCATATATGGAACAAATTACCTGCAGATGTTTTCTTTTCCCCTCCCAACCTCCAACCCTTTAAATTCCGTGTCAATACATTACATCTCCCTTCTCTTCAGACGCCCACGGTACGTTAGTACCGTGGGCGTAAAAATCGGCTCATTATTTCATTGGTGTAAAATAAGCCGGGATTTTTAATTTTTAAACACTTTTCTCGTTCAATATAGAGTCATGGAATCGTTTTCGAAAAAACCTGATTTGGCTTTTGTAACATAATGTCCACTACTGGTTCCAATACAAATAATACCCAATTTAATTTGACTGAGGTAAAAAGCCCTACTGTGAAACAGACCCTTTCAGTAATCTCGCTGTTATTCCTCCACAATATCCCAAACTAACTGGACTAAACATCCGTTCCTTGCCGGATAATAACCACTGAAAAGACATGTTTCTGGGATCTTATCCGTAAACTACCCCTGAGCCATTACCAACGTGCGTGTGCTTTCCAGATTTAATCTGTTGTCACAAGTTTTGCATAATTGCAAATTAGAATATGGGGAACAGATTGTTTCCCTGCAGAATGGATTTTTTAGTGCAGGATCCGACGAATAAAATCTCCTTTCTTTACACACTCGATAAGCAGTTTAAAAAGTATGTAAACTGCGATAGGATTTCATAAAAAATGCCCATAACTAATATGTTTACTACTAACATTTATAATCACTAGGTATAGGTGTTTAGTGCATAGAGAAAAAAATGTCAAACAGGACCATGGCTTTAACAGTGCAAGAAACTGTTTGCTTGTAATTTTTAAAAAGTCGCAGCAAAAATGCAATTTCAGTATTTTATGGTTTTTGCGATGTTTATTTGTAGGTAAATAATTTCTTGGCAGAAATAGGATTATTGGAAAACCTTTCCTTATTAAAAAAGTGTATTTTGCTTATTACGTTGATATCACTAGTTTTCCACAAAATTTGCCCCACCTGTAAAAAAGCTCACGGGCCGCGCCTAATTTTTCCTTGCTCTTTACAATATCTACGATATTAAAACTTAGTAAGAAAGACTATTATCGCGATTTACATAGTTATCGAAACTATGTAAAACGTCACCCTCTGTATATCATAATCCAAAAATGTCCCCGGACTATTCTATACGCATTGACCCTGTTCCCGCATAAACCTGTTCGTGATTTCAAAGTGATTTTCACAATAAATTCTGTATTTTACCTCATGGGCGGGAAATGAACTGAGCTTGCTATCTGGGGAAACACATACATCTAGAATGTTTTAGGTAAATTTATTGATTCTAAGTTTATTTATGCAAAACTTACTGCAAGGCATTTGGAATATACATACATATTATACTGGCTTTATGTTAAACCTGTTTCTAGACTAAGTTTAAAAGAAAAGTTTTTTATGTCACCCAATTACGATCGGTTTCTCAAAGCATTTTAGCAAGTGATAGGTTTAATTAACGCTTAGAGTCACCTTTAGCAATGACATTAACGTGTGTTATCACATTTGCCCCCCCCCCCCCCTAAAATTTATTCTGTGGGCGCTCATGACCATAACTACATGGTAGTTAGAAACTCATGGTTCAGTGTTAGTTGATTTACTGCATAGGCAACAGTATCACCAAAATGATATCCGCGTTACCTTACCTAGTGCGCCAACTCTCCTGGATGTACCCCACCCTTACAACGCCAGCCTTCGCAAATCTCCTTTTTAATTAACTTTAATAGCAGCGACCCAGGTTCCAGATTCAACAGAAAAACTCATAAAACCATTTGTTTTTTAAGCCAACGAAACTCATCCCGTAAAAAATATCTTTTATAAAAGGATACCGCGTCGTCATTTTGTAAAATTAAAAATTCGCTTTAAAAGAGAATTTAAATTATAGCGTTTAAGAGGATCTCGAGATTTATATTCTTTTACAAGTGCAAGGACGAATTATAATAAAAACAAGATTAGCCACTTTATCATAAAGTCCCTGGAAATGGTAAATTTTTTATTTTATTCGAGCATTTTGTCTTTCACGGCCCCGTCCGGTCTTGAGGCTTAAATTATATCGTTGAGAAGGGATAAAAGAAGACTCTTAAAACTGTATGTTCTTTGATGTTTGAATCCATTAAATTTTGTTCGTCAGCAGTAATAGACGCTATAACAAAAATGAGGGAAGACACGACAGAATACTCAGTAACAAGAAAAGACAAATAAAGCAAGCATGAAACAACAAAAAAATCGGTCAAATGCAATCTATACTTGTACAATTAATGCAGTAGTTAAATTATTAATAATAATGCACTCGGGATTCGACAGAGCCAAATTAAAAATTTTGAAAAACGTTTAAGGACAAAAATTGTTCCTTACATCGCACATAGGAGTATTTGAGCAAGAAAATCGGACAAAAGTCCAATTAACAAAGTCCCTTGTAGCCTACATTGTTAAGTGGTTTTGAATAGCTGATTAACCGATCCACCAGGTAACCGCTATGTAAAATATTCCCAACCGTTCGCCGTTTCATACGATCGATCAGTTTGAACTTAATCGTCGTGTAAATCGCATGGTTCTGTGCCCGGCAATATCCTGTGTATATAGTGGCTGTTTTCAAAGCACATTCAAAATCTAGTGATAAAATTATGGACGAATCAGGGATTTTCTATAAAAAAATATATTGGTATTAGGTTGATTTAGAATTAAATTTTATCTGTATAAAGTAAAAGATAGAATAAAATAATATTTTTTGTTATAGAACTTTTATTTGATGGTCTTTTTATTTATCTGCCCGCCTTTTCCCGCCTAAAAATGATACACAGAGAGAAAGATTGGACTATCTTCTAAGAAATTCTAAAGATAGTATTTTCCACATCTTTCCACTATCTAATCTAATGGATGCAGATAGCCACCCCAATTCCAGAACACCGAAGGTAACAAAAGTGAAGAAGAAACGGAAGTGGAAATAGATTGGAGGATCAAGAAACGGATTCAGATACTTATTAGAATAGTACATTAGTTTATTATATTTTGTTCAGTTTTTATTTTAGTTTTAACCCTGATTTTTTACTTAGTTTCTAATTTCAAGTTTCATTTGTTTGCTAAATTTAACTGCGAATTAATTAGTTATGGAAAATGCATGCTAAATTGTCCTTTTCTATAGACATTGCCAAAAAGATAAAATAGATTTATAGTATAAAACTTGATTGTTTTGTTCTTACATTTTTTTGTGAGTTTGAAACCATGTTTGTCAAATTAGACGGTCTTATTCGGGATGTTTAGTTTATTTCATTTTTTATGTCTAAAATATTATTTAATTTACTTAAGGGCCGCATACAATAGAATTTTTGCCTTTTATAAAGGGAACATAAGAATAATAACTTTTTTTCTTTGAATCTCATCCCCCGAGGATTTTATAACCATCTACACCGAAGAACAATAGCCCAAAATCGAAAAAGAAATTTCGAAGCTATCAATCTTTCCATTATCAAAAAAGGTCCTTTTGTTAAAAAGATGCTGCATTTACCAAAATTAAAAATCTGCTTTTAAGGCAGTTTAAATTTTACCGTTTTAGAGGATCTCCAGATTAATATTCTTTTACAAGTGCCAGGACAAATTAAAATAAGAGCAAGATTAGCCACTTCGTCATAAAGTTCTGAAAACGGTCTATTTTTTTTTATTTTATTTTAGTCTTTTGTCTTTCGTGCCCTTATCCGGTCTTAAAACTGCGACTCGCTGTTCGCTGGTGAGAATAAAACTTTTTAAACTATTCGTTCTTTGACGTCGAAATCCTTAAAAGCTGTTTTTTGTTTAGAGACAGCAGTAATAGGTTTTTTCGAGAAAGGATTAAATAGCTGAAAGTACAATAGTTGAATTATTAGTTTTACTTTCAGTGAGACTAAAAAGGTGTTATATGTATAAGGTTTATACAACTTTTCTTTTATCTGAGACAGCCAACATAGACTTAAAGCCTAAATACTAACGTACCGTGGGCGTCTAAAGAGAAGGGAAAATTAGTCTATTGCCGTGGAATTTAAAGGATTGCATACATTAGAGGATTACACAACTCTTATACATTAGGAATATCCAAAAATCTCATCCGACTTTGTCCGATTATTGAAAAAAAATTCGATAGTAAAATGCTTGTTAAAATTGAAAATATCTTGAAAAAATAAAAAACCCCACTTTGTAAAATGGTAAGTGTAACTAAATTTCTGTTTTTCTGTAACACGTAGAAGAATAAAGCTTAATCAAAGTAAAATGTTATTAAATTGTGGTCAATAAAAAATTCTAGTCATAATACCAAATATTGTGAAAAAATAAGGAACTCCCATCGTACTTTGTAAAATTATGAACAGCACGAAATTTACCTTTTTACTTAAACACTTTTAAGAATAAACTCTGTGCAACTTCATAAGAAAATACAGTTAAACATGATATATATGACAATAATAAATATTGTGTAATGTATGGGTAAACAAAGTAATCCCGCTATTAAAAGACTGTCAATAAGAAAATGCCTGTCAAAACAGCAAATATCTTGAAAAAATAACGGCCCATCCCACTTTGTAAAATTGTAAGGGTTACTAAATATATTTTTTCTAAAACACGTAGAAAAATAAAACTTATAAGTAATCAAAGCAAAAAGTAATTAAATTTAGTCAATAAAAAATGTTTGTCATAATACCAAATATTGTGGGAAAAAAGGAACGCCCATCGTACTGTATAAAATTGTGAACAGCACATAATTTCCCTTTTTACTTAAACACTTTTAAGAATACCCAACCCAACCGAAACTTTATAATTAGATACAGTAAACATGTCAATAAAATATGCTTATCCCAATACCAAATATTGCGAAAGAATGAAGAACGACCTATCGGACTTTGTAAAGTTGTAATAATCACTGAATTGCCTTTTTTACTTAGACGCCTTGGAGAATAAACACTTTAAAATTGCAGCAAACTGAGTAAGCAGAGTAAACACGCCAATATAAATGCTGGTCAAAATAATAAATGTTATGGAAGAATGAAGAAAGCCCTATCGTGTTTTGTATAATTGGAAAGGTCACCTAAATTCCTTTCTACGTATACACCTTGATATACACTCTTTTAAAGAAAATGTGTGCATTTGGGTCGCGGTTACAATTTCGAAAACAACAATTTCGAATCTTTTTTTTTTCGAAAGCACTTTGTTCGAGAACATTTTATTTGAAAGACATTTTGTTCGAAAGACATTTTGTTCAAAAGCATATTGTTCGAAAGCATATTATTAGAAAGCATATTGTTAGAACGGCATTTTATTCGAAAAAAAACAGGTAATATTTTCTATGGCACTGTTTTTGATGGAACTGTAACTTTTAATAAAATGATTTTACACTCAACACACCCAACCTGAGCAAAAAGGTGTTCAGGTTTGCTCAGTTTTCATTTATATATATATATATATATATCAATGAAATATATATATATATATTATATATATTCATATATATATATATATATATATATATATATATATATATATATATATATATATATATATATATATATATATATATATATATATATATATCAATGAAAACTGAGCAAACCTGAACACCTTTTTGCTCTTGTTTTTTTTGTTCGAACAAAATGCCGTTCTAACAATAAGCTTTCGAACAAAATGTCTTTCGAATAAAATGTTCTCGAACAAAGTGCTTTCGAAAAAAAAGATTTGAAATTTTTGTTTTCGAAATTGTAACCGCGACCCGTGCATTTTATTATTTCGGATCTGCAAATTTTTTGTTTTTTTTTTTAAATTCTGACTTTCTAAAAAAGTTATTTTTGAAAATATATTTTCAAAAATACAATTTCAAACTTCAAATCCCACTAAAAGGGTTGAAGACATACCACTGATTTAAATTTAAATTTTCTAGTGGATTACTTAGGTTTTTTTGGTAAGTTTTAGTGTGATATTTAATTTAACAAAAAAAAACACATATTATTATACAAACAGGTATATTTTCTACTTCGAAAGAGGATAATATAAAAAATGGAAAATGTACAGTCTTAAAAATATTTACAAATCAAAATAAACTTACATACTGTGTGTCCCCCGGACGGCGCACGCTACACACTTCCGTATTTTTCATTTTTAGAGAAATTTTCGGATGTCATATGCAGTGACCAAAATCATGATAAAGTATATATACAGAGTATTCCAAATAATGAAAAATGTAAAATTATTCATAAATAGATCACTTTATTTTAATTAATTACCAAAATTGTTTTGAAATAAGAGTAAACCCTGTACACCTTAGCTTGTGCAAGTGTCCTTGATCACCTCCTGGTTAACTCTGTCTTAAAAATGAGTTAGGTACACCTAGTGCCACTGATCCTTGCTTGGTTGCGATACAGAACCGAGTTTGATATATCTCGCAGTCTGAGAGGGTATTGTCGCGGCTGGCATTCCGTAAATTTTAGGTTGTGTGGTGTTACGTGCAGCTTCCGCCACTGAGGGAACCTGGATTGAGTCACCTTTTAGCACTGCACTGTGTTTCCAGGTATTTATGTCTTGCACTGCAGAAAAAAGAAATGTTGCTATTACATTTTCAAACGACTACAGCCAATAACGATCCATTTTTCACCCCACCGAATGAAATAATTTCCGAGCCCTGAATGGTTAAATGTTCATGTCACAAACGATTTCTGAGCCATAAATGCTTGAAGATTCAGGTCCATGAACGCTTAAAAGAGTGTGGTCATTAACTCTTACAGTTTGAACACAGAAAATGATTTTTGGGCCATAAATGTTTAAAAATTCATGTCGCAAATAATTTCTGAGCCATAAATGCTTGAAGATTCCGGTTAGAAACGATTCCTACGTCATGCACTCTTAAATATTCATATCACAAACGAGTTCTGAGCCATAAATGCTTGAAGATTCAGGTCAGAAACGATTTTTGAGCCATGAACTCTTAAAGATTCATATTAAAAACGATTCTGAGCCATAAATGCTTGAATATTCAGGTCATAAACGATTTTTGAGCCATGAATTCTTAAAGATTCATATTAAAAACGATTCTGAGGCATGAATGCTTGAAGATTCAGGTCAGAAACGACATCTAAGCCACGAACGCGTAAAGATTCAGGTCATTAACTCTTGCAGAATAAAGACAGAAAATAGCTTATGGGCCCATAAACCTTTAAAAATTCATGCCGCAAACGATTTCCAAGACATGAATGTTTGAAGATTCAGGTTAGAAACGACTTCTATGCCACGAACACTTAAAGACTGTGGTCATTAACTCTTACAGATTGAACACAGAAAATTATTTTTGGGCCATAAATGTTTAAAAATTCATGTCGCAAATGATATTTGAGCCATGAATGCTTGAAGATTCAGGTCAAAACGATTTTTGACCTATGAGCTCTTAAAGATTTACATTAAAAAGGATTTTTGAAGCATGAATGCTGAAGATTCAGGTCAGAAATAATTTCTGAGCCATGAACGCCTTAATATTCATGTCACAAACGATTTTTGAGTTATGAATGCTCGAAAATTGAGGACAGAAATGATTTCCGGGCCGTAGACGCTTAGATTCAGGTCAGAAAGGTAAAACTGAGCCACGAATCCTTAAAGATTCAGGTCAGAAACGGCTTTTGAGCCATGAACCCTGAAAGATTCATATCATAAACGGTTTCTGAGCCACGAATGCTTGAAGATTCAGGTCAGAAACGAATTATGAGCTATGAATGCTTAAAGATTGAGAATAGAAATGATTTATGACCCCTGAATGCTTAAAGATTTATGTCCCAAACGATGATTGACAAAAGAAATGATTTTTGAGCCATAAACGCTTAAATATTCTGGTCGGAAACTATTTATGGGCCATGAATGCTTAAAGATTCAGGTCAGAAACGATTTCTGAGGCACGAACGCTTGGAAATTCATATTGGAAACGATTTTTATAGGAAGATGCCAGCTGGCCATTTCTCACGAGTAATTTTTAAATATAATGCTTACTTGTAAACATTCTGACGCATCCGTCATCCCCACTGGAAGCTAAAATTTTACCATATATATTCCAGCATACTCTCCATACAGTACAACCGTGGTCATCAAATTGTGCAATGGTCTGAACGTCCAGCTTGGTTACACCAGTTTGAGCAGATTGTTCGTCTCTAAAAAAAATGTTATGTGTGGCTGTGGCTATTCTAATTTTATTAAATTAAAACTTATTCTGAAATTATGGATTTTTCAACTTACTCAGGTACCGGTACCAATTTAAGAATCCTAACGTCTTTAGTAGCTACTCCTAAAACGTGATAAGTTCTTCCCAAATTCGGACTGAAAGCTACATCGTGCACTGGCTCTGTTATGCTACTGACAGTCTCCAGTTTGACCCATTTCCTGCTGTTTTTGCTGTATTCGTAAATAAAAACTTTTCCACCAGTCCCAGCGCCAGTTTCATCACTTCCTACAGCGATCATGGGCGGGTGTTGCCTATTTAGGCTAGGGTTCCAATCTAAGCAACTCAAGGGTAGTTTACACTGGATTTCATGCTGTAAGGTCCACTGACTTAAGTTCAGGACATCTGGGGCTTCGTAGATTCTTATAATGCCTATGTACAGACCACTGGTTAGCTCAAATAAAAGCAAAAACGACAAAGTAGTTGGGTTTGCTTGATGCATCAGGCAAAGCTGGGCAGGGATTTCAATTCCATGGCTTGAAGCCCTTTTTGAAACTAGAGCTTTGGGCTTGAATTATTTTATATTTTAAAGGGCTTCAAGCTCTTTTAAAGGGATTCAAGCTCTTTTGCAGAGCTTTCAGCCCATAAAGGGCTTGAAATCCTTTGTACTTTTACAAAGGATTTCAAGCCCGTTATGGGCTGAAAGCTCTGCAAAAGGGCTTGAACCCCCCCCCAGAGCTTGAAAGCCACAAGCCCTTTGGCTTTCAGTTTGAATCCGCCGCAATTACACCGACGTTATTTATAAACTAAAGGCAAATAAACCTGTAAATAATGTTGAACTGATCAATTGATCCAGGCTAGAATACAAACAAAAATCTTTGTAGCACTATTAAGACGTTTATTACATCAACTTACCTTCTGGTGAACATGTTGCTAGCTGTAAACCTTGTTGTGGTGGCCCAAATTTGACATCTGTAACTGAAGTTCTAGAGTCAACTAAATTTGCTCTGCGAACCCAATGTCTTGTGACTCTTTTACCAGGGCCTAGGGTATCACCAACTAAAAATTAGGTACAACTTACATAAATGATTGTCATATAATGATACTATCAAATGATCCTAACACCTTCAATGCTAAAAACTTGATCTCTTTTGATATACTATATACACCATATAAACAATAAATTAAGTATTTTTAAGCAAAAAAATATAACTTATTAAATGTTTAAAATGGCTTTAGGTTAGAAGTAAAATTTTTAATAATCTATTTAGTTAACTATTTTTTAAACATTCAAATCACACTTAAAAAATGTGATCATTATCATGCCAACCTACCAACTTCCTCCCATACTGCAGCAGTCCTGTCAAATGAACATGTAGCTAAGACCTGTCCATAAGTAGGATTTGCCCAAGTCACTTTCCACACAGAAGCACTGTGAGCTTTCCAACTTGCTGTTAGAGTCCATGTACCATCCTTTTCATCCCATACCTAAATTCACATGAATGTATAGTTATAGTTCAAAAGTATGATCACTTTTACATATAAAATAAATTTGTTTAGCTTTTTATTGATAGGTATCTAATAGTATTATAAATTCTTAGCATTCATTTAATGGGAAGCAATAAAAAAACTTTTTTCTGCCGCATTACTTTGTGTACTGAATGTAGATACACAATGTACCTAATACATTACTCAGCACGTAGTTATTTTGTTTGAATTGACTCTACTTGTCATGATAAATCATACTGTACAAAGTAATGAAATGTTTACTAATTAACCCCTATTAACATGTTTTATTCTAAATATATTGTAACAAATGTTTATTTTAGTGTGAGAATTTACTTATCACATCTTGTTTATCAGTTTTGATTGCTAAAATATCAGTTGGTATATTTAGTTGTTTTATTTGGTGTTTTTATCTCAGAAACAATAGGAGTTCTTCACACAAGTCTTGGTTAAGGATCCCAACAATTTTGACTACATATGTGGTAAATTTTGTCAACAAAAACAATATTAATGATTTTGTAAAACAACCTCACCAAGCATATTTTGGGAAACAACTTGGACAACAGGATAGATATTGGGTACCACATAAAGTTTGTAAAACTTTTGTGAAGTCACTTCGATACTGGACCCGAGGAGGATGCAGAGCTTCCATTTGGTGCCAATAAAATGGAGTGAGCCAAGTCAAAGTCAAAGTCAAAGTCAAAATAAGCTTTATTGTATAAGAATAAAAATTCTCATTAACAAAGCATCCTAAAATAACTTATAACTAGTAAATAAATACATTTCACTTCATAAAATGATGATTGCTGGTTTTGTGCCGCGAATGAAAAAGATATGAACTGATACAAAAAGCCCTCTGCCTTTATCTCAAAAACTAGAGTCAATTCAACAGATCTGATATTTTTTTTTGTATTCAGGAGACTAAAATTACACAGAAAATTACGCAGAATCACTGTCCTGTTATCCACAAATATGAAAATAAATCTGTTACGTTCTATACCAGCAACAAAAAGGCACTATGAAGAATCTGCATAAGGTACAACTTGACGGATATGGTTTCTTCTCCTCTCTGTCTTTCTCACAACCTTACAGAGATTTTTAATCGTTCAGAACAAATTTTAATATACCAAGCAAACCTATACTACAACCAAAGAGTAACCCACTACTTACTCTTTGCTACAACTACAAAATGAAGAAATTATAAAAAAAATGGCCTGGTTTTACGATTTTTGGATTTTGGACGTTAAGGCCAAAGATTCATAAATTATAATGTGGTACATAATGTCAAGCCTTTTATACATAACGCAAAAAGGCTTTTTACTTACCTTTACGTACTGGTCACTGGAACATGTAGCCATTCGAGCCCCATAATAATTATATGCCACATCGTGGATTAAGTCTTTGTGCTCTGCGTTTATTTCCATTACTTCGAGCATGTTTTAGTCTTAATTTTTCAATTTCAAATATTCGTAATAAAATAGAAAATTCTAATGCCGGTTAGAAAAAAAAGCAAACTTTCATTGGTACGCGGCCGCGGGCCTGTCATTTAAAACATATGTCAATGTCAAAATTAGCCCCCTTATCGCCCAATACAAGCATTGAACTAAACAAACAAACAATACAAGCTACAGCCAAGGCTCTTAAATACTCGGGCCCAGTTCTGTTGGCGCCAGGCGCTTGGAACCGACGAATAGGCCGGCCACTCACGGTCCAACGTCGCAGTACGAGTACCATTTCAGTGGATGTGACAAAATCGAAGGAAATTCAATTGATTTGATGGCAGACAAGCAGGTCAGTCTGCCGCAATAGAACAGTGTTGGTTGAATCGTGAAACACATAAAAGCAATGGAAACTTTAACGGTTGACCACATAGTGGAGTTTTTAATTTTTTTTTTTACTTTTGGCGCCCTTTGCCTGCCTAGCCCCCTCCGCCCCCAAACCCACGACACGCCACTGGGTATTTGAGATGGATAATTCTCGCAAGGACATCCTGTTAATACAAATAATACAACAAATCACATACTTAATGTTTTTATAAATCAAAATAAACACAAATTTAATTAACACTAACGACAAAAAATCAGTTACAAAATGAACAGGAGTATTCAGACAGTCTTAACTTCAGTTCTTATCTAAAAACAACCACAGAAAATGGCACGTGCTAAACCTGAAATTAAGGTCATTTTTCGCATCTAGGCTTCCATTTCTACCATCTTAGATCAAAATTTCATTGAAAGTTAGGTAAACGACAATTTTAACAATTTCACATGAGGTTTAAAGCCGCTTATATACGAAAAGTGGCCCTAAACTTAGGGTTAGGCTGTTTTCTATTTTGCATCGGAGATCTTCAATAAACAAAAAAGAAACCACACGGGCGCCCTGCGCGCTTTTAAACACTTCAAATGGTTGTCACTAAATAAAAACTTTTAAAATATATTCTAATGGCGCTAAAATTAACCTATAAATACTAAATATCCATTTTTAAATTAGGAAGAGGCACCATTGTGAGGTATACAGAGTTAGGAATACAAAACCATGGAAGGATCAGCAATTATAGCTGAGTCGAGTCCGCAGTAGTTCAAATTACTGGTGTATATTCTTGGTTTTTCATTATATTTTGACATCCACCTATATGGTTAACTAGGAGACAAAAGTTGTTCCTTTCTTATCTTTTGGGAATATCAAAGTTTATACCCTGCATATGATTTATCAATAAGAAAGATATTTTTCCTGAGATAAAAAATAAAGATAAAATATACGTTATTTACGTTCAGATATCAGCCGTCTCTAAAGCAATTAAGTTTACAATTAAAATAAGTATTTTTCTTTAAAAAATGCTTTTTTAATAAGCAAATCGAAAGGTGAAAAAATACCCCGACCCCAGAAAAATACCATCCAATGAAATGACTGAAAATGAATGAAATATTTTTTTAAAGAAGTTATAAGGGTGAGCCTCTATTTTGTTTCACCTGGTGTATGTGAAATTTCTGTATCTAAAATCCAGCTTTGTTTAGATGCGTGCCCTCTTTAAATACATTGAAGACTCAGCTTAAGACTTCTTTAACGATTTTTTTTTATTTGTTTTTTAAAGCTGGATCAGAAACCTCGTGCTTTTTTTGGTCCCGCGCCTGAGGACTTCCACTAGCACCGGCTTCTTGAGCACTACCAATGCTAGGCAAGTTGTCTACCACACATAAAGCCTCAACCTGAGCTTGAACTTGTTCTGCTGCGTTATCAGCTGACACAATTTTGGCCACCTCCTGTTTTAAAAGTGGATCAGTTACAGTATCCTAGTGCCATTGATCCTTGCTTGGCTGCGATATGGAACCGAGCTTAAAGTACCGCGCCGTCTGAGATGGTGTTGTCGTAGCTGGCATCCCCTGAATTGCAGGGAAAGAGCTTGCGGTACGCGCAGCTTCGGCTGCGGTGGGTACTTGGACTCCGTCGCCCTTAAGAACTTCTTCGCTTGGTTCCCACTTTTTTCTACCCGTCACTAAAAAAAAGATCATATAATTATCTAACTGATCCTAGATCCTTCGTAAACAGCTTTTTGTTTCGTTTCATAGATTGTGAGTGCGTGAGACAAAGAAAGAGAGAAGGAACGCTAATAATTCGACTTCGCGCGCCGTTCCTATGGCGTTCCGAGCATGATTGGTCATTCTGTTTTTATCAGAAAGAGATTTCCACTTGCGAAAATAAGTATAAATCTTAATCAGAATGAATGGGCCATGTAAGGGTTTATAAAAAAAATTGGGTGGTCCGCGAATACAAGATGTTCAGTATACGCGAGCAAAACTGAACTAACGGCTACCAAAGGCAAAGTCAATAATTTTTTATAAAACGTGTGTATACTTACTCCTAAACATTCTGACACATCCGTCATCACCACATGAAGCTAAAGCATTTCCCGTCGCATTCCAGCAGACCCTCCATACGGTACCACGGTGGTGATCAAAAGTTGCAACAGTCTCGATGTTTAATTTCGTTGGAGTTTCCTTGGCCCTAAAAAAGGATATTAAAAGAGTACTACATTGGATGAATAAAGAAAGGATGTGGTATCCCCTATACTATGAGCGTGTCGAACGTGTAACATGTTTATTTGGTGTTTGGTACCGAAACAGCGTACCCCGTACCCCCAAATATAAAAAAATTTGCCAAGATGGTTTCTAGACACGCGCTGTATAAAAACATTGGACTTCATTTTGATAAATTTCAATATTCATAGAATTGGCAACTTATTCTGTCTCATGTGTTCCTTGCCAGTAGCCTTGCCACAGGCAATTTCCAGCTTGTTATTGCGAAGCGCCATTTATGATTATTTTTCTTCAATCTGAATTCATATCAGGATTTACCGGTTTCAATACATGCAGTGAATTTAAGAACACCCTGTATATGCAAAGGTAAAAGGTAAGCAATTTTATTATTTTGACTTTTTTACACTGTTATTTGTCCGAGTTGCCCCGTCGCTGTCGCGCTAGTCAAAGTTATAGTTTTTGTTCATCCTTAAACATACTTACCCAGTATCTGGTATCAAATAAATAATCTTAACATCCTTGGAACCCACTCCCAAAACGTGAAAAGATCGTGCCAAATTCGGACTAAAAGCTATGTCGTGCACTGGCTCTTTTATATTACTAATAGTCGCCGACTCCATCCACTTTCTACTGCCATCGTGATATTCATACAGGAAAACTTTGCCTCCCGATTCCGAGCTTGCGTCATCACTTCCCACAGCTATCAGGGGTAAATGTTCCCTGTTGAAGCTATGCATCCAATCTAAACAACTTAAAGGTAGTTTGCACTGGATTTCGTGCTGTAGCGTCCACTGACTTAAATTCAGGACATCTGGGGCTTCATAAATTCTTATAATACCTACATAAATATCACCATTTCATTTAAATTAAATATTAAGTAAATTACTGCGATACCGCGCAACTCTCGGGAAATTAAATTCTGAAAATGAATTCTTTGGTGCAAAGCACAGCCGTCTTAAACAAAAGAGCCATGAAGTAGATGATCTGGCAACACAGAACGGTGGTTGGAAACAGTTAACAGGTGGAGAGCGTTTGTAAGCTTTTCCACTAAACTACTCGTTTAGTGGACAGTGACATAGTGATGTTTACAATTTTACTAGTTCAAAGCTTCTAAAATATTACCGTGTTGTTTCTTGCATTTTTTGAATTGTTTCGGTATTAATAGGGTTAAAAAATGTTCAGGAACATGTGCTAGTTTGTTTTTATGTAATTTAAATTCACTATTTTCCCTAATGTGGTTTTCCGTATTATATAATACATATTAACCAAATAAAATCAGCCCACGCGCGGCGCTATTTGCGACGTTGCCTTTTGTGCTTCATGGCTTCTTCTTTAAGAAGACTGTGTACAAAGTAAACATACAGTAGGCACTATGCATATCGTCCTATTAATGCCAAAACTGACATATATTGTTACTTTCGAGAAAATTACATTTAAAGGTTGAATGTATTATTATCAATGCTTGTATAAACATTTTGTTTTAGCTTATAGGTAGTTAACTACCTTGTACCCCTATGTAGTGATTCAAGGGTTTTTGATGCTTTATAACTTTTATACTAAAGAAATAAAAAAACTTTGTTTGTAGTTAGTGATTTTTTACAAACAAAAAAAAATAAGAAGTTACATTTAAACGTTTTTATTTGCCAGAAATTCTGTTTAACAAAGTTTGAACAGTTAATGACTTCTTGCACTTATTTATTGGATCGAAACATACCTAATGACTTATTTATATTTTATTTATTTTTATTCACAATAGTAAGTACTTACAGAATTTACAAAAAAACTCCAAATAGTACCCTAATGCTAAACATTTTAAATATTAATTAAACATATCCAGATTTCCATAACGATCATCGTAGTTCTTATTAACTAATATGGTAATAAAACTCTGCATGCTATAATTTGTTCTATGTGGTAGATAATAAAAAAGCTGCCTAGATCTAATATATTTATCTTGGTTTTGACAAAAATGTCAGTTAGTGAGTTTTGGCATTAATATAAGGATATAATCCAAATACATCTGAAATATTTTTTGCTACTCTCTACATGCATATATTAAATATTTATGGCGCTTCTTTTTATCCATTTATTTTGAATTATATTAAGAAATAAAAAGATTTTTTATTAAAAATTTTCCAAAACGTGATCCTGTAGGTACTAACATTAAATGATATAACAATAAAACAGTTTTCTGATCGATTCTGATTTGTGTAGCACCGAGGTTTTTGTCAATATAAAATTACCTTCTTCTGAACATGTAGCCAGCTGTAAACCCTGCTCTTTCGGTCCAAATTTGACATCCGTTACTGAAGTTCTAGAGTCAACCAGATTCGCTCGGCGTACCCAATGTTTTGCAGCCCTTTTACGAGGCCCTGGGGAATCGCCAGCTGAAGGTAAATTAAAATTTACAATACTCTTATTACAAGTTATCTGATATTATCAACTTATTTTAAAACATTGCAAGGACCAAGAGAAAGCAGTTCATGAAAACTGAAAACAAAGACAGAGGTTAAGAGTTGTGGTAAAAAAAAAAATTGATCCCTTGGTGTATGAAGAAGAGAGAAGGAGGAAAAGGCAGTATTTTCATTAACATTAAATAAAATATGTTATAGGTATTGTATTATCAAAGATAATAATACTAAGATCTCCCATCTTAACATCCCATATGAATCAACCAAGCATTCAAATTTCTCTGAATATCACATTTTAAAACTACAGCGATTCTTGTCAAATAAATCAGAGTATTTATATGGGGTTTGTGCTCTTGCTCTGCAAGTGATATCAGTAGTTTATAATAAACAAAGTAAAGTTGTGTTTAATCTAAGAATATGATTAATTATTTAACCTACCAACTTCCTCCCAAACAGCAGCTGTCCTATCAAAAGAACATGTAGCCAAGACCTGTCCATAGTTAGGGTGAGCCCAATTGACTTTCCACACAGAAGCACTGTGAGCTTTCCAACTTGCTGTTACAGTCCATTTGCCTTTTTTTTCATCCCATACCTACATTTACAATAGTTGTTTGTGTTACTAGTGTACGAAAAGTACTTTGGTGTTCTGGAACGACAAAGAAAAAATGATTCGAGAGCACCAAAGGTATTTCATGAATAAGTTTCACACAAAAGTTTTTTCTATAACTCTTTTCTTAAAACCATAAAAAATGCTGAATTATTTAAATTTAAAATTTCATGTTAGCATGAAAATACAAGTGAGTGCAGATTCAGTTACTATGGATTTTGCCTGATGTGAGAAGTGCACGGAATGTTTTTTACCCTAGTGGAAGAAACATTTCATGCACTTTGAAACAAAAATGAACTGCTGTCAAAAAATGTCAAACTTCATACACTGACATTAATGAAAAAATGTTGACAGTTACAGAAAAATTTTGACAGTTATAGAAAATAGTTATTTAGCATATAAGAGAAAAAGGTAATAGAACTTGTTTCGAGTTTGTCTTCACCGACGCGAAACGGCGGGGAGAGACACAAACATACCGACGCTAAATCCTTTTTTCCCGTGTATAATACACTATTTTTTCTGTGACGGTGTAGGAACAAGTAGGTAGAAAGAAATAATTGTTTAGGCTTTTGTTTATAAAAAAAATATATTTTTTTTAGATAAAACCCAAACAATCCTGTTTGGGTTCAATCTAAAAATTGTAATGTATGTACAGGGTCTTTGATTATATTTACGTGGCTATCTGGAGCCTTTATTTTTGAAGAGAGAAAAAAATGTTTTATATAAAAATTGTAGTTTTTTTTCCATATTATCTTTTGAAATTATCAGTAAAAAAATATCGCATTAAAAAAATGGAAAAATATAGGCAACTTAAATTTTTTTAAATGGAACACCCTGTATATTATGCGCTACAACGAAAGATCTTTTTATTCTGATTTCAAATATATATATATTGATGATATTTGGGTGCACCATTTTTGAGATATTTTAGCTTAAACTATAAATAAATTGCAAAAAAATTTCATATTGGTATCAAGAAAGCCATGGAAACAATAAAATTTTTATGTTTTCTAAATTTATAGTTTAGTTATTTTCTACAATTTGATTGTTTCCATGGCTTTCTTGATACCAATATGAAATTTTTTTGCAATTTATTTATAGTTTAAGCTAAAATATCTCAAAAATGGTTCACCCAAATATCATCAATATATATATATTTGAAATCAGAATAAAAAGATCTTTCGTTGTAGCGCATAATATATAGGGTGTTCCATTTAAAAAAATTGAAGTTGCCTATATTTTTCCATTTTTTTAATGCGATATTTCTTTACTGATAATTTCAAAAGGTAATATGGAAAAAAAACTACAATTTTTATATAAAACATTTTTTTCAAAAATAAAGGCTCCAGATAGCCACGTAAATATAATCAAAGACCCTGTAAATTTACAGAAATTATTTGACTGTTCAAAATACTCCAATGGGATAAAGAAGCCACAATGTTAAAAAAAAATTAATAAAAAATTAGAGATTTCTCAGAAAAAATGGCATCACTATTATCAATCAAAATTAGGGCCTGTGCAAAATTTCATGAAAAAATTCGGTGTTTCCATTAATCCGAATAATTACCTTATAAACTTTAAAAATATCTGTATTAACCTGAAGACTTTATACTTACGCAAAATACAGAAAGTTTTGTTTATAAACATCGTTGTTTACATACCTTTACATATTGGTCGCTGGAGCATGTGGCCATTCGATCTCCATGCCAATTATAGGCGACATCGTGGATTAAATCTTTGTGTTCTGCGTTTATTTCTTCAGCCTCATAAGACATTTTTACTCTTCGCAATTTGAATTAATTTGAAAATGAGTTATTGTTACAGATAACAAGAACAAGCAGATACCAGATCAGATAAATAATAACAAAAACACGCTGGGCTGGTCGGTGGTCGGTCACGTGGTCACGTCAAAGTCAAAAGAAAAAGAGCAGTATTCAGTAGGGATGCGCGATACGATACGATATTTTTTAGTATCGATTCTTATATACCTATACTTACCTTTAGATACTCGGTATTTTATACCCATATTTTTCATACAATATATAATGAGTATCGATACATTTTACTGTGTATGGTATATGTATTTGGAGTTATGAACAGCGACACATGTCGCTGGTTATGAATTACAAGCCCTTTGAGTATGTTCGGTAAAAAACTGCTTATTTCCCATAAAATTTCGTTCCAACCGTCAACTCGAACTCCCCTTGTCCTTGGGTAACTGACATGATACAAATTAAAGAAGATATGATACCGGATACCGCGCGGCGCGCAGGTAGACGTGGCCAATACGTCACGCCGTGACCATTCCGCCATATTTTGTAAGCGAAACGCGTCTTTTTTATGATCGCGTTGTGTTTTCAACTATTTTTTGGTGTTTTTATATTACTTTTAGGAGTTTAAAAGTAAAAATAAGATGTGCTGTGTATGGTTGCGATGTGGACAATCAATCAGTCAATGTATGTATTTATCCCTTTATTTATATGATTATTTTACATCATATACTATAAAATTTGTTTTATAAATTTGTATCATGGATCATGGTACACTGACTCCGCACCAGGCACTCCCGCTGTAGAGCTGTAGTTTACAGGGGTAGTGTCTGTAGTATTCTTGTAAACGAATAAACATTTGTTTTTGTCGTGTCATCAGCTGTCAAAAAATGCTCCAAACCTCAAAAATACAGTTGAACAAACCGGGAAGCCCCAATAGAAAATATTTATTTAATCTTATCTTTATTCTTATTTTCATACTGATTTCGTATTTTACCCGTAAGCTTACGTCAGAAAGTAAGTTTTACTCGGTTTTACATAATTTCATCATGGGAAAAGCCGGCCTTAGTCCTTTGGATCCGAGTTCTTTTTCCAGACCCGGTAAGTTGCGTAGATATTTTTCTGTAAATTTATTTTTGTAATTATTATTTTTAGAATTGGTGAAAGTTACTAATATTGCCATCAATATTAATGTGAACTTTGATAGGAAAATATTGTCAGGAAGTACCGAACTTACAGTGGAAAAAAATGACAAAAGTGCCCAAGAAGTTGTAAGTTTCTTTCATATTTCTTATTTTCAGCAGAGTGCTTCGTTGCTATTGTCTGTAATATATAAGGGTGTAACTTTACTAGTGTAAAAAGTGAAGAAAGATTTAAGTAGTTAAGTGTAGCAATTAGCAATATAAACTGAGGCTTGAACAAACATGTCTGTGAAGTTGGCCCCCCAAATGTAAAATTTATTAAAAATTAATGGAGTTCTGAGTTTCCTATGATGAGTTCTAGAGTTCTTCTCACTTTTTATTAATAGTTCCGTTAAAATAAAAGTAAAAACACTGTTTTCAAAAATTTCATGCAGCCCCCCATTGTTGCAAAAACAAAAGTTTGGCCACAGTGCTTAATAGTTCTAAAGGAGTTCTCTAGTTCTTTGTGATTTTCGAGGCCAGAACTCTTTCCCAAAAAATTCTAATACATGTTTTTTTTTTGGGAAGGAAAAAATTCAACAACAAAATGTCATCTTCCTTATGCAGAACTGTAGAACTATGGCAGAACCGCAGAACTAACGGGAACTCATGAGTTTTAAACCAGAACTCTTCTTAAAAAAAATTTCATGGGGGCCAACTTCACACTTTTTAACTGTCAATAATTTAAGTTGTAAACAAAAAAATATCATTCTAATTCTACAGAACTGTAGAACTATTGCAGCACTAACGGGAACTCATTAGTTTTAAACCAGTACTCTTCTTAAAAAAAATTTCATGGGGGGCCAACATCACACTTTTTAACTATCAAAAATTTAAGTTGTAAACAAAAAAATATCATTCTAATTCTACAGAACTGTAGAACTATTGCAGAACTAACGGGAACTCATGAGTTTTAAACCAGAACTCTTCTTATAAAAATTTTCATGGGGGGCAACTTCACACTTTTTTAACTGTCAATAATTTAAGTTATAAACAAAAAAATACCATTCTAATTCTATAGAACTGTAGAACTATTGCAGCGCTAACGGGAGCTCATGAGTTTTAAACCAGAACTCTTCTTAAAAAAATTTTCAGGGGGGCCAACTTCACACTTTTTTAACTGTCAATAATTTAAGTTGTAAACAAAAAAATACCATTCTAATTCTACAGAACTGTAGAACTATTGCAGCACTAACGGGAACTCATGAGTTTTAAACCAGAACTCTTCTTAAAAAAATTTTCATGGGGGGCCAACTTCACACTTTTTTAACGGTCAATAATTTAAGTTGTAAACAAAAAAATACCATTCTAATTCTACAGAACTGTAGAACTATTGCAGCACTAACGGCAACTCATGAGTTTTAAACCAGAACTCTTCTTAAAAAAATTTTCATGCGGGGCCAACTTCACACTTTTTTAACGGTCAATAATTTAAGTTGTAAACAAAAAAAACCATTCTAATTCTACAGACCTATAGAACTATTGCAGAACTAACGGGAACTCATGAGTTTTAAACTACAACTCTTCTTAAAAAAATTTTCATGGGGGGCCAACTTCACACGTTTTTAACTGTCAATAATTTAAGTTGTAAACAAAAAAATACCATTCTAATTCTACAGAACTGTAGAACTATTGCAGCACTAACGGGAACTCATGAGTTTTAAACCAGAACTCTCAGAACTCAGGTTTAAAACTCATGAGTTCCCGTTAGTGCTGCAATAGTTCCACAGTTCTGTAGAATTGGAATGATATTGTTTTGTTAACAATTTAAATTCTTGATTGTTAAAAAAGTGTAAAGTTTGTCCTCATGAAATATTTTTTTAACAAGAGTTCTGGTTTAAAACTCATGAGTTCCCGTTAGTGCTGCAATAGTTCTATAGTTCTGTAGAATTAGAATGGTATTTTTTTGTTTACAACTTAAATTATTGACCGTTAAAAAAGTGTGAAGTTGGCCCCCCATGAAAATTTTTTTAAGAAGAGTTCTGGTTTAAAACTCATGAGTTCCCGTTAGTGCTGCAATAGTTCTACAGTTCTATAGAATTAGAATGGTATTTTTTTGTTTATAACTTAAATTATTGACAGTTAAAAAAGTGTGAAGTTGGCCCCCCATGAAATTTTTTTAAGAAGAGTTCTGGTTTAAAACTCATGAGTTCCCGTTAGTTCTGCCATAGTTCTACAGTTCTGCATAAAGAAGATGACATTTTGTTGTTGAATTTTTTCCTTCCCAAAAAGCACTAAACATGTATTAGAATTTTTTGGGTAAGAGTTCTGGCCTCGAAAATCACAAAGAACTGTAGAACTCCTTTAGAACTATTAAGCACTGTGGCCAAACTTTTGTTATTGCAACAATGGGGGGCTGCATGAAATTTTTGAAAACAGTGTTTTTACTTTTATTTTAACGGAACTATTAATAAAAAGTGAAAAGAACTCTAGAACTCATCATAGGAAACTCAGAACTCCATTAATTTTTAATAAATTTTACATTTGGGGGGCCAACTTCACAGACATGAACAAACACAGAAGTTTAAAATGTTCCAAATTCTAGCCCAATCAAAACAGTCTCCACTATCTACTTTTGATAAAAATTACTTGTACCTAATATGTTCGTGGTTCTAAAATCTAGGGATATTTAATTATCATTTACATTTTATACTTTCTTGCATTACAGCCTTATTCTATATTTTTTTTAGATTTTAGACACTTTAAAACTTAACATTTCCTCGATTTACAATGTTGATAATAGAGAGAAGTTGGAGTATGACTTGACAGATACTACAGCTGAATATGGAACTAAATTAACAGTTAAATTACCCAATGAAGAGAAAGAAAGGTAAATGATTTAGTTAATCATTATTAATCATGTTAGATCAGTTAAAAAATAAACCTGATCTTTGAGGATATTTAAGCTGAATATTAATATTGTGATTTACTCAAAAAGTACTGGTTTAAATTAAAATCTTTTAGTTAAGTAGTCAGTTTTTTGGGTTTTGTCCTGTCCTTTATACCTAATAATCCATTATTATAGACCGCCGCGGATGGTCTATATACCCCCCCCCCCCCCCTCCCTCCCGGTTATCGAAGAAAATGTATGTTGTCATTGCTTTTGACATTTTTACCATTTCAATTTGTTTTCTCAAAAACGGCCAAAGGGGGAGCAATTGAGTCTTCTGGGATAATAGAGCGACAGTGTGACTAGGTTTGGTAAGAAATTCAGTTATACAGGGTGTATGGTTTCAGAGTTATTAAACGTTAAAGTCGAAATTTACGCGATTCCCTTTGGAATCGATTACAGGTCGCAAAAGTGAATTAAATCGATTTAAATTTTCGGATGTTGTAGAGGACCGGGAGCTTCAGAACTCCACTGAAACTGGTGATGTTAGGAAAATGGGAAGTAAGTCTTTTGAATTTTTTTAGGTTAAAAATGTCATTTGCAGACCCTTTTTTGGTACTCAATAACTCAAAAATGAAACCTCGGATAGAAAATCCGATTCATACGTGAAATTTCAAAATCTGAAATACTTTCCTTTTGCAATACATTTACCTTAAACTGCAAAAAAAATGGATTTATTGGGGAAAAACTGGAAATTTCGAATTTTTGTCCAAATTTTTCATGGTTTTTAATCTTTTTCGAGGTCAAAATGGATCCAAATCAAAATCTCATATACCTCGTCGGAACGAGCTCGTCGAAATACGTGATTTCCTTATTTTTTACTTTCTTCATTCTTTATGGGAAGGGAGCAATCGGCAATCAAATTCCGATTTCTTGACTTTTTTTACCTCAACATTGGTACACTCTGTATTTTTTCCCATCTAATTTTTTCCAATTTTTCAACGTTATTTTATAGAGAAATCACCATCCAACTCGGTCATAGTACTTAATTGTTTCAAATTGTAATAAACTTAATTGATGACAGTGCCGACCATATAGGCCCCTTCAGGGGTCCGATTGGGCGGTTTACACCCTAGTTAAAAAATTATGCGTTAGGTATTCTATTATTCCTGTGCTTTACCTCATTACCAAATATTTTTTTATCATGGATAGATAACAATGGGTGATGTTATCAACACAGATAAAACGTTGGATTAAACAGTGAAGTATCTGTGTGTTGTGATATCTTTTTATGTAATAAATGTTAATATGTAACAACATTGTCTGGTGCTTTTGTTTTACATATTGGGCCGTTTTTTTTTTTTATATAAAATTAGTACATTAAACGTTTACTGATCATTTTGCGAAATGAATCTATACAATAAATGATTTATTTTAGTAAAGTTGAGTTTGTTTTAACTATCGTCACTACATGTATCTTTTAACAGGGTTGGAAATTTGCAATTTAAGAAAAGCTATTTGACTTACTTAGAAAGTTTTTTGCTTCTTGCATTTTTTTCATAAAATGTACCGTTTTTGAGTTAAAAAATAAAATAGGTATATTGTTAACAATTTAAAATTATGTATTATTTCACCTATTTTTAATGATTACTTCCTATTGCACGACATGTATTTTAGTTTTTTACTCAAAAACGGTCATTTTAGAAAAAAACCTGCCAGAGACAAAAAAGTTCCTAAGTTGACTGCCTAACTACGCATATACGCGGATGGCTCCGTTTCAGGTGACCTTTATTCAGAACTTAATGAATGTCACTTAGTAGTCCGGTTAACAAGACTGTTTGCGCCTTGGAGAGCAAATTACAAACAAAATAAATTACGCTTCTTAGGAGCGTACTAAGTTAAACCCTGGGAGAGGATTTATAACCTTGGGACAGAAATTCAATGGGGACAAAATTGAATTGTTTCTTATAAAGTCAGGGAAAATCGGTGATGTGCAGGAAGAAGAAGCCGGGAGGGACCGTTTTCCACCCTAACCACTTTGAAGGAATTCTCTGCAGAGGGTTTCTGGGCGTAATAATTAATTATTCGAGTGTAGCCTTTTAGAAAATTATTAAAATTAAATGGAGGGGGAATTGTGCGACATAATATCCTTTTCTTTATGAATTTACAAAAAGTCTCAGAAATAAATTGCTAAAATAAGTACAGTAGAGGGAGGTCCAAGATGTTTTTTGTTGGCTTGATGATGTGATGGTTTAGATATTTAGTTTCCCCATTTTTTCAGGTATTTAAATTGTTGTTTTAACCAACTTTTATAAATTATGTTGTTTCATTGCAGTTTTGTTTAGTATTTTCTGAGATAACCCTAAATACAGACTTCAAGGAGATTTTAAATTAAAATAGAGAACACGCCTTGTAGAATCATAGCTTGTTAAAAATGTATGTTTTTCTATATTTTAATACTGGAATTTTACTGAAAGTATTTTATATTGATAGGAGATAGCTTAATCCACTTACAGATACCCTTTAAGACTTATAAAGCAAGATAAATAATAACGCACTATTTTTTTCCCATCTATTTTATTTTATATTACTAACAAAGGATCAATGACCTTTTATAAGGATCAACTGATACCAATTTGCTCAGGTTTGTGAGATCAGGCATTAACAGGCGCGTTTGCAAATAAAAATAAATAGTTTTATAATGTATCTGTACAAAAAATAAGACACACACTATCACAGCCTTCTTAAACAAGAGAGCCATGAAGTAGATGATCTGGCAACATCGCACAGCGGCTGGAGACAGTGTGAAGAGCGTTCGTATATGCACGTGAAAACGTTTAATAAAGATAACGGCCGCGGCGCTTTTTCAAATTAAATATATTGCTTTATATAATCGGCAACGATATTGTTGAACAATAATTATAAACATTTTTACTTTACAGTGATTAATATACTATGTAAAGTGTGTTTGTTTGATGTGCATTCCTGGAAGTTTTACTAAGATGGCGTACGAGTGACTTGGATTTTAAACTGTTTTAAAGAGCTTAACGTTAAATACTATTAATTTATATCTGCACAGTTTATAATTTAGACTTTTGCGGCTACGGACTGTTATTTTCTCTTGGTCTAAAGTGGTGTACTTACACTGATTTTTAACACACTATCCATAACAATTTATACATAAGGTTCCTATTTACAGTTATAAAATTGGTATAGAATATGAGACTGACCCTGCAGCTACTGGATTACAATGGCTCTCTCCTAAAGCTACAGCAGGCAAAAAGCATCCTTACCTATTCAGTCAGTTCCAGGTAAAAATAGTGCTGTAGTGTCTTTTCAAGCTAAAAATTGTGTGCTCTCGTTCATGTTTTACCACGAGGTTGTAGAAAGCAATGTTTTATGTTTATTCCATTTCAGCCAACACATGCCCGATCAGTTCTCCCTTGCCAAGACACCCCTGGTGTAAAAACACCATACACAGCTACTGTAAGTATTCCTTCTATAAAATGAACATTAGAAAATATTTGTATACACTGTGGTCCAATAAGTTTGCATCAAATGCGAAATATTTTCATTATTACGATTACCGAAATGTAAACTGTTAGTGCATACCTAAAAAGAAAATTAACCCTTTTCAGGATCGCGAACCGTCAAATAGCATACAGGGGAAAAATAATTCGAATTTTTAAAAATAAGAAAAATTTGGTAGGCAAAGCTGTTGAGTAATGAAAATTATGATTAATATTAAATCATGACCTGTCTCAAAGAAGAACTTTCATAGTTACTTGTTGAGTAACGATTTTTTTTTTAAGTATGCACCAATATAGGGTTGACAAAAATTGTTTTTTTTTTTAATAAAAAAACACCGATTTTTTTAATACTTTTTTGAACTGTAGATTATTGATTTTTATTTTTAGATATCTGCTCCTCAAGAATTCACAGTGTTAATGTCGGCAATTCGCGATGGTACGAAGGAACTGCACGGTGGAAAACTGTCCCATTTCGTTCAGAAAATACCGATGCCATCGTACCTCATCGCCTTGGCAGTTGGAGTTTTAGAATCCAGAGAAATCAGTCCAAGATCGCATGTGTGGTAAGTATTCCAACGCACTGTTGGATTGTTCTGTTTCTCAATATTATTGAGATTTATTTTTAGGATTGTTCAAGAATTTTAGAAAAGAGAGTCATTTTGTCACTCCTTTTTGTCCTTTATAAGAAATGTGAAAATGATAAAAAATGTTTTTTAACAAACAGGTTACTCTTATTTGTAAATCACTTAAATATAGGTGATGTATTGATTTTTTTGTACATCGTCAGTTTTGTGACTTGACTATGCCGTTTTGAAGAGAACATGTATAAATAAAATCAGAACCTTGAAAAAGGCGGTTGGACAACTACAAGCTTAAGCCGTGGTCTATTTTTCCCAATTTGTGTGGTTTTCAGGGCAGAGAAAGAAATAATCGAAGAATGTGCCTATGAATTCGCGAACACAGAACACCAGCTTAAGACCGCAGAAGAATTATGTGGTCCCTATGTGTGGGGAATCTATGACTTACTGGTTCTGCCTACAAGCTTTCCGTATGGCGGAATGGAGAACCCCTGTTTGACATTTGTTACTCCAACTCTGTTGGTAAACTATACCTGGTTAATTCTTATGAGATAGATAAATCTAGAAGTAAATTTTTCGAGATTATTTAGCATTTGATTAGACAGAATACGGTGCGATTCGTATCAGTTACTAATAGACTGGCTTGTTAAAAGTAAATAAAAATATTTTCGTGTTTAGCCCTTTATTCGAGTTAAGTCAAGACTTGTTACATGTATAAACAATAAGTGATAGTTAATGGCATAAATGCATGGATTTTAGGCCGGTGACAGGAGTTTAGCAAACGTCATCGCCCACGAAATAGCTCACAGTTGGACTGGAAATTTAGTAACCAATAGGAATTTTGAACACTTCTGGCTGAACGAAGGTTTTACAGTATTTATTGAAAGGAAAATAAAAGGGAGGTTAGAATCGGCACAGAGTCAAGATTTCGATGCTTTTACGCATGTCAGTGACCTTGCTGAGAGTGTAAGTAAAATTTGTTGTTTTGTGTCAAGGTAATTTTTTGAGCAATTTCAGCATATAGAGGGTTTTGCAAAACTCTACCGGCCAAATTTTGCAGGTGATCAGCACATCTTGGCGCATGAGTTATGTAAATTAATCTCCCAGAATTTTTTTACATAATCCTGTTTAATACATATATTTATTATACAGGGTGTTCGTACATACTATTTATTATACAGGGAATCGGAAAATGTCTTAGGAAAGGTTAATCTACATAGAAAAATAATTGTAGTAGTTTCATAAGAGAAATTTGGAAATTCTATCTTTTCCGAGTTATAGCTGTGCAAAGTTTAATTTTTTAAATTCTTTTTGTGTCATACTCAAATCACAAATTACACTATAATCAAAAAACGAACTCTGCGCAAGCAGTCTATTTACATCACGGATAAATGAATCAGATTAGATATTCTCAGCTTAGGCAACTCAATATACACTCGATGATAAGTTCGTAAATTCAATTTAGTTTGCTCCTAATTTTTGACAGGCACGTGATTAATTGTTGTAAGCAATACGATCGATCACGTGCCAGTCAAAAATTCGACGGCAAAAGCGCGCGTAAATGGCGTCTTTTTAAATTAAAATAAATTATACCGAAAAACATTTTAAAACAAATTATCCTAGCAATTTTCTCCAAAATAATAATTTTAGGTTTGCAATGACTTCCCTAAACGATTTATGCAATAAAAAAAAACATGCATTCATTCCACTATCAAATGTAAATATTTAAATTGCGTTTATGTACCTCATTGTAGCCTGTCATTTTTTAGATAAATTTGATGGGAAAAACCAATCCTTTGACGCAACTAGTGGTTAATTTGGCAGGTGTTCATCCAGACGACGCATTTTCCACTGTGCCGTACGAAAAAGGACAGACATTCTTGAGATATTTGGAAAACGTCATTGGAGGACCAGGTAGGTTTAAAAAACCTCCTAGGTGGAAATGAGCTTCGTCGGAAAAGATAATTTTAATGCAAAATTCTACATTATTTCTAACTTCTAAGATAAAATTAGTGCGTTGCCCGTGGTCTGGGAGCTTTAACTCTTGAGTTAGTTGAATTTTATAAGCGGGCAAGGTCACAGGTTCAACTGTTAATAACTGTCCTATTCTGTCCCTAACTGTCCTAATATACTTCTTCATTTTTCAGAAAAAATGGAACCTTTCCTCCGCTCCTACTTCGACGAATACAAATACAAATCAATAGACACGGACACCTTCAAATCGTACTTTGAAAACTATTTCTCCGACAACGAGGGCATTTCTAACATCGACTGGCAAAGCTGGCTATACAGTCCAGGAATGCCCCCCATTATTCCAGACTACGACACGACATTGGCGGTAGTTTGTGACGAATTGCTTAAAAAATTCTTAAGTTGGAACAGCGAAGACCCATGTCCCGTTACCGAAGAAGATAAAGGAAAATTGTCTACGTTTCAGTTAATATACATCCTTCAGAAAGTCTCTGAGGAACCACCTCAAGCAATTTCACATCTTCAAGCGCTGAATTCTATTTTTGACTTCGATAATGTGAAGAATGCTGAAATTAAGTTCAGGTGGTTGAGGATATGCCTTAAAGCTCATTGGGAAGAAAAAATCGACCCGGTATTCCAGTGGATCAACGTGATTGGAAGGATGAAGTTCGTGAGGCCTTTGTATAGGGACTTGTACAGTTGGGAGCAAACGCGTCAGACAGCTGTTGACAACTTTAAGGCTAATAGGCAGAATATGATGCACGTATCGGCTTATACGTTGGCTAAGGATTTGCATATCGACGACTAAGAGGCTGTTTTATTATTAATTATACAAAATATTTTTAAAGACAGTCTTTAGGTTTTGGTTTGAGATTGATATTTCCAAAATTAGAATTGCTTTGAAACATTGGCTGTCTGTAAGGGTTTGGGCTCACCCAATACGGGGTGACTTTTCAGTGTTACAAGGCGATATGTAGAAAAAGGTTTACAATATTTTGATGAAATTTTAGTGAGTTAATAGGGAGATGGGGGACATATTTAAACATTTTTGACATTTACCCCCTCTCTTTTTTGAGGGGTGGGAGTAACTTTGGAATTTTAAATGGGATAATGTACTTTTGTTTATAAAATTCGAATCTACGTAAAAAACTATGTATGTGTACAAAAAAATTTTTGATTTGCTCTTTCACTTACAGAAATAATAGTTCGCCGAATAAAATCCTTAGCAGCATTGAATTTTACTAACAATTAAATACTCATAAAAAGTACATTTTTAATAAAAAAAAACGAAATTGCCAGCTCTATCACTAACTGGCGGCAACTTCCTAATTTTAAATAGAACCCTCTACAATGAATTTTTGAATTCCATTCGGAACATACGTTGTATGAAGCACTGCATGTCTAAGCACAATGGTTTTGTAGATATCGGCATTTGAAAAGACTTTTTTTTAAATGGAGAACCAAAAACTAGGATAGAAACGTAAGGCGTTTTTCTCTAAGATGATTCTTCGTAAGGGACAGGCTGACAAATAGCAAAAAAAGCGATTTTTCAAATGTCATTGGCTCGAAAACTATTAAGTTGAGATATGCAGTGTTTCATAAAAGATATGTTCACAATTTTGGGTCGAATTCAAAATATTTGTAGTATACGTGGTGTTTCATTTAAAATTTGGAAATTGGTGTCGGTCACAGTCAGTGGTAGAACTCGCAATATTTTTAAACGCTACAGTCTGTGCTTCTGATCAGAATTTAAAAAAATAACCATTTATTTCAGAGATTTTCTACAGATGGCCAAAGATTTAATGCAATACCCAAAAAGTATTAATAATAGAGATGTATCGACTAGTCGGGGAATCAGAGTAGTCGACCATTTTTGTAGTCGGCGAATAGTCGGTAAAAAAGCCCGTTGGTCGACATTTTATGAATTGAATTACATTTGATATAAGAAGTCAAGGAAAACGTGTTTTTTTTATCATTATTATTTTAATTGGTCGAATTTTAGGTTTTGCGGACCGCGTACCTTGTCGGAACGGAAAACGCACAAAGTATTTTCGCACATTTTTGCGAGTAGATTTAAGATAGTCGGCGAAGCAGACTAGTCGACTTTTTTTACAGACTCTTCTGGTTTTTTTCAACCATCTATTCAGACCATCTCTAATTTATAACTCCAAGAGTGACATTAGACGTATTCATATGGCTTTGTAAGTGGTTAACAGTTAAACAATGAACTAAACTTTATTTGTCGACCATTTACAAATGAAGGTTAATTCATTAACTTCAACCAGAACCATGACCAAAACCAAGCAAATACGTCTATTTTCATTATAAATATTTATAAATCATTTTAATTCTATATCATTGAACAAAAGCAATTATTTTATGGATTGTTATGTTGTAATTTGATACTATTTTTTATATGTACCCCTACTTATAGCATATATTATTTTTAACTCTTATATTTTGTTGCTACATAGATATAACTATGTATATAGTTACGCAAATACATTTTTTATTCAATATTTTTGTGTATTATTTAAAAAAAAAACAAAGAACTTGCCTTTTATACATTTTCCAGGGAACCTGCACATTTTTTAATTATATTCATTTAAATTTTAAAAATAGGAGATGAAGCCGTTTATTCATAACCATAACTACGGACCGGATTTCAATATTACATGACGCGAAAATCGGGGTCGGACTCGGATAACTGATAGAAAAGGTATATGAAACCAATTTATTATTAGAACAATGTTCGCGATACATTTAATATAAGCTTACCTAATTTTATTTTAAAGATATTTAGGCAATTATTAATAATAATTTGTAACTGTGTATATAAAACATTAAAACCTACCGTAATGACGACTTTGACAATAACTTGGCAACGCAGCACTCGACGCATTAATATTTCAGAATTGTATCCATGCTGCTGCCAAGCTCTTGTTCGTCGTTCATTATTAGTCGCCGGACTCGCCGGCATTTGTTAAGTTGAAGAAGAATTTCGCCTTTCGACCTAATTTTATTTTTTTGTTTGGATATTATTTGATATTTGTGTTGTGTCCTTTGTGTAGTACTAGTACTTATGTTAACAATGGCTTTAACAGTGCAAGAGATACTGCAGTGTAAAATTAGCACATTAACATTTTGGAAAACATTAAAAAGTTAAAAGAAAAAGGACGCCCCTAACCTCTTTTGGATCTAAAACAGACCACGCAAGACAGAGAAAAAGACATCACCAGGTATTTTAAGCCAAATATGTATAATATTTATATGTATATGTATTAATAAAGTTACTGCTAATAATAAAATAGGGCAACTACCTGTGCGCTCGGACTTGATGGATCTATTATTATGGCCCTATCCTTGTTCTGTAAATTCTTGTTACCAGGGGTTGCTTTAGGATGTTACAATCCCCATAAACTATTTGAATGATGCTGATTGCGGGTTGCAAATAAAAACAAGCAAAAAAACACTTACACTAGGTATATTACTTTACAAAAATCTCTAGAAAATCTATCTTATAACATAATCTTTGGGATAATCAATAATCTTAGGATAATTTTTAACTTCATCTTCATTGTAGTGATCTAAACGTTTCGGTACAGGCCTGAGTTGCCTTATTTGATTCGACACATTTGCTAACAATTCTTTAGGCACATTGGCATCTGGGAAAATATGTAACCTCTCCATTGTGTAACGTCTTTGTAAGTTACCATCCATACTATTATAAACTGCTTTTTTTAGAATCTAAGAATTAAAATAACTTATTGAAACATTGTTTCTTATAAAATTTACTGAAGATAAATCAACTTTTTTAGCATAAAAATTCAAAGAAATATGTACCATTGTTGGGTCTTTGCTATGTAGTTCCCATGCTAGTGTCCATGTAGCACCACCAGGGTATCCTGTGTGGTGGAAGTAAACACGCTTTTTCCATTCGTCACCAGGTAAAGCTATGTCTGCACTGTTGACTACTATTATATGGTCTCCACAATCATCTAAAAACAATACTTTTTACAAGAAAATACTCAAATCTACCTAAAAGCAGCACTAGACAGACAGAGGCTTCTTAAGCTTTATTATAGACCACCAACAGTGGTCTATATACTAAGCTGTGATTGAGGAAAATATGATTTTTGTTTTGACATTTTCATCATTTCAATTTTTTTTCTCGAAAACGGTCAGAGGTGAGGCACTTGAATTTTCTGGGTTAATAGAAGGATAGTGCGACTAGCTTCGGTAAAAAATTCAGTTATACAGGGTGTATTGTTTCAGAGCTATTAAACGTCAAAGTCAAAATTTACTCGTATTACTTAGTGTATCAGCTCAATTCAAGTACTTACTCATGGGATGATAAATAGGTTTATGAAGGCCCATTAGGTATTTTTTTAAAAGTTGCGAAGAATGAAAGGGATTCTGCCAGGCCGCATCGTATATATGCCATATCCTTGCGAAGGTGGCCCATTGCTAAAAGAATACTAATTGGTAGGTATATTAAAGAAAACACACAAGGGCGACTTACTTGGACACGTTTTAAAGCAGACATAATGTAAAACAAGGAATATTTAATTCATTTACAGGTATTTTTCCTGCATTTCCACCATTAAGGTTAGAATCAACGAAGTTAGAAGCAAGAAGCTGCTGAAAGCTGAAACCAGTCCACGAAATTTCATTCATGGAGTTACAGTTTTTAGGGTTTCGGCATACAAAATTTTTTAGAGTAGTTCGTATGTTTGTGGGCGTTATCTGTTGGGGTAGATGTCGCTGTAATATCGACATGAGAATCGGTACTAAACTAATCCACAATTCTCATTCGTCACAACACTACCCTAGCAAACCCTAATCTATGACAACACTCTCTGAAGTCGATTGACTGTTTGATATCCTTAATCTAAGTTGATATCATTTAAATCTTAGGCGTGTTTGATTAGAGAAATTGGGTTGATCCGAATCACCTTATGACACTCCAACGCTATTTTTTCTCTTTCTACTACCATTCTTGATTCAATTATGTATTACTCTAATAGTTCGTAAACTGATCCGGGTCGATTTAATGTTGTCAATCGAACACGCCTGTGATAAAGATAAAAGTTGCAGCCGTCGCCGTCGGCCATTTTGTTACAAGTGATTTGTCAAGCCGTTGGTGTAATAGAATTTGACGAAAAACTCATTCAAAAAGACGTTTTCAACGGTGCTGTGTAGTTTGTAAAGTATGTTGTTTTTATAATTGTTTATTTGTTATTATTTTCAGTGCAGTATGTTTTATAAAACAAGTGTTTTGCATTGTGTTTTTAGGAAAGGAGTGCCGTGTCATCCATTGTGTCGTCGTTAATTGATGTGTTGAGTGCGTATGATCAAAGGGAAGGACCGCATTACAGTAAGGATTCCTAATACGAGCATGAGACGAAGTAGTGATAGAGACACTCCGCCACGAAGCAAAAGATCTAGATCAAGTATGGGGCGATACGACGACAGCTCTGACGAGAGAATTACCCCAGATCGCGTCCGGCGTCGGGGTAGTCGCGGACGATCTCCGAGTCCTCGAAGGTACATTTCACCACATCGGGACGAATACGTGCGGCCAACTGAAAGGGCCTATCCTTACAAGGTTCTCTGTGTAAGTGCATTGCACCCTAAGGCAAGTGACGAAGTTATTAAAGATACTTTATATAGGGAATACAAAAAATTTGGAGATCTGACCATTAGAATTTCCCACGACGTGGACGAGCGTCTCGCGTACGTTTGTTTCCGAAGTTCTGAGGATGCTAGGGATGCTAAGCATGCCAAACCGCGTATTATAATTTATGATAAAGTGGCCTTAGTTGAAGCTGTTTATGAAGTCCCTCGTGCTGCTGATCCTTACAGAGGTAGACCACGTTCAATCACTCCCGAGTATGATAGGCATCACTATGCTTATTCTCCAGAACGTCGGATACCTATTGACAGATACGATCGTGCTTATGGTCCCCCACCAGGGGCACCAATTCACAGAGATTACAGACGCGATGTCATGCCTGTCCCACATCATGAGTATATGGCAAGACCTCCAATGCATCATGGTCCACCCCACATGCCCCCCGCTCATGGTTATGGGCCCCCAAGACAACACGTTCCTCGCCCAGCCTTTGAAAAAGGAGATAATAAAAAAGATAAATTTCCAAATTATCTTCACCACGTTCAACCTGAAGATGATCCTTTAGCTACTCGTACATTATTTGCTGGAAATTTAGAAATAAATATAACAGAAGAAGAATTACGCAGAATTTTTGGTAGATATGGTGTAGTGGAAGATATTGACATAAAGAGACCGCCTCCTGGTACTGGGAATGCTTTTGCTTTTGTACGTTTCCACACTTTAGATATGGCACATAGAGCTAAGGTTGAACTTTCTGGTCAGTACATTGGTAAATTTCAATGTAAGATTGGTTATGGTAAAGCTACTCCCACCACCAGAATTTGGGTGGGCGGCTTGGGAGTTTGGACTTCTATACCACAACTTGAGAGGGAGTTTGATAGGTTTGGGGCCATTAAAAAAATCGAATATGTTAAAGGTGACAATCAGGCATATATCCTCTATGATAGTATAGATGCAGCTCAAGCTGCTGTCAAGGAAATGAGAGGTTTTCCATTAGGAGGGCCTGATAGAAGGTTAAGAACTGACTTTTCTGATGTGACTCCTGGGGTGCCTTTCAAGACTAAAGCGCCATACCCCGGTGCTGGTGGTGGGGGCGGTGAAGGTGTTGATGAGTATAGACGAATGGACTATGGTCCTGATTATGATTATGAACGTGGCAGTTATGCTTACAGGGATAGAGCTCTTCCTTATCCAGAAAGGAGGGCTGGCAGTCGGGGACCTCCCCGCTTTCCAGAAGGGGAAGTTGATGAATGGGGACGAACCAGGGATGGAGACTACAGAAGATCCGCTTCTCGCCCTGATAGATCACGTTCTCGTTCCCCTAGAAGGTCTCCAGACTCTGATTCTGAAAGTGGCTCTAGGAGAGCAGGTCTTCTTGCATCTAGTCGTACATTGCCTGAAGTTGCAAGAAAATGCACCACTATTTGGCAGGGAGCCCTTATCTTGAAAAACTCCCTTTTCCCTGCCAAATTCCATTTGATGGATGGAGACTCTGATATAGTGGAGACTCTGATGAAAGATGAAGATGGCAAACATCAACTTAGAATCACCCAAAGACTTAGGCTAGATCAACCTAAATTGGAGGATGTGCAAAAAAGGATTCAGGGTGCCAGCTCACATGCGATATTTTTAGGACTAGCAGGTTCTACGACATCAGTTACTAATGATGACACTTCTGTTCAGACAAGACCCTTACGTAACTTGGTGTCGTACCTTAAGCAAAAAGAAGCAGCCGGAGTTATTTCCCTGCTAAATAAGGAAACTGAAGCAACAGGAGTGTTGTATTCTTTCCCACCTTGTCCATTTTCCACAGAGCTCTTAAAACGATCCTGTCCAGCTCTTTCTGATGAGGCTATTAAGGAAGATCATCTGATTATAGTAGTGGTACGTGGTGGTACTGCATAATTATTTATGTTATTTTTGCACCTTTATCATTTACACATTTATTTCTTTTTTTTTTTAGTATATTTTTTAAGGTATAGTCATATATTGTTGCTGTAGGTTTGATTTATTTACTGATAATGCAATTTCTTATCATATTACGATTTTCTTTAAAACTAATTTATTTTTACTTTTTTCTTAAATTCAGTGCTAAATATTTACTTTATTTTTTATTTATTTACATATTTAGGCAGCTTTACATATTTTTGCAAATGTTTAGGAGTCTACAGGTGCATACACTTTGTGTTGCTAATCCCCTTTGGCACATTATTAACGTTGAAATTAGAAAAAATAATATGACATTCTCTTAAAAGCAGTATTTTGTCACCCATTGGGTACTTACTATAAGTGGCGACTAGTAAAATTTTAAAGTTGTATATATCTGTTGCTACTTAAGGGACCAAGTTCAGGGGTTTTAATAGTGAACCTACTAGGAATGTTTTGGTAAAAAAAATATATTTATAATTTGCGAAAAAAAGTTGAAATTTTACCCTGCCTTCCCTGGGAAAAAAATTAACATTTACTTAGGTATTTTATTTATTTTTCTAAACAAATTTTACATTTTGTCAAAAAATTTTAAATTTTAAACAAAAATGTGTTAGTAGAAAGTTAATCATTTAAATTTTTTTTTAAATTATATTTTAGGTTTAAAAAAATTCAAATGACTTAAGTTTCTACCACCAATTTTTTTCCTTTAAAATTTGAAAATTTTTGACAAAATGATGTAAAATTTGTTTAGAAAAAATAATAAATAAAATACCTAAATGTGTTAATTCTTTTTCCAGGGAAGACAGCAACAATTCAACTTTTTTTCGCAGATTACAAAATATTTTTTTTCTTTATCAAAACATTCCTAGTAGGCTCACTAGTAAAACCCCTGAACTTGGCATGGGTTCCGTAAGTAGCAACAGACTTGAACACAGCACAACTTAAAAATTTAACCAGCCGCCACTGGGGTACTTCCTTTTTTTTTTTAAACAACATTCAACAGACATATCTAACTTTTGCGGGAAGTGGTTTAAAAAGAAATGTATAAATTTAGTTGGGACGTAAAGGACGTGCTACCAAGGTCTACTGAGTCTATAAAGTATTTTTTCTTGGGAATCGCTGGACCCGAATGATATTTTTTAAACTGATTTTTAAGCAATTTATGCTAAAACTTTCATAAATAAAAGATAGCCAGGTGTACCTACTTGATACAGGTGTGCAGTTTCTGCACCTCATCAACATATACTTGTCAACATGTAATTGTCGAAATAATACAGTTTTAAATGTGTCAGTCTCAATTGACTAAGTCAAATCAAGTCAATAAAGCTTTATTGTCCTAAAAATCTTGTTGAAAAATGATGCTTTTAATTATAAACAGAATAAATAAAAGTAAATAAATGAAATATATTATTCAAATAACTCACTAGTAAAACCCCTGAACTTGGCATGGGTTCCGTAAGTAGCAACAGACTTGAACACAGCACAACTTAAAAATTTAACCAGCCGCCACTGGGGTACTTCCTTTTTTTTTTTAAACAACATTCAACAGACATATCTCACTTTTGCGGGAAGTGGTTTAAAAAGAAATGTATAAATTTAGTTGGGACGTAAAGGACGTGCTACCAAGGTCTACTGAGTCTATAAAGTATTTTTTCTTGGGAATCGCTGGACCCGAATGATATTTTTTAAACTGATTTTTAAGCAATTTATGCTAAAACTTTCATAAATAAAAGATAGCCAGGTGTACCTACTTGATACAGGTGTGCAGTTTCTGCACCTCATCAACATATACTTGTCAACATGTAATTGTCGAAATAATACAGTTTTAAATGTGTCAGTCTCAATTGACTAAGTCAAATCAAGTCAATAAAGCTTTATTGTCCTAAAAATCTTGTTGAAAAATGATGCTTTTAATTATAAACAGAATAAATAAAAGTAAATAAATGAAATATATTATTCAAATAACTCTTTTTCTATAAAGGGTGTCCAAAAAGTCTTAGGATGGGCAAATATATTTGCTATTAGTAAAGATAGACACACCAAACTTTAGGTCTATCTTATTGGTTAATAAATCTACTTTTTTATGTAATTTAACTTTTTCAACTTGAGGCCAAAAATTTTAAATGCAACCCTATTCCGTGTGGTACCTCATTTTAGAGGTCTTCAAAAAAGAAACATTTTCGTTTTTAAATGGCAAGCCTATAAAAATTAAAAATCGTGAAAATAAAATTAAAAATTTAAGTACCTTTATTTCTCTTATTACTTTAAAAGTTGTTTAAAATGACCACCATGAACTTCTTGGGAGTAATAAAGTCAATTTTTGAGAAGTGAGTTCTAAAATCGACTTTATTACTGCCAAGAAGTTCAGGGTGGTCCTTTTGGACAACTTTTAAAGTAATAAGAGAAATAAAGGTACTTAGGTATTTAAATTTTTAATTTTTTTCACAATTTCTAAAAACTTTTGTATACCTATACAGGGCGGGTTTTTTAAAAGTATTTCAAGGCGATATCTTGAAAATGGTTAAAAATATTTTCATGAAATTTTGGTGACTTAATAGGGACATATTTCAATATATTTTTGACATTTACCAGGAACACTAATTGTGCAAGTATAGCTTGCACTTGACCGATTTTTTTAAGTATAAAATCATCTCCAGAAATATATTCCATACCGTAAGTGAGATTCTGTTAGGGCAAAATGCACATTCGTAGCTGTTAATAGATCCAACTCCCAAGCAACACTGAACAAAAAATCGGCAGTTTAATAAATATTTTAAAACAATTTGAAATAAGAGCTTCATTGTATAATCTAGTAGTTTAGGGGTAGTATTTCTGCTTATATTTGCTGGCTATATTTTCAACACTAGTGGTATTTTCCACATCAGGCAGACTGTGAGGTCTTGTTAAGGCCCCCTTAAAATGTAGGAATGGCCCTCTACAAGCCTCCAAAATGAAAGTCTTTAGGGTAGTGCATATTTTCACTATTGTACACCTCATATAACACTCTCAAGACAATAACACCTGTAGATTTTCAAACAGTCTTAATTTTTGTCTTTATTTTTTATATAACCTGCTTATTTGTCATTAAATAACTCGAGGGAGGTATTTTTTTTGTTATTTTTAGTTATATATACATATATAATTGCATTGTCTGTAGATATGGACCTAAAATTTATCGATATTATAATTATTTTATATGAAGGAATATTTATTTAATATGACATGCCTATATATTTGCAAAAAGCCACTGATGTGTGATGTCATTTTTGGGACAATTTTATTTCTCTGTAAATCGTCTATATACTTATCTTTATTTCAGGAAATTGGAGATCAACGATAAATTTTGTAACCCATTGATTTAGTGTTAACATGTTCATGTAGTGTTAAAAGCGAAAAAAGTCTTATTGAAGGAACCAGACATATTGTAAAATTGGTGCAGTGAAAATGCTAAAAGAGTGGCTCGCTGCAGTTCTTTCCCATTAGTTTTTTCAATTTCACGAAGTGGTTTGTTTTCGGTAACATGTAATAGTTTATCTTCAAAAAAATGATGTGAAAGAACTGTTAAATGACTATTTGAAAACAGACGTGTATTATTTTTAGTTAGTGTACGTACTGGTGTAGTTAACTAACAGATTATGTATGAACAAAAAGTAATATGAACTTGTGATGTAGTGCTAAGTTCTTGGTGACTTTGATTTGTACTGGTTGAGCGTTTGTATTTTACTCTGGGTAAGATACGAACGTCTGCAAAAGCAAAAAAATGTAGTGTTGTGACAAATACAAAGTTCTTTCAAAATATAGTGTTTTCTTCAGTTCCTTGTTGATGCAGTGGTTCGGAAAATTTTATTCAATTGGTGAGTCAAAATTCAGAGTTAAAGTCAGTTTAGTGAGTGGGGTTTGATGTTGGTGCTTAAAAATTGGGGTGACATGGTGAGTGGTAAATAATTTTTTTTTACTTAGGTGAAGTTCAGAATTGTCTAACAGTAATTTTGCAGATTTTATTGTAAATAAAGTTTAAATAAAATTGAATTCAAAAATAACGCTTTTAATTGAACAGTGGTGCATTTTAGTAAATTAAAAAAAAAAGTTGTGTTTAATGGAGTTATTATTTTTTTGTTTTTTTCATTGTTAAACTTTCTATAAAAACCGACATAATTCATTTAGAAAATTAAAATTGTATTTGGTTTTTTCCTTGAAGACCCGTGCACAACAAACCTAAACAAACCTGAAAGAACACATACTGCAAAATTTGTCTAAGTGCTCAGTAGTGCAAGATTATCGCGATCTTGCAGAAGTACTGCTAGTCCTGCAGTGGCAGAGCTACTTCAGATATTTCCAATATGTATTTTTTTCTAGCAGTTGTGTAAATATTAAATTAAACCTAGAACTTAAGGCGGCATTTCTCACGTGGCGCCCATGTTTGGCCAGCTTAATTTCATTTTAACTTGGTTTTTCGGCTTTAAAATTTTTAACAAGAATTAGCAATGTAAAAAACTTTTTTTTTTTTGTTTTTAATTGTTTTTTTATTGCTTCCGGAAAACAAAATACAAAAACTATACCGGAATCTTAAATTTCACCATTTTAACCAGAAACTAAATTGGTAAAATGCGGTAAATCAAAATTTTTTACCAGAAAAACAGGAAAATTATTTTTACCAGATTTCGTAAAATTTAATTCCCTTTTTTAAAAAATAACAGTTGAAAGTCTAGAACAGATTCTAGCATTTTTCACATTAAACTTATCATCCCGTTTGCACAGACGCGTTGCGAAACACTTTCCCTAAAGACAAAGAAACAAACTTTGTTTGTTTCTTTCTCTTTAGGGAAGCTAAAAACTTCAATGTCGAGCATAAAGCCCTTGCATTGATTGTCCACATCACAACCATACACAACACACCTCATTTTCACTTTTAAACTCTTAAAAGTGAGATAAAATAGCTTTCAAACATAACGCGATCTTGATAAAGACGTGTCTCTTTTACAAAATATGGCGGAATTACTCACAGCGTGACGTACATGGCCACGCCTACCTGCGCGGTATCATATCTTCTTTTATTTGTATCATGCACCTCTGATGAAATCAACTCTGTCACTGTGGAGACATCCTACAGACCATTTTCTCAACCCACAGTCGATATGTAACGATCTTAGATAAACGCAGCAGCAATTTTGCACTATTAATTTCACAGCTGAACGCCTCAAAATACTGACTTTTCTTAGGCGGACGCTACACGCTTAATATTTATCGCGGTATGGCGTACATCGTATCATAATGATGAATCGCGAGTGACGCTAGACTCAATATTTATAAGTACTGTCAGTATTTTATTAATTTTTGTGCTAACGAGTCGCAGTCCCTCGAAAATGGAGAGAGAATAAAATTGTAGCCAGTGTAGCTATCCTACTGGCATTTTCATTAAAGGGACATTTTCATTAAGAGGGAGCCATGGAAAATTTGTTCGAATAATCATTACTTGAAGAGTCCCATGTTTCTGGTAATTATATATATAATATATATATATATATATATATATATATATATATATATATATATATATATATATATATATATATATATATATATATATATATATATATATATATATATATATATATATATATATATATATATATATATATATATATATATATATATATATATATATATATATATATATATATATATATATATATATTTTGAACGTAAGACTTTCACGGATGGAGAAATGTGAAGAAATATTGATCCGGGAGTACATCCGTTCGTTTGTTAAATTCCTATTGGAATCTGGCAGGCGTTTCGCCAAGGTCTCACTTGGCATTATCAATACTTACTCGTTGCTGTCAAGTCGTAAACTGAATAAAAAGCGGCCAGGAAGACCAAGAAGAACAACACCGGCCGAAGATAAATATATTACGATAACCAGCAGGCGTAATCGGCGCCTTACTGCACCTGAAATTGCTGCGCAGATAAATGAACGCAGGGAAATACCCTTAAGTACTTCTACCGTAAAGAGGCGACTACAGGAAGCGGGTCTACATGGGAGGGTAGCTGTCAGAAAACCATTGCTTCGAAATAAAAATAAGAAAAGCAGATTACAGTGGGCCAAGGAACATCAATTTTGGACGCTTGAACAGTGGGACAAAGTATTATGGAGTGATGAGTCAAAATATGAAGTTTTTGGTTCAAAAAGAAGAGTATTTGTTCGCAGATCAGCAGGGGAGCGTATGTTGGATCAATGTGTAGTACCCACTGTTAAACACGGAGGGAGCTCTGTTATGATATGGGGATATTTCGGTGGCGGCGCGCTACAGGTGATTTGGTAAAAATAGACGGAATTCTTAAGAAGGAAGGTTACAAAAAAATACTAAAGGAAAATGTTATAGCTTCCGGTCGTCAGCTAATTGGTCGAAATTTTATATTTCAAAGTGACAATGACCCTAAACATACTTCCAAGTTATGCCAGCAATATTTGAAGCAATTAGAACGCAAGAATGTGTTAAAAGTAATGATTTGGCCCTCACAGTCGCCCGATCTTAACCCTATCGAGCTATTATGGGATAAATTGGACAGAGAAGTCAGGAAACAATGCCCGACTTCGACTACACATCTCTGGACCATTTTAAGAAATGAATGGAATAAAATTAATCATGATTATTTGATAAAATTAATAGAGAGAATGCCCGAACTGTGTACTGCTGTCATTAAAGCAAAAGGTGGATACATCGACGAATCAAAAATTTAGTTAATATGTAAATAAAAATGTGATTTTTTCGGATAATTTTAGTTTGTTTTGGTGTTATTAATAAAGTATTATTATTACAATTGTGTAATTGTTATTAGTTTTTTAAAAATAGTCCAATAAGTAGGATGGGCAAATACTTATGAGCGGTAGTGTATATATATTGAGCGTGTAGCGTCCGCTTTAGCACTGCGTTCCATTAGTTACACCTCTAGGTACAAAAAAATATAAAAACTGCAATAAACTATAATTCAATAATTTATTCATAATTTAATTTCAAGTGACTTAACAACCATACATCTTTTCAATTCAAGAGTGTCGACATAACATCTTCATACTTAATAAAATTGTATCAGTAGGTACCATCATGTGACAAAAAGTGTCAGTCACCTCAGGAATATTTCAGTTAAACCTGAGGATGGCTGCCTATATTCGCGACAAAATGTGTGTCAACTAGGAATGTTAGCACCACACGATAGTAAAGAGGATAACTTTTCAAAAATTACTGTCGGTTTCTTAATTTTTAAGACTGATCGAGAGTTTATTTAAAAAATATGGAACCTTCTCGATTGGCAAACATACGCTAAATCTTGAAATTACTCAACAGTTTGTGACGTGACAATAAAAAGCAATCTGGTCGGTTTAACCTAAAACATTTATTTGTCACACGATGACATAATGATCAGTAAAATTTAAAATATATAGGTAAATATAGCACTATAGACAACTATATCAAATAGAAAAAAGTGCATAGTGTAAAAACTTATAGATTTAATAGATAATGGGTTATGAAGTACATCAAATAAGAACAATTATAATAGGTAAATTTTGACGTCTTTAGCTATGGTCATGGTTGACAGATAAACTTCAATTGTCATTAATTTGGTTGACAAATGAAGTTTGATCTAGAAACGCCAAAATTTCCCTAAGACTTATTTTTCTTTAGTCAAAACTTTACTACCTCAAGTTCAAGTAAGAGTTACATTCAAAATGTCGAATATGTTGGGATTCTGAAACCTTTGGCGTCTTATCACTGTTTACACATTCGCGAAGAGAAATTATATAAATTAGGATCCCTAGTGATGGAGAGGAAAAAGGCAGAGAATATTTCCCTTAGATTAAATATTTCTAACTAGTTTTTGACCGCGGTTTCGCTTCCTGATATTTCCATGAAATTTCAATAAAAGATTGGAATAAATATCCCAAATAAGTTTATTACCAAATGTAAAACAAACTAAGATTTCTATTTTTGTGAAAAAAAATTGGGGGTCTAATTTGAAACTTTAGAGGTGGGGTGGATTTTTGGGGGTTGACATAATGAAAAATGATTTTAATATTCCACGCCACGTGGAAGTTTATATATATATATATATATATATATATATATATATATATATATATATATATATATATATATATATATATGGGTGTTATGAAATTCACTGCATATATTGAAACCCGTAAATGCTGGTATGAATTCAGACTGAATAAAAATATTCATAAATGGCGCTTCATGATAAAAAATGGTAGATATCGCCCCGCAAAAAAAAATTTTTTTGTAACTACGCACCACTGGCAATAAATACATGGCCATATAAAAAACATCGACAAATGTCAGTTACAGAAAAAACTCTTTTGTTTTGACGTCAGAAGTCACTGTGACGTTGCCAATTCTTCCTAGAATATTCCTATGTAACAGGTTTGAAAAATAATAGATTTGTTATCTTTAAAGTAAGAAATCATACTAAATCTTTTAAAACATTCAAAAATTCAAAAAGTTAAAATACTTACAACAACACAAAAAAGCCAGAGAACAGCTGTTCAAAACAAGAGTAAAATTTTGTTCCACTAGGCCGACCAGAAATTTTTGGAAGAAAAAGAGTACCTGTACAAAAATTTTGGTTCCAAATTAGCTTTAAACAAAAAACTCCTAACACTTAAGCATGTCCTTTTTTTTATTTGCCTATTTTAAATCATATTTAATAGAAAATTTGACTTTTATTAACAGGTTTATTTATATCGTCCTTAATTTTTAAGCGAATTAAATAATTTTTAAACTAAATTAATAATAAACTTTACCTTCAAAAAAAAAATTACGACAAACAACATTCAATAACTCTACAAAATAACTATAAAAACGAACGCGCTTCCAAACGACGCATTACGAGCCTCTTGACTGGAAGTAAAGTCCAAAATGAAACGAACTTTCTCTGACGGACTCGCACGCTGTTCTTGAAACAATAATAAAGGTTATTGTTATTATTACTACACAATACAACCCATCCGTTTGGTTAAAACATGAAAGTCTAACAAACACTACGAAATGTTTTGTTTTCTTATAAATAATCAACACTATAAACACATACGATAGCACCTTTACTAAATTGAAAACTTTTTTTTTCACTTTGATGACAGAATTTTACAAGCCGGCCGATAAAAGTGCGCGGTCGGAGCTGGCGGAACCACTGCACGCACCCGTGATGTTGCGCAGTCACCTAACGCGTCGCTATGCCACATATTCAACCAATCACAGCGTGAGCTTTCGTCGCTTACGCGTCCGGCGAAAATTGAAGCGCGTGAAAGTGGTAGCCGTTAGCTCCTCTTGGCGCAACAAATAGATGGAGAGAGCAGAGCGAGAACGAGAAAAGAGAGCGAGCACGACGTCCGAACGGATGATCAAAGCGTGTCGCCTTGTAAAATTTTACGTCGATTAATCGAGAGCAAAAAAATAGATTTGTAAAAAAAGCGAGCATTAAAAAAGATATGGGGAATATTGTTGAAATATCTTTTTTTAAATACTTTATTATGTACTAGCTAATATGCTTTACTGTATAAGCAACCACACATGCCTGCGTGTATTATGGGTTGCGTATAGTTATACATTTTTTTTAGTAAAAAAGAAGAGAAGTCAGGTCTTAACCATAACCTCAATTGTTTATTTATTATTTTTGTGTGAATTGTCAAATTTTTCTTATTTTTATTAATACTGAATTTGGATTATAGTAAAATGTTCCCTGCACAAAGGTTTTTAATTAATAATTTAGAAAACAATGTACGTATGTATGAAAATCGGGTTCAAAAGCGTGTGATGAGAGACGAAAGCGATCCCTTTTCGCTACACGACAAGGTTTATAGAATTATTTCGTCTCAACAAGGACTTAGTGGCATAGTTTGATAATTTGGTGGACCATTTAGAGGCAGAAAATAAGGTCAACCAGAATACCCACACAGACAAAAATTCTAATTGCGTTCTTTGCCACAGGCAATTATCAATGGGGCATTGCTGAAGAATTCTTGTTATCTACAAGTTGGCAAGTAGCGAGGAGCAGATGCATCTATGAAGTGGCCAATGCAATAGTGACTATTTTAGGTCATTTGTGGATTAGGTTTCCCAGAACCCCACAAGAAATTAACGAAGCTCAAAGGGGTTTTATGGAAAAGCTGGATTTCCTGGAATCATCGGGTGCATTGACTGCACTAATAGCACCTGCAGAGGATGAACATCTTTATGTTAATCAAAAAGGATTTCATTCAAAAAATTGCCAAATTATTTGTAACTATGATCTACAAATCATTAATTTTAATGCCAAATATTGTGGTTCGACCAAATTTTATATGGAGGGCATCTGCAGTGAAAAATTTATTGGAGCTTAAGTACAACAGGGGTTAGTATTTACAGATTAATAATATGTTTTACCTAAAAATATTTATTTTTCTGAAGTTAAAAAATCTGTTTTTGTATGCTATAAATAAGAAGTTAATTTTGCGAAAATATTACAAGCATTTTTAATTTTTTTTAAATTTTCACTTTCAGGAGAATGTACAGATTGGTTGTTATAGGAGACTCAGGATACCCTCTGGAGCCATGGCTACTTCCCCCGTTGAAAATGCAGACCCCGGAACCCCAGAAGGCAGATATAATCAGTCTTACAAAATAACACGAAGCACTGTGGAAAGATGTATTGGACGCCTAAAGTTAGTTTTTCGGTACTATTGTAAAAATGCCTGTGTTGTACTGCATAATATATGCATCGGTGCAGGAGTTGAACATAATATAGTCTTTGATATTCCTTTGCTAGGTATTGATGATGTTGAACATGATCATAATCCAGTTTTAGGAGTAGCTAGGCAAGTTAGGCAGCAACTAATTAATCGATAATTTCAGTAGGTTTTTAATATGTCTAGTGTATTAGTTAAATCGTCCGATTTGGTTTTAAAAAACTCCTGTAAAACTGAAGTATAAATATCGATAATTACATGCTTTTAAAATAATTGTAAATTTACAGCGTCAGTTTTTCTATGTATCTGTCCTGTAATTTTTGATGTCTAAAGTTGGCCCCCCAAATGTAAACTTTATTAAAAATTAATGGAGTTCTGAGTTTCCTATGAAGAGTTCTTTTCAATTTTTATTAATAGTTCCGTTTAAATAAAAGTAAAAACACTGTTTTCAAAATGGGGTGCTAACTTCACGCAGCTCCCCATTGTTGCAAAACCAAAAGTGTGGCCACAGTGCTTAATAGTTCTAAAGGAGATCTACAGTTTTGATGAAAATTCTTTTGACAACTAAAATTTTTTTACATGCAATAACATGTAATTTTTTTAAAGATAAAGGACTTTTTTTTATGAAAATAAATCTTTATTGCATGAAAAAAGACTTCAAGTTGCATGTGTTTCTCATTACTGCCTTCCAAAGATTGAGCAATTTTTGTAGTACCTATATGGAAAGCCTAGTCTCAAGTAGAATATATTAACCATTTCCTGATGTCATTTTCAGGATTATTTTCTTTCAATAAAAACATTGAAATTTTATTTAGCGTTTTATTAAAGGTAATTTTAGTAACACAAACAATACAATACACTAAAAAAATTTACCAACCATCTGTATATAATCATAGAATTTAGCTTAAATAGACAATAATCAGTCTTTTTTAAAACCTTAGAAACAAACAAAATTAAGCATAGTCATGAAAATTTAGTTTCGAAGAACTTAAACACGGGGTAGATTCAAATTCAAATTGAAATTCGTTTATTCATGTTATTACATAGCAGTGTTTACACTCGTCAATATGTAGCAAAATATATAAAATTTAGAAACAAACGCATAACACAGTTTTCAAGAAGATATTAAAATGGAACAAATTATTAAACAATGAGGACATTAGTTAAAATTATGAGAAATAAATTCATCAAAATTATAAAATGCATTTTTTATTAAAATTTCCTTAATTCTACTCTTGAAACTTCTAAGATCTAAACTCTTCATATTAGCTCGCAATACATTATAAAATTTTATCGCCCAGTAACCAGGCCCAGTTTGACACCTCTTTAACCTCCAATAGGCAGGCACAAGGTTATTTTAAATGTTGGTGGTAGTAAAGTAAGTACTTGGTTTCGATACCGATAGTGCAAAAAGTATTGATACCTACTTGGAATCATTATAAAAGTATCGATGCTCAAAATACTCGATACTGTGGCAAAAGTATCGATACTTTTGAGGTATCGAAGTATCATTATAAAATGTCCCACTAAGATTACTCATAAATGATTTCCATGAAATGACTCCTACTTTTTGCCTTATCGCTTCAAAAAATATTTAATTTATAATCAAATCAAATCAAATATCTCTTTAATCAAAAAATTTCAGTCTTACAAACCTGAAATTGAATGACTCGGCGTCATGTAAACAATACAGCATAATCAAAATACTCCCTACATACTATAACATAGATTTAAAACAATAAGACAAGAAGCTTACATTTAAAATAAACAGTTTAAAAAGTATAATTTAAAAAATCAGTCACCGAGTAAGGCTCTATTTCTAAAATCAATCCAAGTAAGGATTTCTTAAAATCAATAAAATTGGTCATAGCTTTAAGATTTGCAGGCAGCTTATTAAAAAATTTTACACTCGCATATGCAGGTCCCCTCTCTGTACTGGATAATCTGTGCAGTGGCACGTTTAAACCCAAATAAAGGTATCTTTTCTGTTACGGAACATTATGGCAACTGGAAAGCCTTCATTAAAATCATCCACTACCATAATAGTGGTCCTCTCAAAGTCATAATTATTATTAAGCCCATCTGTGCTATCAATATTTTTTTTCAAATTGAGACAGTAGTGATGCTTTCATGACAATAAGACAAAAGTCAGGTCCATAAAATAATCATATGATTGACCTTGTGGTTTGTACATTAAGAGGATTATTTTGAGCTGTTTTATATTCCTGTACCCATAACTCTATACTAATACACAGCTTTCTAAAACTTACTTTGTAGTCTAAACACCTTTCTAATAATTTTACTTCTAACTGTTTATCAAGTTTACGTATCCTTAGGTGTTAGATGTCATTTGAATGTCCATAGTGTGACATAATCATCTTACCTTAAATAAAACATAGTTTATCACTTATCAAAACCAACTGTTTGTGTAATTTAATTATCTATTACGAGACAACAATTTTTCTAAATTTTATTGTAGGTATAGTGTTTGTATACAAAATTATGTACTAATATTTTTCATACTTACCACTTCTACAACAACGGAAGTATTGTACTTCATCACGTGAGCCTAAAATGTTGTTTGGCCCATAAAATTATTTGGCATTTGTCCCTACTTTCGACATCGGCTTTCCAAGATTTAAATTCTAAAATACTTTATTTTAAACATTTTACACGCAATTTTATAATAACAATACCTTGTATACTATGGAACTAGTTTTCTTGTTGTTCTATGTATATTTAACGAATGTTCATTTTGTAAGTGATAAATAAAATCAGTTCCAAAAAAACCAATGACAGTCCAAGCACAGAAAGTTTCGAGGAAAGTTTAATTTATTTCCAGCATATAAATACACTTGCTTTTTAATATCGTGCTTGCTTCTACAATGTTCGTTTAGATTAAATTGGATACTAATTACAAATAAATTGAACCAAAAATAAAATAAAAATATAACCTAAAAATTCCACCTTGACCTAGGCTCATTTGACATACGACTACGAATCACGTGACCTGCCCTGACGAATAGAAATAAAGCCAATCACGTGACACTTTTAACCACTTGAATCATAATATAAGGTATAAGTGGTTGCCTATGACTAGAGCATATTAGCTAATTTCAAATAAAGATATTTCAACAAATTTGATACTAAAAATTTTTAAGTGTTACATTTTGTATGTATTTTATATTTTAACTGCCCCGTAAGAGTTTTTACAGCTTATTAGAAAAAAGCGCTATCTAAATTACAAATTACTCGCGGAATTTCAAAAACTCCGCCGAAATAACCTGTAACCAATAAGAACGCGGTTACGTCTCCAAGGTCTTTGGTCGTCTCGTGAGTCATGATGCCCAATCGGCGCTAAAACGATTAGTGAATTGCATGATCAACTTAACCCTAATCTATGTGCATTTAAAAAAATATCTTATAAAACGAGAGGTTGTAGCCGATTTTTAATCTGTTAATCCAAGATGCCGAGATGCTTAGCTTGTTTTGTGCTACGGAGCAGCTAACAAAAACGCCGGACAACTTTTCTACATTGAAAGATTTTCTAAACTTCGAACCTCCCAGTGAAAGAACATTTATTTTGTGTTAGTGGCACCTACAGCAGCTAAGGAACCATGTCAGCCACTTCTTGTGGGTACGATGAAGGAAATAGTGTATAATGTGCCAATTAGAAAAGTGAATTAACTGAGAAATCGTGTTGAATGGAGAACATCTTTTTACGGATTCGGGATATTATGCTACGAATCATGCTGATTTGGGAGCAAATTAAAGACATTTTCAACACATTCCCTACTAGATAAGTATCATTTTTGCAACTTACTCTTAGTTCTACTTATAGATATTTAAATTATGTTAGGCAACTACTGGTTAAAACTAAGGCTGCTGACAAAAAGGATTGATTTTGCAGTGGTCGTTTTACTATTTTTTTTTTATTTTTTCTTAGGAAAAGGTTTAAATTTGTTTTACCTTTGTCTTAAATTACGGTTAATAACAGAAAATAAATGATTCTTAAAGATTTATAATATTGTCTGGCAACGTTACAAAAAAATTCAATTGTTTTAAGATTTTCCCGCGTAATTTTCTGTCAAGCGCTATGACGGACCATGTGCTCGCTGAGACAGGTGCGTCGAACATGGACGGGTTTTAGGGTATTTTTGAAAATTTTTAAAATGTTCGATTTAAGAAAAAAAAGTATTGGGTATGTCTGTAGACTACCCCAGGAGTCACCCATTCCAATATATGCAGTGAATTTAATAACACACTGTATATATATAGAAATTAGTAGGAATTAATTGTTATTAATATAACAGCTGTGGCCGCAAAATGCCGATTGCGCTAGCCAATCGGCTGTCTCGCCGCGAAATAGCAAACGCAAACCGTCACTCATTGCCAATCCCACGTGATGTTTTAGATTCTTTTTTTGACTTTAATTAAATTTTAATACTTTTATTTCTCGATTGAAAAATTATGGTTAATGTCGCACACCTCGGGATTCTTTCAGATACCCTGATAAATTAAAGATGTTTAAAAACAAATATATACATATATAGAAAACAAAATATATTTCCTAAAATTGCAGTATCACATTCAGTTACCGAAAATCTTAAAGCTGTTGCATCAAAAGCATGACTTCCGTCTTGAGGTAAGTATTACTTCCTGAAGCCTTTATTTCCTCGTCCACCATGGGGTCCCACTGGAATATCAAAATGGTGGCTGGAGCAAGTCGAAGATCTGCCAAGGTGCTGTCGTCGTCTTTTTCATCAAATTTGTGACCTGTCGGTGCTGTCAGAATGAAAGGCAGACCGTCGTGTTCGAGGTTTTCTTTGATGAAATCGAGTACGTCCGACAGTTTTTCGTAGACTGAGAATGTGCCCTGAAAATTATATGAATCCGTCATACAAGGCGATATCTCGTAAACAGAAAACATATTTTCATGAAATTTTGATGAGTTAATAGGGAGATGGGGGGCGAAAATACGAAAAACTAACGTTTTTGTTACTTTTAAAGTAAAATCTCTGTAAAATTCACTTTCCCTAGAAATATTTTTGCATTAAACTTAACACACTTATGCAACACTAACAAAACGTAGCCATTAATAAAAAAAAAACATTCCACTAACTAATGAAATACAATGCTTAAAATAATCCACGGCATTTTTACTATTAACTCTAGAGATCGCACACTACCGATATTGATATCGGCATATCGGCGGTTGTTGCCGATTATCGGTATCGTATCGTATCGACAGGAAAATTGCCGATATATTGGCACATATAAAACGAAGAATTTTGGGTTCTTACTGCATATACCTACGAAAGGTAATACTCGTAAATATAATAAAATAAAATACATTTTTATGCCTCTTCTAATGTCACTAATAATACCTAATCATTTATAACATGACTGTAGTATAACTGAGGCCTTTTTCCGGAGAAATAAATTAAGAATTTCACAAAGAAATATTGAAAACATTAAACAGGGACTTCCCCGAAACTTCACCAATCGCAGGATTTAAACCGGTAAAGCAGGATATCGTTTATACGTTATCCTGCGTTACCGCGTGACGGAATGATAAACCGGGGCTTCCCCGAATTTCGTTTTCGCCCAAACAGAAAACGCTTGAACGAAAAACGGAAATTGATACAGAATACGTACAGGATTTAGCGAATTGGAGGTTCAGAACCGTATTTTGTATTTATATTCGACGTTATAAAAGCCAGGGTTGACATGAATAATTAATCCACATGATTTAAGCCCTGACCTTTTTTTTTATAAAAGTTATGACTTTCCAACCCTGATAAAAACTAAACATTGAAACATGTATGAACGTCTTTGCCGATACGATATATCGGCATGTAAATATCGGTATCAGCCGATATATCGTATCGGCAAAATAAAGTCATATCGTGCGATCTCTAGTATTTATCCCTAAAAATAGATACCCGGGTATTTCACATCACTAAGTATGTCTGCAATTTCTCTCACTAATAGCTTTCAACATTGAGCTCGGAATCTTTGAGAGGCACATGACTTATTGTTGTAAACAGTTCGACGGATCACGTGCCCGTTAAATCCCAGCATAACTTCAAAAAAGAGACGGGGGACAAGAACAGGGAAGCAAGTGGGCAATGTTTTAATTTCGTAAAAATGAGTGCCGGCTGCTTTTACAGTTTTTATGTGATGCGGTCAAATTTTAAAGCGTCGCTGACAGCAAAACTTTCATGAAGTTTATGTTTTGAACGTATTTTCGGATATAGTTGTCTCAAAAACGTTAAGAGGTGTAGGATATTAAAAAAGGAACCGATACAGAAATTATTGTTTTTGCAAAAATAAATTCTGTATTTAATAGGTACATTTTTAAATATATAGGAAAGTTACAAGTATAATGCGTTTTTAGCAATTATAAATTATATTATTAATAGGTTATTGTTGGACAGCTCTAGCGTAATTTATTTATTTTTTAGTAGAACAAATTCAAAACAATATTCCCCCCAAAAATAATTTTTTACAGTTGTTCGATTATACCAAAATAAAAAGTATTGAGTGTGTCTCTCGACTATTGCAGAAGTCACCCATTCCAATATATGCAGTGAATTTTGCAACTGTATATAAAACTTACCTGCAAATAAATACCATCCGGGAATCGTATTCTTATTAAAGAGAATTTGTACTTTCTAATTTCGCGCAACTCGTCCTTTTCTTTCATAGCTTTGGTCCTTAGCTGAAGCTGTTTCTCAGCCATTTCAGTTCTGTAAGATATAATTTTTTTTAAAGGCATTTTTCTCGATTTTTCGTCACTATCAAAAATTACCTTGACTGTTTTTCCCTTTTAAGTTCTTCAGCCGACAAAGAATAAAAATCCGGAGGAAGGTCGATTTTTATTGCTGCTTGTGCGGGAGAGAGAACTTGCATATTCCTGTCTAACTCCAACTCAACTCTGTTTTCCGATTTTAAAGCGTCTCTTAAAAACTAAAAAGTAGTTTTTGAAACAGTTGCCCTAAAGCTAGGAGGATGGGATGAAAAATTTACAGCACAGTCGTGGCCAAATTAAGTTTCAAGTATGAAATTTTGCTTTAGCCACTACTGTACCAATTTACAGTAAATTATATACCGAACCACAAATTACCTCGAGCGTCTCTATTCCCCCAGCATTCTCTTCCGACCACAGCCAAAAATCTTCTTCAGCGCCATTATGTTCCAGTTTTTCCTGCCGAAATCCTGCGGCGTACAAAAATTCAGTCGCTCCCAATAACGGCGCGACCTTCTCGGCGAAAGTATTGTTTGAACACCTTATTTTGTGAAATTTGGTTTCGCTCGGGTTGCCTAGAATATTGTCTACATATCGGCATAAAATATTTGCACATTCTTGAACCTGCAATTAAAGTAAACTTGGTGAAAAATTTTAATTAATTTAATTTAAAAGTAGTGATAAATACACTACAATTTTTACACAAAACAATACTGCATCCTCAAACTGTCAAAATCGACGACCACGCTGATCAAAATGCATCCAACCTTTCATTGTTTTGTTGATATTTATTCGTCAGTGATAAGTGTCATTTTTTTGTTACATATCTTACCTTTGTTCTATTATAATTACAGGAATATAAAATTAAACAGGCAGTTATGCCTCTCTCATCCTCCAAGGCGGCATATAGAAACTCTTTGATTTTAACCTTCCATTCTTCTTTGGATAAAACTTCGTCACTGACCAGGGGGCACTTGAAATAGACACCTGCAAACCAATAGTAAATATTCAAAGAAGTTATCAGTAAAATTGGATAACTGTTCCCGAAATACAACCGCCGCGCGCCGTATTGGGAACCGACTGGGCATATGTTGATGGCAAGCGGCGATGCTTTAATTGATTTTTCAATCGACCTCGTTTAGCTGTCGAGATAAATATGATTAATTCATTAAGGAAATCAAAATTTTATGTTTACTTTTCGTTTAAAATGACGCCCTTCATAAATTCGATAGGTCTGTCGAATTTTTGAGGCATTCGGTTTTTAAGGAAGAGCACAAAATAAAATTGTAGTTTACTTAATGTTATTTTGTCTGCAAGCAGCATAATGCCAATATTTCAAAAACTTTGAACTATACTGGAACTACAATTTCCTTTTTTTCTGAATTTATTTTAAAAGTAATCCTTATTTACAAAAAATGTAAATGGCACCAATTTACTCATCATTTTACTCTGTTATCAGTTTTGAACAAATATTTTTATCTTTAATGGTAAACAACTTTTGTTAGCAGTTTAATAGACCGTAAATACTTTTATTACTTTGTTTATTAATGTGCATGACTAAGCAATACTTAACTTTTAAAATAATTAACAATTAGTAACTGAAATACTCGTTTCCTCATTAATTTGGGAAAAAACTCACAAGTAAATCAGCCTAATTATGTTTTTCTGCTTATTAGAGACTTCACAAAATGCTTTTGCAACATAGTAGCTATAAGTATACTTTTTAGTGTAAATGATGAATAACCAAGCAAAACGCAATAAATCCAAAATACAGGGTGTTCGAAAAGTCTTAGTATGGGCAAATATCTTTGCTATTAGAGACACCAAATTTTAGGTGTATCTTATTGGTTAATAAATCTACTTTTCCATGTAATTTAGGGTCGTATTTATAATCGTTCCTTGAGGCATCCTTAGACCTTGAGGTATGATTTCAGCATGGTGTCACCCATACCATGTGTCACCACTCTTAAGAGGCGACGCTAGAGAGTTGAGGTCAAAAATTCTAAATGCAGGCCTATGCCGTCATTTTAAAGGTCTTAAAAATTAACGCAAACCCGAGGTCCGTATCTTAATTCGTTTTTAAATGGCAAGATTGGCAAGCCTTATAAAAAGTTAAAATTGTGAAAAAAAAATTTAAGTACCTTTATTTCTCTTATTACTTTAAAAGTTGTTCAAAATGAGCAGCATGAACTTTTTGACAGTAATAAAATCCATTTTGGAACTCTGTCAAGAAGTAATACCTGCTATTCTCAAAAATGTGAGAAGTGAGTTCCAAAATCGGCTTTATTACTGCCAGGAAGTTCAATGGTGGTCATTTTGCATAACTTTTAAAGTAATAAGAGAAATAAAGGTGTGTACATTTAAGTGTGTACCAATAATATATAACATATAAAATTTGGTGTCCCTATCTTTATTAATAGCAAACATATTTGCCCATACCAAGACTTTTTAGACACGCTGTTTACTTTAATCTTAAATATCTAATTTATTTTCTAAATAACTAAAAGCCAAACCTTTCACAGCCAGGTGAGGAGATGCCTCTAAATCCGTTGTTTTAGGTCCCAATGGTATTTCACTGGACATACTTGCATTTTTCTTTTCAGCTTCTAACTCCCTTCGAACCTACAAAAAAATTTAAAAAAACATTGCAAACTGTTACAAGATTTTTTCAGAAAAAAATTTATAACTAAAACAAAAGCCTAGCTACCTTAGCCTGTATTGCAGCTAAAGAAGTATTAAATGCAGTATCCTTCTTCTGACTAGACATTCTTGCCAAAGCAGCATCAGCTGCTTGCCTGGTAACAACAGAGGGGGCTACTCTCTGAGGTGGAACATAGCCTTTTTTCTGTGGAGCAACTATTGCAGTTGATGAAGAAGATTCGTTCAGTTTGTGCCCCGGTCCTAGCTTCTTAAATTTGACATCGGCCTTCTTCTTTTGAAAAAAGTTTTTTATCTTATCTGAGATTTTTTCTGCCATTTTGGGTAGTGATTCTTAGATGCTTAAATTCTTGGTGTGTGTTCTTTGGGGAGTTTAAGTTTTGAGACACTTGCTTTGAGTTCCTCAATTTCTTTGGTGCTTGCTGCAAAATGTGTTATTTATGTTATAAAGTCTACTTTTACTGCAAAAATACTAAGAAAAGTCTGCTCTGGAAAGTAGGTAGGTAATCGGGACACCACTCTGTGTAAAATATATTTAAATTTTAAAAAAGCACAAAATTTATTTCCTAAGATTTACCAAGGAATTTTAGGTACCTACCCAAGATGTGTACATAAATAATGGATTTTTTTATTAGTCACAGAGATTGCACAATAGATGCAACCGTAACTTGTGGAGGTAGGGCAGTTATCGTGAATGATTTTGATAAGTTTCACACTAAAAAAAACTTCAAAATTGCACTCCTCTGATTAAATGACCCAGAAGTTTGATTAACTCCAGCTGTTAACCTAACTAGGACAACTAAACAATATAGGTACTTACTGAGCTTTATGAAACGTTCATAAATATCCTTTCCGTAATACTTCCAAGTAATAAATATCAACGACAAATTGACGATTAAAATTCCTGAAAACACTTTCAATAGTTTCAGCTGAAAATCGTCGAAGTCCAACGCACCTGCTGTCAGCTGGTCGGGTTCACGCAGGATTTCGACGGTGTCGGACAAATACACTTGGAGAGCGTTTAAATAAACAAAAACGCCATGAAAAATTGATGAATTTGTAAAATAATCGAAAATTGAGGGCATTACAATGGCATTACCAACAAAAAACTTGGGAAGGAAATCTGACACTTACAACATATGATTTTGAAAGATGCCAAATTGCCTGTCAAGTTGTACAGATCTCTAAAAGTCAAAATATTGTGTATCTTCAACACCAGATGGCAGGACTATTGGAATTAGTAGGAAGTGCCTATATAACGATAGTAACGACTGGGTTTTAATGATGAAATATATGTAGCTTATGCAACCAGCTATTCACGTAGTGGCTGGGTTTCCCAACGGTACTTTAAGGCCTTGCGGTTTCCACCGAAAGATGTTCTTATTTAATATAATTTTTATTTGTATAATAATATATTTTTTTAGATCACCAAGCTTATGATTAAATAGATTTTCAGACCAGTCCAAGATAAAAATTTTCTTCGAGTTTTTACAGCAGTCTAACGTTGATACTGCATGCAGTAAAAGTTAAAAAAAAAACACTATTTTTAAGTAGGTATATCACTTTTATAAAGTACACTAAATAATAAAAATCTTACAATTTTTGTCATTTACAAATATAAATATGTATAAAATTACGAACTATGGAATAAATAAATATACTTTCTAACGTCTTTTTTTGTATTTGAAAGTAGTCCTTTCCGATTCAGTCTCTAAAAAAACTTATTTTAAAATTATTAATACTGTACGTAGAAAACGAAAATCAGGTTTTATGGGCACTGTTTTAGGGATACCAAACTGCATGTCTTAAAAATCATTGAGTTGGTAAATGGGATAATTAATATAATGATATATGTGAGGTTCCAGAAGCTTGTAACAAGTATTACCATTGTTTGTATCATTCCATTACGAAAAATTGGTGCATGTTGAACAACAAAATTAACCGTTATCACTAGAGACCGGATTCGAATATTACATTCCAGGAACGGACTCCGTTCTAAAGACACTATAAGGTGTCTTCCTTTACCCCAAGGAGGAGCTCCCGTACAGCTCCAGAGCAGCACACAGTTGTTCCATTCAATTTGTGCATCAAGCACCTGAACCGTTCGAGCTCTATCCCCCCTGCCATCCCGTGCATCACTTATGACTTGAGCCTAATGTCAAACTTGTCAATTGTTCCTTTCGGAACGGTGTCGAGTTACTCCGGGGCGAGTCGCTCCGGGGCGTCAGACACCTGAAAGGAATATTACTATATTTACGCAGTAAGATTTTTACGTTTGCGTAAGATTTCAGATAAATTATAAAAGATTAAATCCACACTTTTATAAAATTATAGTATAATGTTAAAAATTAGGTATGCATTATCAAAATTTACTTTTTATTTCCAAACAGTTAAGAAAAGCGGTTCTTCCAAGCCCCCCGCATAACGGTTTATTTCCGATAAAGTCATTGATAAAATAATTGTTGCAAATTTCTTGAACCGCCATTCTTAGGGGTACCTATTTGAAAAAAAGATTCTATGGTACCCAAAAGAAATTTAATTAATCAAACTACCCAACTTGGCCTTAACTAATTTCTATAATGCTACAGATGGTATTGAATTTGTAACATCCCATAGTGATCCATTTTTTGAATTACAACTTAAAAACCTGGTATGAAGAAACGCCTCCCTCTCTCTCTTTCTCGTTCATAGTACCAATAACATTTCCCATAAAACCCTAGTATTTACACTTATTTGCACGTATGCGTGTCCAACGTCTTCTTGCAAACGTTACACTTCACTTCGCAACACCACTTAAACTGACACTCGCACCTCTCTTTTACAACCGTTTTGATACTGTTGTAACCTCTGCCACAGCACAACAAATTACAACCGTCTATATCGAAACTGGTTCTGTTACATGGTCTTCCTTGGGTACCGAGGATTCCCGTCACGTCGTTCTTTACGCAGTAATCGGGGGAGTCCTCCAGGTAGACCAAGTCGTAGGCCGTGGGGATCGCCACCCGGGGATCTTTGAGTTGGAGACGTCCTCGACGATTGACGCGGACCTCCGTGGCGCCGTCGTATTTATCTCGAAGATGGTCGCCTGAAAGTAAATTTTATCTTTTTAATTTATCTGTTATATTATGCAATTAAAATATTCTATGTTTACCCAAGAATAATCATGAATATCAGGCGTGAGTTTTATACAGATGGGTCAAAATTTGGAGGGCAACTAGTGATATCAACGCAACAAGCAAAATGCACTTTTTTAATCAAAAAAGGTTTTTCAATAATGTGCCTAGTTTTGCCAAGAAATTAATTACCTACAAATAAACACCACAAAAAAACATAAAATAGGTACTCTAGTTACTAGAGTACCTATGAAACCGTAACATGAAACCTTAGATTACCAAAACTTACAAAGCATTTACTACATTCTCTACATGAATAATAATAATTTGGTACCAGAACCTAATGGATTTGTAGTTCTACGTCTGCTCTTTCGCGTGAGGGCAGCAAAGTATTCACGTGCGATCCGCATTTTGCGATCACAGCTGTCAGAGCGCGTGTGTAGTTCGGAATGAAGCCCAGTTGTTGATTGTTCTATTCACAACTTCTCTGGTTTGAGTCATTATTGTGACGTCGGTCAAACTTTTGCGACTTTTTTGTAAGAAGGCTTATTTTATTTTTCAAAAATTCCCAAGCATACCGTGTGAGCAATTTTTCAGTGAGCATAGTTCAGCCCCCCTCCCCCAAGAACCAATAACAATGTAGGTACTTGATGTGCTGATAAAAAATCCGTTCAAATATTTATCTTTAATAACTGTATAACTTTTTCTAAATGATGATGAAAAATACTTGAATGAACAACGGTTGCTGTAGTGAAATATTTTAATAGATTTTTTAGTTATTAGCATTTTAAAAGCTATAACTGCTTGTTGCTTGTTTAAATAATAATAACACAAGACAAAGGCTCAAATATTTGTCGTGCGGAACAAGATGAAAGATATTCAAACATATCACCTGTTTGCTTGTAGATTCGAATCAATATTTAGAAAAGTTTATGTTTTCAAATAATCTTTTATATTCGTGTGTGAGTTCTAAACGCACTATTTGACAACTGGCTTAAATTTATTGGTATTTAATATTCATAGAGGCTCTGCGACACCATTATCGGTAATGTCGTGGGTCGTATTTTTACTTTCCCTAGTTAGATGAGAACCGTAATCACGAAAGAATTGCTGGTGAACTCGGACTGAACAGGAAATATTTAATTTGAGTTTGTAAAGATTTTCATGCATTTTTTTCGGTGTCTGGATGTTTAACGTTGTGTTTGACGCGTAAAGAATTTAAACTCTACTACTACGTACGAGGGAATATCGATAAGTAACAAAACGCCACAATATTTCAAAACAAAATTTAGTTTTTTCAACATAATCTCCTTTAAGACTTACCCATTTACCAGAACGTTCATAGAGTAATTCTAAGCCCGTTAAAAAGAATTTGTTTGTCTTGGTCTGCAAACCACTTTTCAACGGCACATCGTCATTTGTCGAAAATCTTTTACCTTCCAACTGCTTTTTGAGTTTTGGGAACAAATATCTGACGGTGCTGAATCCGGAGAATAGGGCGGGTAGTCAACCATTTTCTTCAATTTTTTGCAGTGCAATCACCGACTCGTCAGCAGAAGCGTTGTCTTGCAAAAGGAGCACACCTTTGGCAAGTTTTCCGCGGCGTTTTCCCACAATGTTCTTACGTAATTTGGTTAGCAACTCAATATAACATGCTCCCGTGATACTTCTACCCTGTTCCAAATAATCTATCAGAATTTTCCCATCTTGGTCCCAGAAAGTTGAAGCAAGAATCTTGCCACGCGTGCGACCGTTAACGCGCCTAATTTTCCGGGCGACTATGGAAATACACTCGAACCGCTCCGTCTATTGTAAAACTTTTAGGTTAGACAAAGAAGAACTAATTACCTACTATGCGCCTTGTATTTGCATAAACTTTTGTTTACATTTCATATTTATATTTTATATTTTCATATATCTATAATATTACATATTATTATTAGTTTAAAAGGTGTTTCGGAATTTCGGCTTTCCTAATTTTGTAATGTTTTCGGATATTATTTGATATTTGTGTTGTGTCCTTTGTGTAGTAGTGTAGTGCTAGTAGTTGAGCACTTACTTGTGTTAATAATGGTTTTAACAGTGCAAGGAATTGTTTGCATGTAATTTAAAAAAGGCATAGCAAAAATGAAATTTTAGTATTTTATGTTTTTTGCAGTGTTTTTTGTAGGTAAATAATTTCTTGGCAAAACTAGGCACCTTATTTAAAAACCTTCCGTAATAAAAAAGGGTATTTTGCTTGTTTAACCACAGCAACCATAATTTAGTCTACTAGAAGCTTTTCAGGAGATATCAATACATCCTCATACCTAAAATATAACTGAAACGTTGATATACATGAGTAAATGAATCGTTACTATTTTAGAGGATATTATGTGTTATCACAGTATATAATGAAATAATACTACCCTATCCTCCTCTAAACCTTTCTTCAACGAGTACTGTCAAATAAAAATACATAAATTTTGTCATATTTAATGGCGCATGAAGCCATCATGGTAATTACAGGTTTCGTGTACAACCATGAATTAGCTTTCTTGTAATTTATGTAAAGGCGGTTGAATTATACACGACGATTTAATTAATAGCGGTTACTTTATTAAAATTACTGGGTAATTTCTAGATTTTTTATAGCACTCTGATCACCTTGCGTCGTATTAGTGTCGTAAGTCTTTATGCAGGTAAAAGATGCTAAAGTTACAAGAAAAGCAGAAATAGGAAGTGATCATTATCTACTAAGGATGAAATTACCAACAACAAAACAAAGCAAACCAGTAATTTTTTAAACCTAAAATACAATTTAAAAAAAAAATTGTATCGCATGCAACGTAAGGACGGCCGCCACTCCTTTTCATGACATATGACACGACCCCTCTCGCCGCCCCCCGCATCTTCACGTATACCTTTTATATTACGTAGGAAGGCTAATAATATACAGGGACCGAATGAACCTAATAAATCACATAATAGGAGGTATGCATTGTGTGTAAACAGCCTATTACAACTCGTATGAAATTATAAATGCGACTCTTTGAACAAATGTTGGCACTTGAACGCTCATTCATCGTTTTGTGTCGTTTGTGAGAGAGCTCAGAGGGTGGTCCACGATTAATTTGGGGACCTGTAGTAGCAGTTAGAAAGGTAGTATGTGTTATGGGGAGCTTTTTAGTACTTCTTACGAAGTTAGAGTTATACAGGGGTGGATTTACAGCCTTAGAGCCCGAGAGCCTTATGCCTTATCCATAAAGGATAAATGAGGAGCAGACTTTCGCTGCTCTGACAAAGTGTTCTGTAAGAAATCTAAGTATACGGGTCCACCTAAACGTTGAGGCATAATGTTACGGTCCTATTAATCGATCACCCAAGATACCTGCCCAAACATTAATTAAAAATTTATTTTGAAATCGACTTTCAAAAATTGCATTGGTATTTTCTACTGCTTATACACGGTTATTATGAAAATTTGCAATGCCTTCACGTGTACATCCTGCTTCGTCAGTAAACAAGACTTTATCAAAACCATAGGTTATTTTAAGTAATAAACAGAAGAACAACATTTATTTAATTTAGCAACAGTTGGGTTGTGCCAGTACATCCGACCTTAGGCCCCAAAAACCTTAATCTTCTTGCATGCATCTTGAATATGCTGATTTTCTTCATATATTAAGATACTGAAGATGATAAACGAAGATTTTTTAATCGAAAAGCTGAAATGTCGTAAGGCAAAATGCATAAAACGAGTCTAATACCAGACGTTTGATTTCCTTTAGTCTGAGATTATCCGAACAGTACTGTAAACAGAGTCGGATTCAGAATTCGTTTATGGGTCACACTTAATTACAACATAACAGTAGGAATCTTGATGATGAAAGCCCAAAATTGATATAATCGTAGGTAATGTCACAAGAGACAGAAGAGACTGTGATTCTATCGGCAATTTTTCGAAGACGGTGTTTTCGCGACAAACTTTATCTATGTGATCCTTTGGTCGCTCATTTGCTTAAGCAATTTTTTTAAAATGGTATGGGAAAAGCCTAACATTCCCGGACGACTGTGAAGACTGGTCGAGGCGCTAGCCGAGACCAGCAATGTGGGTTTTCGTACGAGATACACATACTATTTTTGCAATATTTTAGTATAGTTTATCGATCTGCAAATGTGCCACATTGATGGAAAGCCTGCTAACAGCCCTTCTCGAGAAGTAGGTTGGGGACCATACAGCTGGGCAGAATATAAGTAACTTATAACGTTCGTTACTGATATATTTTCAAGAAGTACAAATTATGATTAAGTTTTGGCTATTTTCGAGCATAAGCGAATGAAACGCGTGAATTCGCGAGAGTACGATGTCATTCTGAAAGGCGGGGGTGAACAAAAGGCCCCTTTTTTGAGTGGAAATTGAAACCTAGTTTTATCCCTCCCGTTTTTACAGATAAATCTTTGTTAGGGACTTTAAAGGGTGGTATATATTGTGTATGGGCGTAGATTCTAGCCTATAATTTCACGTGTAGGAGTCTGATTATTATTCCGTCTAAGGGAAAACCCAGTCTAATTACCTAATTCATTATATATATGATTAATTATGTCAATGCATATATTTGCACGATGTTCCTTTGAGAGTCAGTGCTTCGTAGACTGCACCTTTAATGTTTTTTTTTGACATGCTTGGATTTTTGATAGTTTGGAGAGATCTTGGACGTGTGTCCCTGTTTAAGACTCTTGCGGTAGACTAGTGGAGGAGTCCGCTCCACAAAGAATATTTGTCAGTTTAGGAACTGATGCTTGATGTTCCAAGGTTACATCACCATCAAGATAAGTACTTAGTTTTAGAATCGTCAAGAAAGCCAAATAATTATATTTAAAAGGAAAACTGATTTAATATAATGTTCTAGCGTTGTAAAGGTGTTGCGACTTCCTAGAGCTAGTTAAATGATTATCATTTTGCTTTTTATTACATTCGATTCATATTCTACGATCCTGTTCAAATTAAACGATCAAATTACTTTTAACTGTGTTTCATTACAATGTAAGCTTTTTAAATTTACCTACAGGAATTTTAATTATTTGTAGTGGGCTGTTTGACACATTTATAATACTGTGGCGCCAAATAAAATCGGTTTTCTGGCTCATGCCAATGATGTTAAGGACTGTACACCTTCTATTGGTAAATACATTGATAGGTCATTAGCATGTGGCATTTATGAGCTAAAATTAGTATACTCCCTTAAGTAAACTGCCCCGCTATATTACAGGTAGTCGATGGTTTGTTGTCATACATCTTGGCCTTTACTATAACAACTATTATTTGATGGCAGCAATAATTGTTATACTTTGATCGCTCTAAAATGTGAATAATGGTATCTCGTCCTTGTTTCTTGTGATAAACAACATGTTGAGGTGTTAGAGTACATATTAAGGGGGCTCGCGGCGCTATTCGCTGAATCCGTCCCTGATCGAAAATCCTCATCCGTTTATTGTCAGTTCTTCTTTGCAACAATAACGTAATTTCAGATTAAATTGCCAGTTGTTGTCCAAACGACCAAGTTGCTTTAGGGCTTTATAGATACGATAAAGATCGTTATTTTCGTGGCTAGCTTTACAGTTATACCTATTTCTCTCTGAAGAATTATTTATGACTCTGGGCCTTAATTTTCTTTAACGTGCCAGTCTGTTAAACCAGGTTGATGTTTATTTTTAAATACTTACAGTAAATTAAATATTGTTTTAGGGCAAACGGTTCGAATTTTCTCTAATTTAATAGAAATGAGACACACTGGCCTACAAAAGTTAAGGCATATTTGTTTGTGGTGCTGATTTTTAGCGGCTAGTTCTTCAGTGCAAAATTCCTGGAAGTATCGGTAGAAAAAGATTAAATCCCAAATAGCGCGGGGATGAGCGATAGAAGGGAGTTTTCTTGTGAGGACTGGGTCATTGAGTCATGAGTCGAAGGGTTCTCTTTTGGATAGAATCAAGGATGTTAAGTGTCGAAGGTGATGCCGCCCCCAGGATGTGGGAACAGTACTCTAGGTTAGGTCTTATTTGGGAAAAATAGAGAGTGTGTAAGTTGGAATGAGAGAAATATTGGCTCGAAAGAGAACAAAGAAGTTCTCCCTGCTTTCTCCATCTCCAAGAGGTAGGTTCCAACTCATACCCCAGCCACTCCTGAATATTTGATAATATACTCGCAAACTGTCTTGAGAGGCAGCATCTGATGTTGGTGGTAGCGAAGCTAACGAGACGTTTACGAGAGAAATTCTTCGCCAGAGCAATCATAAACCGTCAAAATAAAAAAACTCGAGAAAAAGGGTCCAGGTGCCCTTCTGCTATCGCGATTTCTGGGAGCTTACCCTCCATCCGGCAGGGTTACACCCTGTGTGGCTAAAGAACAAAACACGTTTTACCAGAATCAAAAACCAGACATATGACAGTAAGTTAGCCATCCGAAAAGGAATGATATTATGAATGAAATTCGTGAATGATTCTTGCAAGATTTCTTTTTAAATAAAAAAATAATTGAATAAACTTTAAATAAAGGTCGTTCAACCGTTTAATTGTTTGTATGCAATTACGCATACAGGCTAGACCTGTAAAATAAAACCTGGCTCTGTGTTTAGAAATTTACTGTCGATTACATTATACGCTGCTATAAGCGAGTAGGTGTTGGTACAAGTGCAAATAGTTATTAATTTACCCATTGTTTCTATCCCGATAAATAAAATTATGCTAATGATATCTTGATTAGTTGACAGATTACGATAGAATGCTAGGAAAATTTAAATTTAACTTTCAGATGGTTAATATTATCGATGGGTGCACAACTCCACGAAGGAGTCGCAAACAGCAATGTACATTTTAAATGTTTCCTTCATAGATTCAAAATTAAATTCACAAAGTGCAAGTAAAAAGCTTTTTAGCCGATTATTCAAAAATGTTGACATTTATGACAAGATTTCTTGTGGAATAAGTCAATATTACAATACGTCTACTGGTTACTAGGCAAAGAAAAATAACTATTATTAAATATTCATTTCTGTACCGTAATTAATAGCTATTTATGTATCAGCTAGGAAATGCTTTACTTAGTTTAATGAGTGTAATGTTCGAGGGGCGTGTGAAGCGAGATCCTTCAAAATGTGTTAAAATAATAAAAAATAATGCTTTTCCTACGACCACCTATGAAAGTGAGTAAAAAAGCACGGTTAACTTGGCGGGAAAGTGCCTTATATCACACGCGTGTTGAAAAGTACTTTACAACACGTGTGTTGAAAAGTACTTGTCAACATGACATTTAAATAGATGGTGCCAATTTCATTTGTTTTATTTTCAGCCCACTTGATGAAAATATTAGTGTTGAAAGTGAGGGTTTTAAAAGACAGAAATTGAGGTTTTTTTGGAAATATTTTTGTGGTCGTAGGAAAAATATTGTACATTACTCGTGTGAAAGTAATTTTCGCACACTCGTGGGATTATCGCACTCGGCTGTCGCCTCGTGCGACAACATTCCCACTCGTGTGAAAAATGTCACTTTCAACACTTGTATGTAAATACTATTTTTTGTGTTTTCCAACTTTATTTAAGGGAACAAACCTGAACAAACTTTTTTTAAAGCATGCCTGCAGTGATAAATATACATATAACTTTTTATTGTTTTATTTATATATTTGTTTTCAGAATTACAATTATACATGCATAAGATAATTATTATACGTATTAGTTTTCATAGAAATATGATGTGTCATATTCATGACCAGAGGTAAATTGAAAGTTGTATGTTACCACCTTTTCTTTTTGCAACCTTATATCATTGTTCAGTCACATCAAACTGTCACATAAACCAGCAGTTGCGGATAAATATTAACGTTCATATTCACTAAATAGGTTTAGGATTTAGTACTAGTTTAAATTAAGATCTTCTAGTTGTTCAGTTAGGTTTGGACAGGGTTTTGTCCTGTAACTGATTTTGTTGTAGATGTATTGTAATATTGACTTCTTCTACAAGATATCTTGTCAGAAATGTCAAAATTTATAAAAAAAAATGTATTTTCGAAAACTCGTTTTTGGAAAAAGAATATTTTTGGAAAATTATTCTTCGAAATTCTGTCGTGAATCCTGTTGAATGTTACGCATACAATGTTATTTAACACCCATTTCACTCCTTAGTGTTCCACAAGAGCACTCTCCCTAATTTACATTGTATCTTGTGTTATAAAAATAAAAGGTAAAATTTAAGCGGTTTTATTATTCCCAAGACGCAAGCCATTCAATGATAATCTCTTCTGATTGTAGGTGTCTCACAGTCATAAAATTATAGGGTGTGAATATTTATGTCTGTCCACGTACGACCGTTTAAAAAATATTACTGTAATATTCGTCGGTATAATTATGTTATTATTATTAAATGAAATGGGAGGACCCATGTATGGGCGTGTGCAGAAAATATTGTGGTAAAGGTTGGATCTAATATAAGGGACATCAGGGCCCATGACGCCTAAAATTTCTTGAAAATCTATGGTTTAGACCGAATATTTATTACTAGTAATAAATGAGCAGCAACAGCTTAAAAACGTCACAGCGACAAATTATGTACGAAGTGAGACTTTGTTCAAATTAAACAAACTCTTCGTTCTGTATAGTTCACCTGTGACGAAACTTCAGCATTGCCGCAAGCAACAAGGCAAATTTAAATTTTAAATTAACCCAAAAGTGTAATATTTTATGTTAAACATGGGAAAATAATTCGAAATTTCCTTTTTCCGTAGAAGATTCCAACGATCGATCAAGCAAGAAACATTTTTTAACTATTCGTTAATGGGTATTTTATAACACCATTAGGAGACTATTTTACTATCTTTACAACATTTTTATAGTTGAGAAATATTTATTTGATTATTTTATAGAATTCACTGAGCACTAAAGTCTTAGGTGATAGATGTGCGTTCCTGCTCATGTGTGGAATTTATTATGTATTTAACAAAAGTTTGGACGATGGCTTTGGTGCCTAATGGCAGAATGTGATAAAACAGAAGTTGTGTCCAAGCGATTAAAATTAATTACATTTGAAATTGATAATAGCGATTAAGTTTGACGCCATGTAGTAGGTTTCCAGGAGAGTAGGATATGCGGGAGGCTGAGGAGGAAACAAAACACCCAACGGAGGCGGAAGTACAAGGAGATAAAAAGACTACGAAACTGTAAATTATGGGACAGGCTTCAATTAGTATGTCATGTTTATCTTTCTCATAACCTAACTTTCTACCAGCTGTAAAAATTTTACGAGTATGAGAGAGAAAGAAGACGAGAGAGAAAAAAATGGGAGAGAAAGAGCATGGGAGAGAAACATAATTGATCTCTCCGTTGTAAAATGGGCTTCTGTCATCATTCTCAAAATAAATTGGATACGGTATAGACATCGTCAGATGTTGCGGTTCCTCATCTACATGTTCCTCTGTCGCCAAGCAAAAATTCTTTGTGATTAATGTGATTAGCATGGGACAGTGCCGAGCCAGACAAATTATAGCCTTCGACATCAATGAATAACTTGTCGGTTCTGCTTGGTCGACTCTATTGATAAACCGTCGTTGTCATCTCTAGAGGCGGCCCCACACGAAGGACTTGCATTTCGCATGTTCCGCTCGCGATGCCCACACTTGTTCTGTTATAGCCGATGATTTACTAATATGCTTTCCTTCCGATTTTGTAGTTCCTTGATTTATATGGAATTCGGTTTCAGTTACTTACAGGGACAATAAAAATTATTGGATAAATGAGAATTTTTCGATTTGTTTTTTCGAGAAACACTTATTTCGAAAGTAAATACATCTTTTTTAAAACCTTTTTCCCAAATTATATTTTATCAAAAACATTTCTTTTTCGAACACGCATTTTTTGCCACTTTTAAAATTTTATTATTTTTGCGGATTTTTGTTTGAAAAGGGCTTAATTTGGATAGTATACAGGGTGTTATAAAAATGGTTTAATATATTGCAACGGATAAAAAAATATACTCCTGGGGTAGTCTACAGACATTCCCTATACTTATTCCCCTCAAACCACACTTTTTTTTATTTTAAAAACTACCCTAAACTACCCCATATTATCCGATGCTTCCAGCCGCGGCGTTTCCAACTTTAAATATATATTATCTTGACATCTAATTTTTTTAGCAGATTTAGTGAAAACCGAAGATAATCCAAAGCATTTTTAATTCCAAAGACCTATTTTACCAAAAATGTGTATTTTAATTTAATAACAATTTCTTTACTCAGTATGAGAAAATATACACTCGTGAAATTAGGTTGAAATTGCATGCAGAACGAAACAGGCTATGTTGTATGGCACTTGCTTTAAAAAAATATCAAAAAGCAGCCTTATGCAGAGCAGCTGGATCCTACGTTGCAGGACACCGCGCAAAAAGAGCATGCTAGCAGGCCGGCCCAATGAATACCTCTTAAAACATTACAGTTTACGCTACTCAAAGATGGTCAATTGATTTGTGGAGCAAGTCCGTACTTTCCCAGGTAAGTCGCTGGTAAATATAGAGAAAAAATATTTCAAGAAGTAGGTGAGGGAAAGAGGATACCTGCGGTTATAACTTACCAATTTCTCTAAAGTTAGCGAGTTGCTGCCAACATGTGATGAGGGAACATGAGCCAGATACCCCGTGACATTTGCAGGTCACTTTGGATTTTTTGATTACTGTCTAAAAAAGAACAAAAAACTTGTTAATCATACAATAAAATGAATGTTGGGATGAAGAGTATTATGGTCATGTAAACATGTAAGCAAATAAGAATATTATCATGATTACTTAAGGACTCAAAACCTTTCCGATTCCTTTAGGTAATAATAATTACAATAGGGAACCACGATTACTGAAAGTAATCATAGCTACTTCTTCTGCAGTAATTTTGCTGGTGATTACAAATTCCATACAAATTGTAATAGATTACCGACCACTAATTACTCTTAAATAAAGTAATCAGCCGCGATTCCTAATTAGTGATTACAATCAATGAAATTAATTACAGTATTCGATTACAAAAGTAATCGACTACTTCCCAGCTCTTAGCTGTGGGAATACGGAAAAATCCTAAAAAGTAGACACACTTACCAGGACAAGGGCGAATACTGAAGATGAAATAATATTAACAAAGATACAAAACTGTAAAAAAATGTCTAATTTATATGCATGGCACGATGATCCGCACTCCTACAATACCACATGGCATACGATCAACCTTAAATGTCATTTGGCATAGTTTTATACGCTTTTAAGGAAACTGCACCATTAAGGTGATCGTTTTTCAAAAGAAAACTTGTCGCTGTAGATCGTGACTCCGCGTGTTGTCGCATTTTGATTCGCTTGTTTCCTTTCGGAACGCTAATGTTGTCATTATTTTTACTTTTCAAAGGTTTAATTTGATTGGAATGGCTTCTTTATATATAAAGAAATGTCATACAGTATATAAATTATTACCCATTGGCGTGACACAAGTCACTTTTAACGAGCCTACTTTAAAGCCCTAAGAAGTTAATTAATACGAACCGTATTCTTTCTAATTAAATACTAAAATAAATACCATTTATTCTAAATATTCTCTCGCGAGAATTATGTGGAAACCCGCCTTATTTGACCAGACAGTAATAATTGTTGTTTGTGTTGCGTCTTTTTTTATTACAGTGTAATTTGTGTATAATTCTTTTATTAAACAATGAAATCTATTAAAAAAACTACCCTATAAATATTGCATTGTGCCAATGTGCAAAAATACCACTGCAAGTAACCTGAAAACCTGATTTTTCATTGCCCAGAATGGCCGATGTTGAAAGAAAATACTGTCGCAAGGGGAAAAACCAATAATATTTCATAGATCAATGTTCAGAAGTTCAATAAATAAACTATAATCCTATTTTACTTATTCATAATTTATTGCCCTCTACATTGGCAGGATGTAGCTTATTTATTGACTATGCACTAAAATTGTATCTATATAATATTATAGTTCCTTTATAAAATCAAACAATTACCTTAAATAATTTATTTAAACGACGCTGAATTATCAAGTCAGCAGATTTGCGGTTTCTGACCTAAAGTCAACGCTCCCCAAAAGGAGGGGAAAACTGCTGACTGGGTAATAGGGCGATCGCAAAGACGAGAGTTGGAAGAGACACTAGTGCTCGATCCCCGGTCCGATGGGTTTGTGATTGTGATAAACTGTAAATCTGTAATGTAAGTAATAGAAAATTAAGTTGTCTTTCGAGAGTAAATTACTGTTGTTTTCTGTTTATGTCAATATTGAATGTTCCTATTTATTGTAAATAAATGATTTAAGTTTATTTTTCACTCACATTTGATTTCGATCTAGTTAACGTTCCGTTACCTCTACGCCCCTAGTCACACCCTTAAAACTAGGGCGTGACAATACATACCTAGTGCAAAGTTAATAAAAATTTATCTAAATAGATATCATTAAAGGTCAGTACCGTCAAATTCAACTAAGCATATTTGGCTGTACGTTTATTTTTATGTTACAATAAATAATAAGTATTTGTAACGAGATTTTAAAGACAAATAAGCTGCCATCCAGCTTACGAGCATCAACTTTCAGTAAATTATCAGATTGTCCTTGCACAAATTCCGTTCCGGTCATTATTAAACATTCCCTAATATAATGTTTCTTATCCACGAAATCTAACCTCTGGAAGATAATCAAGAAAGTAAATTAACACTAGAATTTACCATGTACTAGCCATTATGACACTTCTTTTTACATGACATGTGACGTCACGATATTTTTAAGTTACAATAAATAATAAGTATTTGCACCGATATTTTAAAGACAAATAAGCGGTCATCTATCATACAAGCATCAACTTTTAGCAAATTATCCAATTATCCTTGCATATTTTCCGTTCCGGTCATTGTTAAGCACCCCTTGTAGTCAAATGTTCCCCGAAATCTCCCAATCTTCAGGAAATAATCAATAAAATATATATATATATATATATATATATATATATATATATATATATATATATATATATATATATATATATATATATATATATATATATATGTATATATATATATTATATATATATATATATATATATATATATATATATATATATTTAGAATATATATATATATATATATATATAATATATATATATATATATATATATATATATATATATATATATATATATATATATATATATATTTAGAATATATAATTAGAACACAAAAAAAACATTTCAGGTTAATTTGGATTATATTGACTATTCTTTGGAATATAATTAGCTTCTACAACGAAAAGTTACAGACGAGTTAAAAAAAAGTTCTTGGAAACAACAAAGTTGATAGGTTTAAGAATCTGCAACAACGCGAAGCCCCGTGGAACTAGTAACAAATCAATTTCGACACCAATGCATTTCAGCTTTCTCACGGTTGACAGCACTTATATTTTCCAAACAAAACCTGAAGTGAAGCATGCAGCTCGACGGAACAATTAAATCGAACTTAATAAGGAACATTTTAGTTGCCCTGTCACTCTTTATACCATAGAAATAAAATAAGTAAAAAGAAAGGTAAAAATTACTTGCACTTTCTCAACTATAAATAGGGAATTTTAGCAATTCCTTACAATGGGCCCTTTCACTAAAGTTTGATTTTGCTGCCATGGTATATACCAACGGAAATAGTTTTACATTACTAGATGTGAAAGTTTACTTTTTGGTGTGAGGTGGTTAACTCCGAACACCTGAAAGGGCTTTCACAAACAGCTGGTTTCCAAAAAACAGGGCTGTTTTCCAAAAAAATAGAACTGTTTCATTCTTGGTTCAAGCTATATTGGTTATTGGTCCAATTTAATTTTGACGTCGCGTCGTTGATGTCGCTGTTCAAGATACAGAATCGTTAACAGCCCCGCGATTGCCAGGGGCAACGGCGATTTTATTTCGTCTCGGCTGTTTTTAAGTAGTATCGAAGAGAGCTCATCGAAGTATTGTTTTGGTTCATTTTCGCATCGCTAGCTCTATGAAAAATCGTAGTAAATGTGCATTTGTTATTAAGTTAAGGGTGTGACTTTCTTTTTTTAGAATTTTTTAGATTCTAAGGAAATACCACCCAAACTGAGCAACGTGTAAGCCATCCCTATGGGTAGCTAGGGCTCTGGTAAGTGCCGGACCAGGTGAAAACCTGGCCAACCTGTCCCATGGATGAGGGCCAATAACAGAGAAGAAAGAAACAAAAAGAATGAATTATAACAAAAAAAAAACAGTGTTTCATTCTTCTCATTAAAATCCAAAACTGATGACTAATATAATACTGTAATTTTAAGTATTTTTCATATTGTACAGTGTGTTTAATTATTATAATATAATCATAGCATGCCGTTTTTATTTATAAATAGCATGATGGCTTTTGGTGCAAAGTGCCAAGGCATATAGGTTGTTTTATTTATTATTTTTGAAGCTAAACTGTTCATGGGTGTCCGCAATATATCTAATTTTGGGGTCCGATATTTTGATACATTTGAGAACCACTGTGTTAGATGATTATTTATAGACATACTACTATAAAAGATCAGCAAATTCGTTTTTATCACATGATCAGTCAAGTGCAATAATTATAATTTCAGTACGACTTACGTCAGAGCAATCAGGCTGAAATGACTGATTAATTCTTAAATGGAACAATTATAAAACTGTATACGGTCAACCAAAAAACAGACAATTACGGAACTAATTACATTCGAAAGCAAAATAGCCAATTAGATAATTTTCAGTGCATTTAGAACTAGGCTCTCGAGAATATAAGAAATAGGTATAGGCATTGCATTTTTCAGCTCTTTTAAGAAAGTAATGATGTTGACAAATTGCCTGTCAGATGTACTATTATTAAAATAGCTCTAATTTGATACCAAAGGATTTTAATAATTGATAAGTGACGTGGTTACATTGATTTCGTGTTACTAGAGCATGTACTAAGAAAGATATCACACTCCTTCAGACTGATGATCAAGAACAGGCCGCCCTTCGTATCCCTATCGCTACATACATACAAACATCCACACATAGAAATACAAATATGTACGATTTGCTTGAAATCCGACTCAATTAAGTTTATCTTTATCAACCCCACCGGCGGACATATTGTATTACTGTATATTAAAAATAACACAAAATAAGAAAGCTAAAACATTATTATCAAGTCTCAGTGCCGGTATTGGTGGTATAGTAAAAATATCATTTTTTCAAATCACTGTTAAATCTTGAAGTAAATTAGTAAGGTCAGGTTTCACAGAGGAAGTCAATACAGTCGTAGTTAAAAAATCTTACATTTAACTTACAGATTAAATGTTAGTCTTAGGGAACGTCCACCAATGTACATTTGCTTTATTACAATCTTAATTGTACTAGATCTCGTGCTATGGATTTTATTCTCGTAAAAACCATGCAACGACCAATAGGTCAAATATAACAAGATCATATCTAAAATTGCCTTCATTTCTTAAGGTAAGGGGTTAAATTACTGTCCTAACTTAGTTAGCCCGTAACTATCAGTGCTAAATCTTTGAAGAATAACAGCCAAAAAATTACTACCTTTTTACACTTCCAGTTGGCCTTTAGTGCTACAGAAAATTGTTTCCCAGGGAAGTATTTTAAGTCTCAATATTTCTTGTTCTAAAATTGTACAGTCAGATTCTCCAACGCTAGATCGGCCTAATTTGACAACCAAAACGTTTAAACTCACAAGTTTTGGAATAAGACATCTAAGTTTTATATTATGAATTTGTTTCGCAAGTTTTGAAGCAAAGGGCAAAATATCTAGAAAAATACAAAATCATCCATAACAGACGGTACGGATTCGTCACCAAATATCCACAGCTGATTTCCTTACCTACACACTCTATGTTTCCCAAATAAGTCCCAACCTCTCTTTAACATTGTTATGAATCAGATTGTGGAGGAAGTCATAAACATGAATGCTACAGAATCGGCAACAAAACTATCTCAATATCATGTTATGCTGATGATGCCACACTAACAGCTGAAAATGAGGATGACTACTCTACTACAGCGGCTTCTGCTTAGATTTACAACGGCTGCAGAGAAATTCAGCATGATTCTATCTATAGAAAAAAGAAAATTCTTGGTTATATCGAAATACCCCATTCGATGTAAGCTGGTAGTCAGCGATACACCAATAGAACAGGTTATGAAATAAAATTACCTTGCCTCACATATATCAAGTTATCGAAACTTAGCGAAAGAGGTAAGAGAAAACTACATTAAAGCATCAAGGGTCTCAGGAAGCTTGAGATGTAGTACGGAGGAATAAATATACGTTCAAAGAGAGGAAAGCAAGGATTTACAAGACATGGGCAAGACCTATACTAATATATGAAGCTGAAACCCGTGCAGAACCTCCAAAACCCAAAGATTGATGAGAACTACAGAACTGAAGACCCCGCAAACCATAAAAGGAGTGACGCTGCTTGATCATGTTCGAAGTAGTGCTATAAGAGAAGAGCTAAACATTGAAGACATAGCTAGGGAGGTGACATCTAGAAGACCATGTAGGAGAGACCATGTAGACAGAATGGGTCCAGACAGCATTGCAAAATGGGCTAAAGACCAACCGCCACAAAAACAAAGGTCTCCTGGCCGGCCACCCAAACGATGGTTAAAAAGGGGACCTCGACATCACAAGAGCATTAGTTAGCGTAAACAACAGGACGCAGTCCCAAAATAAGAAGAAGATGAAGAAGAAGAAGACCTAACTTAGAGTACTGTTCCCACATCTGGGGAGCGGCATCACCTTCGACACTTAATATCCAATTATCAATGATCCAGTTCTTACAAGAAAACTTCCTGCTCTGGCTCATTGCCGCACTGTTGGGAGTTTGTCCCTTTCCTACTGATATACGGATATCTGCTCTGAAGAACTGGCCGGTATAATTCTCCCAACAGAACAAGAGGCGCGTTATGTTTTACTGGCCATCAGTTACAAAAGCCTAGAACATCCCACTTCTCTCGCTCATTCATACCTAGGTTCTTCAAATTATGGAACAAATTGCCTGCAGGTGTTTTTCCATCCCTTCCAAACCTCAAATCCTTTAAATTCCGTGTCAATAGATTAATTTCCCTTCGGTACGTTAGTACTTAGGCTTTACGTATTTTCCCCAATAATAAATTCATTTTAGCAACACGTTCCAACATGAAAATCATTTGGAAACCCAGCAAATCGCTGAAATATTAGAATAACTCATACGGTTTTAATGACGTCTTATTAACTGGTCAACTAGGAGATCTTAATTTAAACCAGTACTAAATCTTAAACCTTTTTAATCAATCTGAGCGGTAAAGTTTATTTAAAGTACAACGATTTAAAAGAAGTTAGTATATAGTATACTTACTCTTCTCCCTGCTTCGTTATTATGTAAATTCATAAGAGCCCGTCCCTGTTCCCTTGTCCCGCGCTTAAATTTTCTTTCTCTTTCTCGAACATCGACAAAATTCTGTGTGAATCTGAAAATAATAATTATTTGTATTAATGTTATTATTAGGTATGCCTTATTTAAAACCTAAATTTTCTTTTCATCTGTATATATAAAACTAGCTTGCGCCCGCGACTTCGCCCGCGGTATAACAATTTTACTCCATTACAAACTTTGAACCCCCATTTCACCCCTTTAGGGGTTATTTTATTAAAAACTGTAAAATACGTCTTTAAACATTTATTTTTTAGAGTACTTCTACGAAGTTTCGAGTTAATAGGCACCATCTATTATATATAATATATATATATATATATATATATATATATATATATATATATATATATATATATATATATATATATATATATATATATGTATATATATAAATATATATGGGCGCCCGAAGGGGGGGGGGGGTCAGGGGGCCATGGCCCCCCTGAGATTGCGAAATTGTCATACATATTAATTATTAGTAGTAAAATCTTTAAATATATACTTTTTTCCATTTTGCCCCCCCTGAGAAAAAAGTCTGCGGGCGCTCATATATATATATATATATATATATATATATATATATATATATATATATATATATATATATATATATATATATATATATATACATATATATACTTCAGTGGATAGCCATTTAATGTTATTTTGTTATGTGGGAAACAATTCCCAAACGGGCTCAGATTTGTCAAATCAATAAATCCGATTCACTATAGGAAACCAGTAGTCCAAACTTAATTTTTCTTTCATGGTCGGCTAATTGGGCTTAGAAAATCTCCCAAAAGTATATAATAGAAGCGCGGGCTCTTAATCCGCCGCGATTCGTCACGGAAGACGACGAGATTTTCGAGGATTTGCTACGCCTTTGACTCCCTCGGTAATAAACTTAACGTACCCCTCGTCTATCTGTCATTTTGACAGCGAGACAAATTGTCCCTGACTGTAGGGTTGATGAGCCTCACTTTGTGTCTCTTGAAATTGTATGAGGTGGTTTGACGGAGACATAATGTGAAAAGGTAAGTTTTATTGTGTCTCTATAACGATTTGAAATAACGCAAGATAAGAAAACGCCCTCAAAGTATGCAGTGGAATCATTCATGTCTTGAATTATTATTTTTAAAGCACGTTTTAAAGGGTAACATAGGTAAAAGGTATAGGTGAATGAAAAATAGAACTGTCAAGTTCTGAAGTTCTGAAGTTTTTATTTTTAAGAAAACTGCAATACAATATCCAATGAACATGCGTGATAAAATTTCCGAGTTTACAGGACGGTGCGACTCGACAACGACGATCCGCCATTTTTTGTGGAAGTGTATAGACGTGTTGTATAAAGTTGTAGTAAAGTAGCAGTACCAGTAGTACTTTTAGTACTACCGAACACTAAACTGAACCACAAAAATAACTTAAATATTTCCTAAATAGCTTATTTCCTAGAGCAACACGAAACAATGGGTAATAAATAAATTTGACATAACCGTGCTAATTATGTTTGTGTATTTCGTTACCAGATAACCGAATACCGGTTGAAATGGAGCTTAAAGATTTATAAGCCTATTGTGTTACATTAATATATTTTTAAATTTTTCTTTGCTAACTGTAAAGCACGCAGTGCTTTAAGGCCCTAGCGAGGACATTCAAATGTAAATTTCTAATATAAATATAACTGACGGAATATTTTAATGGGAACTTTGGTTGTGAAAGTGTGTTTGAATTAAAAAAAGAGGACGATTTGTGGTACAATATTGGTAGTAAATTTATAATCTTAAACTATTGAAGTTTTGAATATTTGAATTAATAAAGCGCTGATTTATGCTTAACTTTAACTGGTAAATACGTTTTAAAACTTGCATAGATATTGATTATTCATAGTCATAGTGAATTTAGAGAGAACACACAAAAAATATAGAAAATGTGTTTTAAATCGTGAATAGACAAGCCAGTTTTAATATTTATGATTAAATCACAAGTAGAAGCAATACAAGAAATTCCTTATAGAGTTCTGTTTTTGTATTTGGTGCCTGCGTGATAAAAAAAGATTCATTTTGTTGTTCATAACAATACCTTTTTCTCCAACCGCTCTAATTTGGTAACTAAAAGTTGTAAACTGACGAGTGTTGAGGGGCCCACAAGTTACGTTCTTTTAAAACCAATAAAACTGTTCGAGTAAGAGTGAACGTATCTTCAAAAGACATTTTGTCAACAGTCTTGATTGAGACATGAAGTGCTCAACTTAAAAAAGGCGTACAAACAAGACACATAGTTAAGAAAAGCTATCTCATAAACTCATAAAAGACTTGCAGCGACATTAAGATTCATTGCAACAGGCAGAAGTTAGGAAAATTTAAAGTTTTCAGTTATTATTTTACCTCAAGCACTTGGAGAGATCACAAGCCTGATCTTTCTTTAATCGATCACAGTACTCACGTGACCATAGGCGGTTCTAGACCTATATTTTGTCAGCGCGGGTCAGAGGCTTCCACCGGCTGCTTTTTCAAGGGCGTGACGTTGTCAAATGTTTTAGTTGAAACAATTTACTTCAAAGTGATTTTATTTTTCCTAATAATTAAGGGGTGCATTTCAATTTTTGTTTTGGTATTTTGCTGAGAACAATTACCTCCAACCCAAAAAACAATTCATAATTATTTTCGTGGTAGTTTAACTGAAAACCTTCAACGAAGATTAAAACTTTAAATACAGTTTATAGGTAAACGGTTTGTTTGCGACATAAGACTTTTTTCTTTTACTTTGACCCTACTTTCACCCCTTAAAATTATTCCACTCATACCCCTTTCACCCTCTGTATAAATCAGTTCGATATTATTGTTCTAACCTGCTAGATACCACACTACTGGAAAAACTGATCTTTAAATCTGTTTACGCCACACACCGCCGCTTGAAGGAACACGTCGTAAATCCGTTGGTTATAATCTGGCTCTGCCTGATCCTTTACTTTTTCAATCAACGAAAATCTATATCTTTAAAACATATTTAACTAGAAACTTCACACCTGAAGGCTGCCGCATCCGGTATTTAATAGCTTTGCATATTTTTCCTTTATTAAAACCACTCTTATTCTATTTCTAAAGGTAAATTGGTTTTTCATTTAGGTAAAAATCAGCCCTCAATTCTCGCGAGATATTAAATTGATACCACATCGAATGTTATTACATATTATGACACCTATAGGTATACGTAGCAACATGTGCAATACACCATCAGAACATTTGAAATGATATATGTAACGTAGTAGTAGAATGCAGAATTTAATTATCTTATAACAATATCGGACTGATTATTTTAGTTTATGAGTCTATTTATCATTACAGAAGGTATCTAAGAAGTCGAATACCTAATTAAGAAACAAAGCAGGATATACTGAAGGTGTGGTCTTTTGTTCAAGTGATTTTTTGTGCTGATATTTTTTCAATGACATTCTGAATGGCTGGAGTTGGAAAAGGCCCCTTTTCCTGGAGGAAACTAAAATTTTGTTTGATCCCTTCTGTTTAAGCAGATGATTCTTTGTTAGGGACTCTAAAAGGGTGGGTACGTCGATTTTCTCCCATTTTAATTATATATTTTGTTGTATCAAATTATAACCTATAATTTCACTGGTCGGAATTTGATCATTGCTCAAATTAGGGATATAGGATCTTTGCATCATGTTCCTCTGATTACGAGTTACAGTTTTTCGAAGACTCCATTCTGACGTTTTCTGGCCGTCTTTAGTTTTCGATAATTTGAAAAAATCTTGGACATGTGTCCCTGTCCAAGCCTCTTGAAGTAGACTAGTAGAGGAGTGCGCTACATAAAGAATATTTTTTTAGTTTTGGGATCGACTCTTGGTGTTCCAGGGTTCGACTATTAAAATGCATCAGCATCAAGTTAAGTGCTTAATTTTATAATCACCTAGAAACGCCATATGCAAAGAATAACCATATTTACAAAAAAACTGATTTAACATACTGTTCTAGCACTGTAAAGGCATTGCAACTTCTTAGAGCTAGTTACAAAACTGAGAAACCAACCCAGTGGTCCACCTCGAAAGCCATACATTTCTAACTTATGCAGCAGTATTCTGTGATCGACGCAATCAAACGCCTTAGACAAATCACAAAACGCCGCCGCAGCTGCCTCTCTATCATTAATATCCAAATAAAGCGTCTCGAGGAATGCAAATATTAGTTCCCTTTGAGGTTTGAAAACCAAATTGTTCTGCTCTCAGAATATTGTCTTTTTAAAAATTTGTCATACCTCTTGGCATTTACTATAACAACTGTTATTTGATGGCAGCAACAATTGTTATAAATAATATTAATAAATTAGGGTCATATAATTTTCTCTAGTTCTCCAGTGGAGTTGCTTCCAGAAAAGGTTGTCCGGTAGGGCGGCGAAGGATCTGGTTCCAGCGGATTGTCAAATGTACGTTTATTTCACGTGCGTTAATAGACTTTCTAAACTAATAAAAAGGTCAAACCAATCATAAAATTAGTTTTAAAAAATCCGGAGATTTAGAAGTAATCTCATAACAATATGTGCTCGTAATAATGATTCTGCAATTAGTAACATTTTATTGCCAATTTTAAAGGTTAGTAAAAATGTTGATATTGATTTATGTCTTTATTCCTTTATGCTTTTTGCGTGGATGTTTTCATTTAAATAAACACATCTGGAGAGCGGACATACCTGGGTGTATTGCATGAGCTCGTTCTTTACTAGATTCTTCAATATTTTGCTTAATTGGCAATTATTCTAATTGAGCTAATTATTTATTGTGAATTGATACAGAGATTGAGAATATCGTTGTAAGGATTGTGGCCAATGATCATATACAGTCAAAAATGAACCTAAAAAAATTTAATATAGTTGGTAAAGTTTTGCAACAATCTGTATACCGGTTGATTTCAGTTCTTCGGGCGAGAACCCAATATTGCCTTCGCCGCAATAAAAAAAAGTTCCGCTTGTGGTAAAATATGGATTTTGCAGTTTTTTTATGTAGAAGAACCTGAAGAAAGCAGCAAATGCTGTGGTAGTCAATTTACTACCACAAAAGTCAAGGAAGTTTTACGAAGAAGCATATCAAACTTTTAAAAAGTGATGCTCAGAAAACCATGTAGTAAACTTTACTGAAAATGCGATGCTGACATACTTTAGTTAAAAAACTAAAAAGTTTAAATGTTCTACCCTATGGGCTCAGTAGTCGATGGTTAAATCTTGTATGATACTTTACGACAATGTTGACATAACTAAATATACGAAATTAGTATCCTCTCTGAATCGAAATTCCGATGGTTACACTGCAAAAAAATGTAAATTTTTACCAGAGAGCAAGTAAACACTTCACGGTTTTTAATTTTTTTCGGTGTCAAAATGGATCCAAATCAAAATCCCATATACCTCGTCGGAAAGAGCTCGTCCAAATACGTGGTATCCATATTTTTTAGTGTCTATTCTTAATAGGAAGGGAACAATCGACAATTCAATTTCGATTTTTTGACTTTTTTTGACCTCGACATCGGTACATTTGTATTTCTATTTGTGTGTGTTTGTGTATATATATATATATATATATATATATATATATATATATATATATATATATATATATATATATATATATATATATATATATATATAGCGATAAGGATACGAAGGGCGGTCTATTTTCGATCACCAGCATGAAGGAGGGTGATATCTTTTCTAATACAGTTTCTGAGAACACGAAATTCTTAGTGCATAACCAATGGTGACAGTGTCGACTAAACAGGATGTTACAAAAAGATGTTAAGCAATGTTAAAGGCAGATTCTATATCTAAAAATATGAAAATACGTTTATAGAAACATGGATCCTCAAACGCTTCTTTTTCGAGATACAGGGTGTGTAATATTTTATTTTTCGAATGTTTCTTTTCAATTTCTCGAAAATGCGTTAAGATATTGACATGAATTTTGGTACACTCCAGTATGTAATCAAAGGGTACTTTTACGTGCAAAACTTTATTTTCTAATGTACTTGCATCAGTGGCATTCGTGCTGGTAAGTCTTTATTTTTAGCGAAAAAATGGGCACGCCACTGATTTTTTGCAAGATTTATATCATTGTCTTAAACCCCAATTAATTCTGCGTGAAAAGTGTCTCTTGAGCTTTCTCGTTCTGACGCACCGATCTCGAGATAAAAATTAATTTATTTCTTACAATAAAAACAAATAATGAAAATTAATTTTTTACATATTTTTTGATCAGAAAACAGAGCTTTTTGATTTAAGTTTATAATAGTAGATTCTGGAAATGGCTTCTCTGTGCTTCAATATACTTGTGGTGTGAAAATATTAAACACCCTGTATCTCGAAAAAGAAGCGTGTGAGGATCCATGTGTATATAAACTTATTTTCTTATTTTTAGATGTAGAATCTGCCCTTAACATTTTTGTGACACCCTGTATAGACCCTTCGGGGATGGAAGAGGGGGGGGGGCATTGGGAGGTCTACAACCTAGTAAGGAAAATTCCCTAGAGAATTTTTTCAAAAATTATTGACCTAGGGAATAATTTGCTTTTTCTGTCGTGATTTTGATATCAGAGAAATTGATTTTTAGTACCGGTCGTAAAAAAATGTATTTAAAGAAATAAACATAACGATGCAGAAGTACGTACGTACCTACACGTCTTATCCACGCACAATCTCCCTCTGATCATTTTTATTATTATCAAGGCCTACTTTACGACCCAATTAAAAATTTACATCCATAAGAAGCAGTCGCGGTTATTAATTTTCACTCTAATTGAATACGTTACTGTGGGTAGCAGTAAAGCTTTGCAGGAATTTATTTTCGCAATAAAGTACTGTTTGTGTAAACCACTTGTCAGCATGTTCGGTGCAGTTGGAACATAAACAGACAATCCTTATCTAATAGGGACCTGTTGGGACCTTATAGCGTAATAAAAGAGGTTGTTTATAATAGATTAACATAGGGCCGCTAAATGCCGCAACCTATTTTGTTTTAATATTGATAATTCTGTACTTCTATAGCAAAACAAGCTCCGAAGTAATCATTATTTCCTTTATTCGAAATATTTATCGAATAGTTTTAGACGATAGACGCAGAACCCTTAAAGATAGATAGTTGAGTCCAATCAATCCAATGACTATAGTTATAATAAATGATGCTAAATAAAAACACCAATTACAAAAAGATATTTGTCACAACTTACTTGTATCCATATTCTAGGTTATCTCCACAGCCTCCCCAAACCCACTCCCGCCTTAAATCCTTGGGACGCTTCATCCCGGAACATCCACAGGATGTTATTTGTCCGTCTCTACACGCTCTGGACACCGCATGCACCACTCCAGCTGCTGCCAGGGCATAGGCAAACGCAGTTTCCCTACTGGCTGGAACAAAGGAGATGATTGTCATAATTTTATTTAAAAGATGATGTACAAGAAGGTGTGGATATTTCGGTATAGTTATTGAGTAGGAGTTGTCGGCTGATTACTTACATAAAAGAGTCTCCATGGGTCTGTTCCGCAATTTTTTTTTATTTGCTTATTGCAAGATGCCGTCAAAATTATGTACAATAATCTTTTAGGGCCAGAAATACTCTGAAAATCGACTTACAGTTGAAATTTCATATTCATCATCAAAAATATAAATAATGGTTACACTTACACATTTTTTTTATTCATATAATGCTGCCACACAACACTCAATGAGTGAGGTAGTGTTGTATTTATCATCGTTAAAGTGGTGAGGAATTAAAAGGGTATATACTTTTATCTTATATGTCCTGTTAGTATACAAAGCATAACAAATTATAAAGGGCTAAAAAGCCTAAACACCCATATTTCATTTCGCTTGTGTCTAGTTAAGCTCTTTTGCAAACGAGGGATTTCCTACCGACATATTTTATTATTAGACGAGACATGCTAGGCTATATTTAATATAAATATTCCCTTGTGTGCAGAATAGGTAACATGCATGTACATATTTTGCATACATCGTTTAGGCAAGTTATTACAAACCTAAAAATATTATTTTCAAGAAAATTACCAGGATAATTTTACCAATTTTTTTTTCTCTTAGTATAATTAATTCCAAGTTAATAAAAGAAGAATTAGTTGATAATGTATCATTTTGTTTTGTCGCTTTACTCTAAAAAAGGAGAAGTGCGACGTTTCGGCTCAAACTGGGTGGTCTATGATATCAAAGATGCTCTTTATTTCCTCAAAAAAATTCCAGAAATTAGTGAGGTGAAAAGGATAATCATTTGTAAAGCACCTTAAACTAGTGGAGAAAAACAAATTTTGATTAAGACGGAAGTCTTGTACCGGAATGACGATCCGTCTAAGCGGTTTGTAAGTCTACTAAACCAAAAAAAATTGACCAACATACGATTTCCGCAATTACCAATCAATAAGAAAAAATTGGTCTCTTTGTTAAGCTTTTTGGTTGTCAGGACCTGAGCGGGCTACAAAAGATCCGCAACTAGCTTAATTAGATCCAATTTAAAAAAAATCAGTATCAAAGAGGTAACAAAAATGGCGGAGGCGACAACGTCACCTCTGACCAATGTGATGAAGAAGAACAGTGTTGTTGCCTCGTAGAGGATGTTGTGAATGTGATATAATTTTTTGTAATGTTTTTCTATATTGTTTTGCAATGTGGAATGTTTTTTAGTTTATGTTTAAACTTTAGCATTAAGAGACAAGCAAACTGTTTTTTGTCCATCAGGGACAAACAAATAGCTGTTTGTCCATAATAAAAAAAATTGGGAAAACCATTAATGATTGTTGTGTGTTATTTTGGTGTCTTGTTCATCTTTTGTAATCTATATAGTATGTATATAAAATAACATGTCCTGAAAGATTGATTCATCATCGCCGAGCCGAAACCGCTGAAGCGATAATTATGAAATTTGGTCAGTAGTTTTATTTTATAATGCAGATACTCACTAAGAAGGGATTTTTCAAAATTCAACCCCTAAGGGGGTCATAAGGGGGTTGAAAATGTGTATGGAAAAAAGTGTTTAAACAAGTGTTTTACAGTTTTTAATAAATCAACCCCTAAGGGGGTGAAATGGTGGTTCAAAGAATGTAATAGAGTAAAATTGTTATACCGCGGACGCAGCCGCGGGCGCAAGCTAGTCTTCTAACATGATAGAAAGAAAAGATAATTAAACTTAAAGAAAAAAGAAATTAAACTTAAGTTTTCCGACCATGAACTCCGCCATTATAGGACCCATCCAACGTATACAGAGTGCAAGACGGGTAACGAAAAAAACCGACTTCAAAGGATGACAGTAGCGACGCGAAATAATCGCGTCAGCCATGCTGAACTCACGCCCGACTGCTCAAAATCCTAAACGTTATTATGCAAATCGTTTGGACGTGCATGTGGGGCTGAAAAATGAAAGTCGACAACTCTCGGTACGTGGATAATTTTATTATGATAAACTGCAGTTTTGCCTGTTGAGAACAAATCTTTTTATTTCGACGATTACTAAAGTTATTATTATTGTCTTCAGGAAGGGGTTTTTAAATTATTTTGTGTTAAATTATGGTCACACTAAGTAAAGCACTTTTTAAACGAGAATTATCTTTCTGTAGGATGAAACACTGAGCGAGAATTCGAGACTGATCTGCTAAATTTTTCGAAAATATTTTTTCGGAAACCAACTTTTCGATAAAAGTATTTTTTGGTTTTAGAGGTTGTCAGCGGGTAAATTTTTGACAATGAGAAATATGCATATATCCCAAAAAAATCTGAAATATGTTTTTTTTATATTCTCTGCATAAATTAAATGTTTATGGAGGCTGCTGTTATCCATTTATTTTGGTCCTTATTAACAAAAAAATAATTTTCTACTGCAAATTTTTGCGCGAATTTCGAAACTTGTAAAACGCGTTCCCCTTGGCTGCGTCGCGCGTCGTCAAAAGTGTTTTTATGACTCATAATGAGTACATGACGAATTCCAGTGCTGTAGGATAATCGAAAAATCAATAAAATGGCATCTAATGCGTAACTCATCCAATGAAATATCCCTGCACTTAAAATTTTTTTATTATTAAACTGAAGATTGTTTGTTGCTTTAAGCAATTTCACTTATGACATTGATACAAAATCGCTCACCTCCAGTTTGCGATTTTGTTAACAATGCCATTCGTGAAATTGCTAAACATCAAACTTCCGTTAATAATAAGTTTTCCCGGTGAAATTATATCGCTTATATGTATATCGCATCTGTACTTAAAAGTATAACATAATACAGCGTTATTTATTTTTATATACTTCTGTAACACATTCCTCCATTTTATTTCAGCTCAGTTGTTATGGTCATAAATATAAAGCAAGGCTTATGTACTTGCGTATCTTTTTTACGGCAAATCGCTGTATTTAAACGCATAGTTTGCTTTACATCTCTATCATTTAAACCTATAACCTAAAATATTGCTTTCTGTATTACACGCTTTATTAAACCGAGATGTAATAGCACAAACAACAATAATTAACCATCGCAACACTACCCGAAGCAGTCATGCAGATATAATTCTAAAATTGCTATCCGAAAGGAATATATCTATATCTATCTAGCTCAGGGTTCCTTAATAATCTTTGATTTTACCATCGAACTTATAATTTTTCCGTTCCCATCGTCAATATTTCTTGATAGGAAAAACCGTTAGTCCGAATTTAATGTAACAAACGTGCATACGCTGCTAAATGGTTATCCAAGAGATTTTAGAGAGCTGTGATTGAGTGCAGGGATGTATTTATTAAAGTCTTTACTTTGAATTCTCTCGTATTTCGACATTTGACACCAACAATAGGGTATATGCATATAACCCAAATAAATCTGAAATATTATTTTTAAATTTCTCTACATAAATGAAATGTTTATGGCGGTTGCTGCTATCCATTTATTTTGGTCTTTATTAACAAAAAAAAAGGATTTAAAACTGCAAATTTTCGCGTGAATTTCGAAACTTCTAAAACGTGATCCCGTTGGCTGTGTCGTCAAAACTGAACTTATGACTCAGCATGAGTATATGGCGAATTCCAGTGTTGTTGAGTCATCAACAACTCAATAAAAATGATATTTAATGAACACATCCAATGAAATATCCCTGCACTTAAAGTAGAAGGTTCCTAAAATCTTATTCGCGTATACTTCATGCCGAAATCGGTCCAGGAACCTTTCAATTTTGCAACAAAAATTGGCATTTCTGCGAAATTTTGACATATCATCTTAATAATTTCTAGTAAATAAACTGCTATTCTTTATTTTCATGGCAATCTTCGAGAATTCAAAAATTTTCAAATTTTAGATGTCCCCGATGCAAATAAACCTATTTATTTATAACTTTACCGAAAAAATAAGCGATTTAAATTAGTGGTAGGTATTCCTAGATAATTAGCGGATAAAATAAACCCAAAAAGAATCACTAAATAGGGTAAATAGTGTGGAATAATGAATAATTAATCATGAAACATGATTATTGCTTGCTTAGTACTTCAGCTGATGCTGTTGCTAAAGGAAATAAGGTAATTTTAAATATTTTTAAAATTTATTTTATTGTTAACATCCATAGGCGGTTCTAGACTTCTATTTGGGGGGGGGGGGGCTGTAATGACTTCCTTAAGCGATTTATGCAATAAAAAAATACAGCATATTCCTTATTATTATGGTGGTTCTGCAGCTCAGCAGCACTTCAGGCAGGAGGAGTCGTCACCGGCCATAGCACTTTCCAACCTCCGCGGATGAGACGGAATCCAAAGAATAAGAATGATTGATTATTTGAAGATGAAGATACCACCTGTAATCCGTCTCTGTACACAATAATACTTCTGAAAGCAGATGCACAAAATTCGCCACGCTCATTTCGTATGCTTCATTCTCTGTTTTCCTTGCAATTATCTAAAATGTATGACATGCGAGTTCAAACGATTCTTCAGATCTCAACGGGGCCCGGAGGCCGCCGGCTTGAAATAAGGAAAAGCGTGTCTCAAACAGTTAAAGTGTTATTATATTTTTTTAAAATGATAGAAATGTTATTGCTGCAAGAAGTGTTTATTTTTCTTCGGGAAGAATCGAGAATTTACCGTTTTCCTCTACTGTGATGCGTTTTAAGCGTATATTATGATCGATTTTATGGTTTATTATTTTAATCTTGCGTATATGAGGAATTTCACAGCTGAATAAATCATCGGTATGTGAATTGTACCTTTATAATTTTTAGAGAAAGAATTAATGGCTATTTAGAGTCTTCACCGGAAGCTGTATTCCTCAGATTAAGTAATTATTTAAGAGAAGATAGAGTATTTTTATTAGAGGTTGAAATTCCTAAAGCCCCCTACACATTTGGTAAGTTTTCTTGCCGCAATTTTAAAGTAGCCTCATTATGAAATGACACTGATGCGGCGCAGTGGCATGTAGTGACAACTGTAAAGGGGAAGCTTACCTAATTTTATTTTGAGATATATAGGTATAATGGTAGATTTTTTTATTATTAATTTCTCAGAAAACAGCCATAACAATTTTAAAAAACAAAACGGGGATGGTTGCTGATTACGCCTCTTAAGGAAAACCACTAAAAGGCTTTTAAGCAATTAATTTTCCTTGGAAAAAATGCTGCAGTGATTTTTATCGTCTCGAGCCTTACCGTACCGAAAATAATCATCAATCATCTTAGCTAATAGTGTTATCCATCATACGAATATATAAGTCGCAAGCGATATTACGAAAATCTTCAATCATCACCACCATTTTAAAAGCTAACGAAAAGTTGGCAACCGTGTCTAATGTATGCATATTGATTTAAGACCGTTAGAACAGTCTTTAGAGCAGTATTCATTCCGCGCCTGTACTATACTGTCCAGGTTCTTAAGCAATTTTGAGCAAAAATTTGATAAATTCAGTTAACTGGAAAAGATCAGTCTACTACAGGAAGCTTGCAACAAAGAGAAATAACCCCCTTTCCCCTGGAAGAACCACTCTTTCATCTTACTGCGAAGTTGTGTTACTCGTAAAAAGGGAACTTTAAAAATTCAAATTTGACTTACCTGTCGTAATTACAGGCCCAAAAACATTTACATCGTCCAAAATGGAACAGTTCCACCTTCGATTTTGGAACTGATGTTTGCATTCAGTGAGTGCTTGTCTTGCTCCTACTGCTACAGCATTCATGTGATTGATATACAGCTGACAAAGTCTCGCTTGGCCTGGACTCAAACCAGGCAGTGCTTTACAAGATGGCGGTCCTTGATCGCTCTGCATCATTTCGTCCAAAATCATACCCATTCGTCTAAAAGAGGATATAGATAATGTCTGTGTCTTAAATACTTTGGTACACTTCAAACATTCTGGAATTTAAGTTACGAATTTCAGTGGACTGAAAGCTCAGAAAAATATACAGAACCGGCAGTCAGCCGATTGTCAGTAGATGTTTAGGGTGGCCGCACACGTCAAGTTTTGTTTGATTGGGTGGCCCGGACCAATTTATTACAATTAATGATAAAATTATGGATAAATTCCATCAACCTGATTTTGGGTACCGATAAGAAATGCGAACGCTCCGGATGTAGTGCACGCATATAGACCGTGGGATAGCGACATGTTTTAGGTTGCGATTTTTTCTGTCTGCCTTTTGGAGTTCAGGTCTGATTGCTGCACAGTTTTATACGTCTTGTGCATGTTCCTTCAGTGTAATAACAGGTGCCACTGCATCAAAGGGGCCAGCAAAAGAGTCGCTTTTGTGTGAGATATTTTTCTCGCCTGAAAGGGCCTGTTGCAGGCAGGTATTCAAAAAAGTTCTGGTTTTGTTAAATTAATACAGATCTAACCAGAGCCGAACGACCTCATTTATACATTATTCTGTGATACTGAACCTGAACGAAGTGGAGCCACCTTGTGCTTGTAGAAGATAAATTTATTAAAGAAATTATACTATACTATCAGTCAGAGAAATACCGACAGACGAGACTGTCGGTCATAAAAAGAACATTTATTTCAAGACGTTGCAAATTTCAGTGCAAACAATAATAAAGCTTTTTTTTGGAGTATCAGCTTTGAAGCTGCCGCTTTCAAGTCTTATTTTATGTGTCTGTGTGATAGTGATAAAATAATACTTCTTTATATAGATGGTATTTATAAACGCCTTTTTGTTGGTGCTTACTGCTTAGACTGTAATGTAATTCGAGATTACTTTACTTACTCTGCGGAAATCCTTTAGAGTTGCTCACTTGCTCAGGTTTCATATCGGCGGAAAAAGGAATTATCAAAAGCCATTTAATTTATCTTCTAGTAAAATCTGTTTGTAAAATATTTTTCAGCAATTGTGTTACATATTATTATATTAAAAAAGACTAAAATCTTTAAAGGAAAATTGTTTCCTGTTTGATGTTAAAAAATGAAAAATATAAAAAACAAAAAATAGAGAAGATGAAAAAAAAAGTTAGAATAAGCTGGGATAAAAGTTCAATACGTAGTTGCACCTGTACTATTGGGGATATATTTTTAAAAGTGGATGTGTTTGAATGTAGACACCAAAGTACATTCCCTGAAATTCCATGTGCATGTCTAGCACGCTCGGTTTGCGCGTGTTACGTATTTTGATCTACTGCGCAGATGTCAAAAAACGAAAAACATAAAAACCACAAATAAGGAAGTCGAAAATTAAAAAATCACTCTAGGTAGTGCCTTAAAAATTCATTAAAATTTCACTAGATTTAAAACTAAGACAGGGTGGGTCGTTAATTAATAATAAATCTTGTTAACAAACATATTAGTTTATTTCCAGCATAATTAAATATAATAAAAAAGCACAAAAACTTAAGTCATACAAATTCGTAAAATATTTTCACCGAACGAATCCGATGGATCACAACTACGATTTAACGGGTTAATGTTGGTCCATTTACCGGTTACAGAAGTCACTGATTGGTGGAACGAGCTTCAAATAATTAAACCCAACGGTAATTAAGAAAATAAATGGTAAAAAAATAGATTTAAATTTTAAAATAATTACATTTTGTATGGGAAAATCACTAGAAAAGGGCATTTTTATAAAAGTTTTCCCCAAATCACTAGATTAAAAAAATCACGATTTAGTGAAATTTCACTAGACCTGGCAACTCGGGCTTTGCGGTCTCGCGGTCGCCCGAGTCGCCTCGCTTTTCGGCGCCACTTATAGTAAACCAAAAGGTGCCTGCCTTATTTGATAACATAACTTCGAACTTCGATGTCCAACCCGCCAAATTTTTGTGGAAAGTACGTACTAAAATTGCCCTTTTCTTTATAAATTTGTCGAAAAACTTCAGAATAAACTCATAGTATGAAACTTAGTTGTCTTATCTATACACTTGTTAGTTTAAAACTTTTGGCTGTCAAATTAGACCGGACTAACGTTGGAGAATCTGGCCGAATATGTCTTACAATATAGAGTAAATAAAAAATACATTACATACGAGTCATACGACCTGCTTATACCACATTAAATTTTATTATAAATTAGAATATCTTGTACATATATTTTTACAAGAAAATGTATACGAACTTGTTTTTTAATTAAGTCAGTAAATTATGTTTTCTGTTGTTATCTTTAAGTTTAGTGCACCTTATTAACCGCTGCGCTGATGCGGTATCCGATATGCGAATCGTTGTGTCCGAGGTTGTGGTATACCACCTGGGGGCCATCTTCATGTAGTTGCCTTTTATTTAAGTCACTCTATGGTGGAAACTAGCGGCTAAGTAGGAATAATATGTGTGTTAAATGGAACAAGAGAGTAATTTATTTTAAAATGTATTTGTTTGGAAGCTATGCATTGGTAATTGAATTCACTGGGAACGGTGCATGACAAATTTCTGTTTTTCAGTCAAATCAAGTCTAATGGATAGTAGATAGATAGTTAAAAATGAAAATGAATTTTTTGCCAGACTTCGTGATTTTGAAGAAAATTACTAGAATAATTTAACTATTTTTTTTATTTTTACTTCTCGGTATAATTTATTAGGTACAATTTAAAAAGTAGCCAATTGCCAACCGAACTAATAAATAACTTTGTTAATGCTATGGACAAAGAAGGTAATGGTGTCAAATACTTAAAAGAAATATTACCCCAGTTAAGTGATACAAAACTAAAAGAAGGCATCTTTATTGGACCTCAAATAAGGATTCCCTTTTAAAGAAAAATTCCATGATAAAAAATTGGCAGCTTGGGTTTCTGGGTAACAAGAAAGATGAGAAATATAAAACCCTCAAAGATGAACTCCTAAAAGCCTATAAATTACTAGGATGTCGCATGTCCTTAAAAATTAATTTTTTGCACTCGCATTTAGATTTTTTTCTTGCAAATTTGGGTGCAGTAAGTGACGAGCAAGGAGAGATGTTTCACCAGGACATCAGGACAATGGAAACAGGATACCAGGGATGCTGGGACCCATCTATGAGGGTCCTTTATGTATTATTTTATATTGTTTATTGCATATGGTCCTTAATTAAACGTATTTACTTAGATTTAACATGTTTTCGATATAAATGTATTGTTTCTTCAATCTACTATTGCAAAAATATGTCCTATTCTGTTTCTCGTCAAACCCAGTGCCGGTTTATGAAATTTCAAAGTTGTATATCTCTGTTCCTACTTACAGGACCCGTACCAAATTTACGAGTTTTAATAGTGAGCTCCCTGGGAATGTTTTGGTAAAGAAAAAAAAACATTTTGTAATTTGCGAAAAAACGTTGAATTTTTTTTAGCCCCCCTTGGGAAAAAAATGAAGGCGTTTAGGTATTTTATTTATTATTTTTTCTAAACAAATTTTAAATCATTTTGTCGAGAATTTTTGAATTTTAACAGAACAAAATGTGTTAGTAGGAAGTTATAGTCATTTGAGGGCTAAAAATTTCAACTTTTTTTCACAAATTACAAAATGTTTTTTTCTTTACCAAAACATTCCCAGGGGGCTCACTATTAAAACCCCTAAATTTGGTACGGGTTCTGTAAGTAGGAACAGAGATATACAACTTTGAAATTTCATAAGCCGGCACTGGTCAAACCCTCAACCACTGTAGCAAAAAAACTGTATTTAGGGCCACAAAATACTTTAGATACAGCTATTTTCATCAATGTTTACTTAAAAAAAGTTTAAGTTTGTTGACTAGTGTATTTTCAAAATTCAACGCTACCCGATAAAAATATTTAAATAGGGAGTGATTTTCGTCTTTAGGTCAAAACGTGCATTTTTAAAAAAGCGGATTGTGGTACGTAAATATAATTAGTTAGCTTGACAATTTAACCCAAAACCATACATTAATACAAACTAAAATACACAAAAACTTGCAACAAAAATGTGGACTACATTCCCACATAATGCCGCATACGCTACGCCTTTTCTTAAATTCCTAAAAGGGATTAACTCCTTTTAAAGAAAAGAGTAGATTACGACACGACACATTGTAATGTTCTATCTTGTAAAGTTCAATCCTTGTCTTTTAAAAACTATTCATTAAAGCAGTAATCTGATTTGTATGTGCCTTAATCCCTAATAAGATCTGTCTTACAGATATAAGACACCTAAGAGAAAGTTATTCTTTATCCTTTTTACTTTATACCATAGAAAATCCACAAATCATTGTGTTTTTCTAGATATCTTATCCATAAGAAAAATATTTATGCTCGACGTTCTACAAATTCGTTTGAAAATTTATCGCCAGCCTTGATAGATAATGTTCGACAGACAAATGCAGTTATTTTACACACAGAAACCAACAGTTAACTTTTTTGTAACTTTTTGCTATGTTTCAGTTCATTTGCAACTGTATCAACGCATAAAATAAAACCGTTAAATTGTGAAATAACGCCTCTTTAATTCTTTCACTAAAGAATGAAATATTAGATTTTGCGGCCAAATTCACTTTTGTTAAGACCGGTATAATGTGACACTTCATGGTTTACATTAAGAGGTGTTCACTTGTTCACTGAATTCACTGAGCTTTGTACTGTGAATTTATATCTGAACTTTTTGCAAATATATAAAGAAAAAGCACCCAAAAACACAAAACAGTAAATCACAATACAGAGTACAGCATAAATAAACAAATGCAGGTTAGTTTTGTACTGTTTGTTTAACTACCAAGTAGTTAAACTACTTTTTTGATAAAGTAGTAGTTATACTCCACTAGTTTTTTCCAAGTAGTTTGCCCAACTCTGTTTGCAGATGGTCATTAAAAACTTAGTACTTTCATAGAATAATATGTTGTGTAAGCAAATGTATAATTAATTTTTCTAATAGTTTTAAATTTTATAGCTTTTTAACGTCTTTTTGCATTTTTGTAATCAGCCTTTTGCCCATACTCGGATATAATGTTCGTTAATTGCCTACAGTTATGCCTCTGCGGTAAGAAGAATGTTAATTGTCATATGCTTAGATAAACTGTTATCGACATTACTTCATTCAATGTCATCCACAGCACTGTCAACTACTGGTGAATGAGTCTTTTTATTTTTATTTGTTTCCATTAACTTCCCATATATAAAACAAAACAAGCTGTGTTGCCTAAAATTAATTTTAAAATGCTAACTTAATCCGCTCCAGAAGATGACACCCTGCCAACTACTGGATTATAGGACGGTCAACTACTGGTGTTTTAGATTCAACATGCCTCCAACCAAAGGGAATATGTTTCAATATGCGGAGGAACAAATGAGATCCGCCGGTGACAGTCTTGACGACGCGTTAGCTTTAATTGGAACGCAAATGAAACTCAAGATAAAGATAGAAATAGCAAGAAACAAAATTATAAATGAAATACTGAAGATCTGAACAAAGGAATTTTAAGCTGTTTGTATAAAGACGGCGATTATATTCTTGTGTGGTTTCCGGGCAAAAAGAAAGAACACAGATACATTTGCGTCTTCCAGCAAATTTTCAGCGATGAAGAAGTTGAGGTTGTAGCTATGATAGCCTGTAATGAAATAAAAACTACATTTAAATGAAATGAAAATGATATTAGTACTATTAAAATGTCGCAAATTACAGAAAAGTTAGATTTTCACAAAATAATTTGCAGTGGGGATCGATTTCATTATGAATTCAATAAAAAAATTGACGTCGACGGATAGTTGGATTACCTGTCAACTACTGGGTAAAGTAGGTGTCAACTACTAGAACCTAGTAAAAAAATCGATGTCATCTACTGGTGAGCCCGCCTTCCACGAAAATATTATAAATAATTTGTTTCTCTTTGAATTTTGTAAGGATTTTCTGCTAGTTTACCAATACATAGACATTAGCGAATATGTTTTCCCAGAGTATAACTACCAGTTTTCAAATATAGTCGTTGAGTAAGCCAATTTGTACTTTTTTTCTTAAGACGTCATCTACTGGTTCCGTTACCTTAGCTGCTATAATTCCCCTCTTGGTTATTCCTAGCAACAAGAGGCGCGTTACGTATGCATCCCTTTACGGTCCAGCTATAAAAGCCTAAAACATCCCGCTTCTCTCGCTCATTCATTCCTAGGGTCTCCAGATTATGGAACAAATTGCCTGCAGATGTTTTTCCTTCTCCCAACCTCCAATCCATTAAATCCTGTGTCAATAGATTACATTTCCCTTCTCTTCAGATGCCCACGGTACGTTAGTACTTAGGCTTGAAGTCTACGTGGGCTATCTCTGATAAAAAAAGCAATAAACAATAATGGAAAAACTCATATTAGGGATGAAAGCTCCTCCTCTCGAGCAGGATGCAAAATGATGTATATTTAAATTCTTTACTACTGAAACTGTAGCCCTACTTGTCCTCGATATCATAAGTACGGTTAAAAATATAAAATTCATTAAAAACCTATAAAATTCCCATTAAACTATTAAAAATATTTATGAAGCAATCTTAATCTCGGCCTTAAAATGACCACCTGCAAAGCATACAGGTAAAATTAAACCTAAATTATCTCCGCAATTATCTTTTTTGCGTACTTATATAAGTTGAAACGCATTAAAGTATGCCCGAATCATTTTATCAATTGCTATAAAACAATTCGTAATAAATATGTTTTAATTATCGTATCATATCGCATATATCTGCAGAACGAAAGCTCCAAAATGGTGTCACGTGTTGTAATTTGGTGGTTTAGAAACTTTCGAAAATTCGTTTTTAACGTTCTGGCCGAGAAAAAACTTATACAGAAGCGACAGTGTGCCGATTTCTCGATTCTCGATAACGCGATAATGACATTCAAACCTTGAATTGGCCTTCCCCATAGGCGTAGTTAAGGGGGGCTTAGGGTGCTTAGCACGCCCAAAATTTAGAACCCTCCACCCTTTGATCAAATGTTTTAGCCATATGCTGAATAGGGTGTAGGGCTTAAGCACCCCCGAATTTGACTGCCTAACTACGCCTATGGCATTCCCAGTCCTAGAGAGAGGCTACTAGAGATGTTAAAGAACAAGTAAAATTGCTGAACAAGTTCGAACAGTTCGGTTCTCACCCGAGAACATGTTCCGTAAACCTGTTCATTTGTTCTTTTGATCATAGTTATCATAAATTATTCTTGACAACATGACGGAACAACAGCGCTAGACTCGTGAACTACTGGGATTCTTTGCCAATCAGCTACAAACTTTGATGCTGCGGTCAATTCCTTTCCATTTCCAAGCGGAATGGAGCAGAGCACGCACTCACACAGATGCAGCGACGTATCGGTCGGTTCGGTTCGGTCATTATATTTGTATAGGCTGAACAGATTAAGCCAACACCATCATCTTGTCATAAGTTTACCTAAAGTACCGGTTCCGTTCTTTTAGAAAGAGCAGTTCACTGAACAGGCTACCTCTAATCTGTCCTCAAGAACCTCATAGGTTTTTGATGACTAATTAACAATGACAGGACAACTTAATTTTAACCATTCTTAGTTAGTCCCGGAGTTATTATTACCCTGAAATTGGCGTTTGAAGTCTTAAGTAAAACACTCTGTATTTAAACAATTTATATATAAAATCAACTATATAAATTTTAATTAAATATTATCAAGGCTTCCTGCCAATTATCAAAAGCTTATGTTTATTAAATTATTAAAAATAACAGCTCATCTGTTATAATGATGATTAAAAACAGAAAAAACAATCAAATAACTACTGCAAATGATGCTCTTTTATAGTCGATATTTAAACTGTCGTAATTAACGTGTAGGTATTGAGGAAGTGGTCATAATTTTAGCGTTGGAAAACTAGCAAATGCCAAAAGCCATAAATTAAATAAAGCCTAGTGTTTGTTTTATTTATAAGAACTATTTTAGAGGTAAATAGACATTCTTAATTAATAGAGTTGGTCTCCTTTTCTGGGGTCGAAGTTCTCTTCTTGCATCTCCGTCTTTTTCCACTTTTGTCTGGTTAATAGTCTTTACAACGCTTCTTTTCATGTTAAACCTTCTTCTCTTAGATTATTCTTGACTCCAGCGACCCATCTTTACTTTGGTCTTCCTTTACCTCTGCTTCCCTACACTTTAATTACCATTATCTTTTTACCGACAAAAGCATTACATCTTTCTATAAACGTCCGTAGCATTTCAGTTTTTCATGTATTTTCTTAAGATATTTTCGCAACCTTGATTGGTTCTCTTATTTTTTCATTTCTCACTTTGTCTCTTCTTAACACTGACATTTTCATCACATCTAATCACTTTCCATATACTTTCTTTGGGAATGTTTCCACTTCATAGCTTTGACATTCCTATATTTTATTTAATTTCTTATAAACAGCTTCATTTAGTCTCATTTAGAAACAAATTATTCACCAGCTTTTCGCTTAATTTCCATCGCTTGGTAACTTCACGACTTGCGAAGTATATATCTACTAATTTACACGTGTTTACACGTCTTAAACATAATAATTAAACTATTCCACATTATGTTCTTCCTTATTTTCCCCATAAAATTGGTTTTAGTAGCTGTAAATATCCCGATAGTGTTTAACGAGAATCGTACTCGCCGACTTCAAAGTATTGAACTTTGATGAACAAGTTACCTTAAATTTGAACAAAGTTAGGCTGACCTATAACCTCAGTAATAAATACGGAATAGCTATTTACCTAACAAGTGCGGAAAATGATACTTTTTCGCACGCGACTACAGTTTACTGCATTATTAATTAGCAACTAGGAGGGCAGGAACTAAAAATCTACAGGTGTGGACAATTTTCAACAAGGCACTCGATTCTAAAACAGAATAGCCAACACAAAACTTTTTCTGTATTAAAGTACTTTCAGGAATTACATGATACAGTTCAACGATTAAACCAGATAATGGTAACACTTTTCCATTTTAAGACATCTGCGGATTATATAGCGAACAGTACTGGTTTTATAAATATTCAGGCAAGCATAAAATATTGAATATGGCAAAATATTTTCTCACGATTCTTAGTGGCATTCCATGGTTTCGATTGTTGTTGTAATTCAATGATTACACAGGTCAACTAAATATATATTTTTTAATTTCTTGTTTTATTTTATTCGCTGGAAGGTCCCTAGCGTTTTGCTAGAAGGAAATTCCCTGACACGACAATAGAGCACAACGTTTTATTAGACGCTCTTTATTATACATATTTTTTTAGTAAGTCCCATATACATACCTACTATAATCTAAAAAATAAAGTGCAGGTATGCTAATATCCATATAAGAAAACCACAAATACAAGGTACTTAAGAGCAGTAGTCAGCGCTTTTTGCTATTATTTTTTAACATTATGATTGTTCAGTTCTTTGCTATTAAAAATCTGTTTTACCTAACGCTGGGAACCCTGAAATGTAATCGTCTGTCGGTCTGTACTTGACAGAACGAAATAATATCCTATTTGTATAATATGCCAATGACCGATTGCCATATACAATAACGTTTCTAATGTCCTACCTTTCAATAAATGTAACTTTTAAACGTAAAGCATCTTCATAAATCAAAAGACAGTTTATTCCTACTTACAAATTTTTTTACACTAAAATTGATCAAAATCTATTAAAAAGTTATGGTTAAACATAAATTAAGGAAAAACATAAAATGTGTCATTTTTTGAAGTCGGTGAAAAACACACTATCTCTTTTTGACGTATGATAATGTCTCTTAAATTTAGTATATCAAATTTTATTATGGCGTTTTAGAACCCGTAACAGTCAACATTGTAGTCTTTTACGAACATAAAATGTTTAATATGAAATTTATGTGAGTACTACTTCCCTTTATATTAGAGATAGGTTAATAATATGCCGAGGAGTTAAAAGCACCTTTTACTTTTACATTTAATGTGGAATCAGTCTAATAATTTAAATATTTTTCGTATCCCGTAGTTTTAGGATTAATAAAACACTCTTTTAAATACATATGTAGATAAAATATAATCTTATAGCTTTTCTATTCCACCTTTTCCCATTTTACTTTAGGTTAACTCACAGTGAATGTAAATATCTACTTTTTGTCACTGAGTAACACGATGTTTGTACCCAAAGAACTGGTAGCTTTAACAGTTTGCTAACACTAATAGAAGGTAGGTGATGAACACGAAATGTGTCTATCAAGTCAGGTTTGTGACGTACATGTCGATAAATCAATCAACATCAGAAAATTGGTCACAATCAGTATTTACGGGCATAATCCAGTCGAGATCAGATTCATTACAGCAGTTTTTATATTGTTTTTGACTTTCAGAAAATGAAAAAGTATTTCCTGATGTTTTTCTAAATAACGTAGCCGTATTTTTTTTCGGCGTTAATTACATCGTCAAAACTCACATTCTTCTCAGTCTTCTGGATTTTTTTCTCACAGTAGGTATATTTCTTGATAAATATTGCGGCAGATTTGGAAAATAGAAGGGATTGCTTCTGGCTTAAGCCTAGTTTTTGTAAAATACCATCTGGCAAAAAGTAGTTATCTGTTCGAATAATTTCATTATCAGGAAAATGCAAAAAACACAACAGATTACTGGGACGGTGACGAATCATTCCGTAGAATGACTTTTAACCATTTTTTTTTAATTTTCATCCTTCGGGAAACCGAAGGCAGATACAAGTTCCGCGCCTGTTTTTAACACACTATTATAGTTGAATTTACATCCCGGAATACAGCAAGTTCTTGGTATCTTGCAAAAAACAATAAAAATAAATATTACCACTTACCTTCAAAAACCGTACCTATGTGTGCATGCACTGGAAGGACATTGGTTTTCTAGAGCACTTGTTAAGTTATCATGTATGTTCTTTAAAATAAATAATATGTTAAATTTAGTCCGAATAGGAGAAAGTCTTCTTTGCAATGATAGGTATCTCTAAAGAAAATGTTATCAAAATGCAACAACGAGCATCGATTTCTATTTAACAAACTGAGGAGGAAACCACTAAACTCGGCACTCAAAGTACTTAAATCAGACTTTAATTAGAAAGACGAAGTAAACGCTGACATATTGGAGTGGAGATGCCGTTGTTTATTCCTTGAAATAGGAGGTCATCTTCGGTTTCTTTGTTAGTAAAAATTCAGTCTATAGGTCTTTGTTTAGTCATTTTAGCGCAGTGCAACTGACCGGGAACATAGTGGCGTTACCTCTTTATTTATATACTTTAAGAAGTGCAGAAATAAAACAATTACGTAAGGACTTACCAATCAGTAAGTATCCACTAAACGTTCTTGATGCGAATCTGCAAAAATTTGCATCATTAACAATCTCCCAATGGTGTTTTCAAATAAAGAACGTCGACTATTTGTATTCTTGCATTAAATATCAACTTTAATATGTTTATATTGCCTGATTTTAAACAACGTAATACTTCTGGTTTTTATTACAATAAATTTTATAATCAGGTCGTACTGGACGCTCTGTAGATACGAATTTTAGTCTAAGTCAACGCATAAGTCGTTTTAAATTCTGGGATTTATATCTTTAAGGTGCTTTAAAGAATAAAAAGGTATTATTATAAGCCAATTAATGTTTTTTTAAGACATGAAACTTATATAGGAATTACGAAGTGTAATCCTTAGTTTTTACTTTAACAAAGCTTTGTTAATCTTTGTCAAGTGTTCAGTTTTAATTTACTTAAAAATGCTCTATCAAAATTAAAATAATACAGCCTAGGAAACATTTACAACATTATTACTGAAAGGTCAGTCCGAACTTCAGGTAAGTTAAAGCAAAATAAACGTACAGTAGATACTTATACTAGGAAATAAAAATAGTAGGTATATAGGCAAAGATTATACAGAATATAGACAGACACTCGAATACACCGAAAATCTCCCTTGAGACATTTGGTGGGTTTACTGGTTTATAGTTTAAAAGTTTGTTTGTCCACTATTACATATACTTTTCTTTTTAGAATGTTTACTGCATCCATAATTTTGAATTGTCTTTGTTTTAGCTCATCAATTAAGTTTTCTGGGTTGCACGTGTGATGCAATCTTCTCACCATTACTTTTAGGGGTCTGATTACTTTTAGGTTGTCAGATTTCTGTATGTTTTTTCATCTTCGACGTTGATCTTTAGTTGGTCGTTGTTCATCATGGTTGCCTTATATTTGATTCCCTGACTCTGTAAGGCTCTCTGAAGTTGGATGTAGTCTTTTAGTTGACTCACAATTATTTACGGAGGTAGTGGTGGTTTCTTATTGAGTGCCTTATGGGTTTTAGCAGGTGTCTTGCTGTTATTAGGTATTTTTCTGGTGACGTGCTCGTCTTTTTCCTTCTGCTGTCCTGCAGCACCCAGTCATAAATTCCATGTTTCTCCAGTTTCTCTATAGGTAGTTCATCTTCATTGGTTTCATAGTTAACCTGATTTCCTTGAGTATTTAAGTCTTTTATTATCATAATTACATCTGCAGTTGGTTCATCTGTAGTTGCATTTGAGCAACAATTGCTTGCAAATTTTCTCTTGCTGCTTTTTCAGTAACCCATGCAAGAAATATGAATTTTAGAACACTTTGTCTTCATTGCCATAAATTTACTTTTAAAAATCTTAACAATTAATAGGTTAGATACTTAAAAAAAATTTATAATGGTATCGTCTCATTCTTTCTAAATCTATAATGCTTTTCACCAATGACCAGCTAAAGCATCACCAATTCTTGTTGTCTGAGACATTGCTTTCCATCTACCTATAACGGTTTATGTCAAAGAGAATTTAAATCCACTAATGTACCTTCAGTTTATTAAAGTTCATATTTTAGAATTTTAATTTAGTCATCTTTTATTACTACCAAATTTGGGCCTCACGTATCCGAAATGCCGGAAGTTTTCTATTAATTTTTATCTCTTCATCTTAATTCATATCATTTAAAAAGAACATTTTAAAACGGTCTAAATAAAACGTTCTACAGATGATTGAAACTAATACCAGTTCTTAGGATGCATTGAATATTTAGTAAATAATGCTCTGTTATCGAAGAACACGATCTTGTTTTTGGTAATATCACATGGTGATCTGTGGTAATATAACGAATACGGAAGAACGTTATGCTTGTGTAAAATAATATGATGTGTGCGATAGAGATAACGATCATGGGAGTTAATAGGGAGTTTTTGCTACCGCCTAGCGCTAAACTTTAAACGCAAAAATCTCGGCACTGGCTGGTCCTGAAAACAAGGTTCACCTCGCTCGGTAGAAGACCGTTTGTTCTTAAAAATAGTAAACATGTTTTGTTAGCAAAATCTAAACTCAGTAAGTGTAACCAGTATGCAGAAACTTAAAACTTTTTTACTCCTAATGTTGAGTTCTTTAGATTACTAGATTCAAAAAATTGTAATTCAGCAATTTCTAGTTTTGCACAATTATTGAGTTTCTGTATTTTTTGCTCCCCTGTATATCCTAATCGCAAGTTGCCCATATATCGTATATAAATATTACATTCCTATGCTATTATTGTAACTACTACCTAGGTATTCTCCTTATTCTTAAACTGAAACTTTCACAGCCTAAGACCAAAAACTTATCAGAAACTTGCAGGAAAATACCGCTAATAATACCGTTAATTTCTTTTCCGTTCCGTCCAAGTCTCAATCTCCTGCAGAAAAAAAGAGAGTCGTCAATGAACTTTTCCTTTATCGATAACATGGTTAGTAATAATGCTAATTTCCTTTTATTCTCTTACTCAACAACCTGTTAATGCATTCTTAATAGCTTTTAAAACATCTAAGGTTATGTTTTTTAACTGGGTTTGTGTACTTCTTATATACCAACAAAAATATTTACTTTACCCACATGTGTGGAAAAGAAATTCGAGTGTTTACCATTTTCCTTTAAGATGCAAATCACTTATCCATACTTTATTAACTGCCTCGGATATTTTCTAATTGCTTTGTTAGCAAGATTAAGTACTTAATAGCCTTATATATAAATATTTGCTTTTATGAAATGTTTATAAATCTGTGTCAAAAAATGGGTTTTAGCGTTGGTCTGTGTACTGTCTGTTTGTACATTTTTTTTAGGAACGCAACGGTTTCGTTCAGTTTTTACACGAAAATGTTTCAATATTGAAAGGGATAAATAGCTATTTACCTAACAAGTGCGCAAAGTGATACTTTCCGCACGAGTTGGGTACAATGATTTTTTCAAGACCTTTAAAATGAGGTACTACACGGCATAGGGTTACATTTAAAATTTTCCCTCAAGGGGGCTGGAAAAGTTAAATTACATAAAGAAGTGGATTTATTAACCAATAAGGTACACCTTTGGTGTCCCTACTAGACTTTTCTGACACCTTGTATATTTTTACTACGCTTACTAATATAATTAATAAATAAATATTTGCTTTTATGAAATGTTTATAAATCTGTGTCAAAAAATTCATTCTGGCGTTGGCGTGTGGAGTGTTTGTTTACATTTGTCCGTTTTCTTTCTTCTGCCTACTAAAGTGAGGTAAAAAGTGGCGTCCCACTGTTAACTTTACATAAGTAGCCTTATTGTGACGGTGGAATTTAAATGCTACAATTTGTAATCGAAAAAATTTAATTTAAAGTTGCTTAACAGAATGACAGAATGTCGGTATTTCGTTTTCTTAAAACATGGTTTGTACAGTTTACAGGTGCATATTAAAAGTAAGCTTGCTTTAAGAAATAGCCTCATATCATATACATAAAAAGACAGTGGAAATAAAGGAGGTGGTAAAAATTTGTATTTCGATTTTTTAAAAGTATTTCTATTGACATATTGACCAAAAAATTGTTACTGAGGGGCCTTTTAGGTAAAAAAAATTGTTATTTACTAGAGTAGATAATGGGCGAGAGCGAGAAGTGGTAGAGACAAATTTTAGGTACTTACAAAGAACATTTCTTCAGAATGTGGCGTTTAATTGGTAACCAGATATCAAAGCTGGTATTTCCGCTACGACTGAATTTATAATAGCAAATTAATTATGAGTCCTTATAGATCTTGTACAGATTAAAAAAAAATAATTAAAAATCCTAGGACACAATAGTGTAAATGATTGCAATTCACGGTCCAAAATTATTGTTTCTATCTAGTTCAGTTAAATGGAAATTACATATTTAATTAGTTCATCTACTTTCACGGAATTAAAAATTGTTTCCATTTCGTTCAGCAAATACTAAAAAATGTGTGTTTGTTGATTAAAGGCGGGGTTTTCGGAGCGATATATCTCCAGTTCCGACTGGGACAAACAAATACAATGTTGCCAGCTGGTTGTAACTAAATTCCCCCAAAAATTTTTCAAAATACCTCAATAATTGCTGTTTTACAACTAAAATCCCCGAAACAAAAATAGTTGTATTCTTTACTGTTACTGTTACTGTTACTTGTACGAAAAAATTTATTATTTTTAAATCTTCCTGAAATCTTATTTATTTTGAAGGAGGTTGATAATTTTTTAAATAAAACTCCTACGTTAACTGCTTTTTTATTTGTTAATTTTGTTCAAAAAATTGAGAACAGGTTCAGATTGAACGACAGCCATCAGGATTGACTAATTCTAGCGCGATCAATTGGTATAAACAATTTAATTGTTTATTTCCTTATAACTGCTGAACCATTGGCGTTAGAGAAAACGTTTTTCGAAAAAAAAAATATCTCTCACAATGTAAGGGACAACTTTTATCATTACATGTTTTTAAAAATTTATAATTTGGCTCAGACTCAGCTCTGCGCATACGCGATGTGATACGGTGCTGGTGCTGTGGGCAGCGGGTAGCGCGGCAGATTGGCGCGGATCGGGCGGCCGAGGTTTGCTCAAGTTCATGAGCTTATGAGGAATGAGTTTATGAGAAAGGTGGTAGTGGAATTCTTCCTCGACCGAGGAGGTACCACCCCACACACCCACTTAAAGGGCTGGTGAAATTCTTAGGAATGTTTCCAGCTCTGGGTGTGTGAGTCGGCTTTGATCAACACAACCCACGGTACCTTAGTACTTAGGCTTGCTGCCTTCGTGAGTTGTAAGAAGATAAAAAAAAGTTAAGTGGACACGGAACACTAATTGTGCAAGTATAGCTTACACTTGACCGGTTTTCTCTCGCTGGACCTCAAAAAAATATTTTAAAAGTATACGGATTCAGAAATTAATTGCCGACTCCTTCTCTAGAAACACGAAATTTTCAGTGCATGACAATGCACTGAGGAGCGGGAGGAGGGGGGCGATGGGGCGGTCTACACCCTAATTTAAAATCTCGCTGTCCATTCGATTCGGGGTTGCCTATTATTTTGAACTTTTCTTGCATCAATTATTGCATGGCCCTACTGCTACTGGCTAATTTCGTATGCAACTCAGTGAATCTAATTTAGTAGATACAGGAAAACTATCAAATGAACGCCAGGAAGACACACGCAGAACAGCGCGATATCTAAAATTAAATTCTGCACGCACCAACTTTTGATAGCGTTAATGATTGAGTGTGGAAAATGTCTTAATGATCGTGTGTAGACTGCAATTTCAGATTTTTATGTAGCAAAATAAATAACCAGTGGGGTTTATGGATGGTATTAAATTACCTATCTCGATCCTAATGCGTGCATACTCAGGTGTCGAGTTTACGATTGAAATACTATTTTATTTATTGCCGTGTGCATAAATTTGCAATTCAATGAGGATAAAACGAAATTAATTATCGGTTGTGTACAAGAGTAATGATAGGTTTTTTATGCAGAGCTAGTTTTCGTAAAAACTACTATAATTCTATCCCATTTGATTTGACACACATGATTTTACATATTAATTTTCCAAAAATATTAATTGCAATAATTATGACCGCACTCTCCATATAGTCGAAACCACTGTGCGTTGTATGAACAAAATAAAATTTAGTAGAAAAAATCAACAACGGTAAACTCTAAGAAAAGTAAATACATTTTTTCCGATTTTGTCGAAAAAATCTTATCCTCAGAATATTTACAGGGTAATATTAAATAACTCTAAAATCTAAGAAAAATCATTGCCTTTTCTGTAGTAATTAAAGTTTTTACTTCATTTTATTTATTTAGTTCATTAAGCTTAGAAACATAAAAAAATCATACTTACATCCAGGTGCCATTTGTTACAGGTCTTCGTGCAGCTTCCGACTGGTTAATCGAGAAGACGCTCAATACGAAGAACTGCAGCATTGCGCTTAGTTTTCTTCGGAACCGGTCGGGAAGGCGCATCTAAAAGAAAAGTAAAATTATTATAACCTTACTAATACAATTTTCTAATAAATTTTAGATAATTTACTAAAAAACCCTGCCTGCTTAAAGCAGTAGCGGATCCAGGTTTTTGCTGAGGGAGCGGGGGCGACTCGAGCCGATCGTATCAAATTTCATATCGGTTTAAAAAACAAATTAATGTGTATTACAAAATTTCGGAGAAACAGAAAATATCTATAAAATAAATTAAGTTTTTCTTTTATTTTTCCCAAATCTGTTTATAATATTTTCAATATTTAAATGTATGTATCTCGGTGGACATGTAACAGTGCCAGTTCACTTTTACCATTGAATTTGGAATATACCTATAAATTTAATAATATGTAAAAATTTAGCAGTGCACAAAATATCAGTGCTGCAGTTGCAGAAAAAGTATAGTGTACAACTCGTTTGAAAACAACTTTTTACACTCGTTCAACTTTCACAAATGTCTCACTCGTGTGAAATGAATAATTTTCAAAACTTGTACGGAAGTACAGTTTCAGGCTACCAGAACGTTCTGGCAGGGCAGGTACAATTTTCCCAAGGAAAAACCAAATATTTGTTTTGTAAAAATAGGTATACAATACTAGCCAAGCAGAATAAATAGACCACAAACTAATAACTAGGATCGTACTATTGCACAGAAAAAAAAGAACAAAAATACATTATCTTCTCCTCTCCTGTCACCTGGAAACGTAACTAGTGAAGCGTGGCGGAAATTCTTCTTGCTCTAAAATATTGTGTGCTTGATTTATTATTGAAATAAGTAATTAATGAATGTAATATAATTTACAGTGAAAAAGATCTTATTTAACTGTTTTGTTTTCCTTTTTTAAAGAAATTAGTTATTAAACATTGTGCGTCAAAACTACACAAATTAGCGAAAAATATTTCAAATAAAATTTCTAGGGTTCCCAAAATATCTTTAATTGGAAAATTAAATTAAATGCGTTGTTTTTGAAATAAACGCCTTAATTCTGCATTAATTTATTTTTAATTATTTCGCGTAAACTTTGAGATTTTTTTAACCAAAGCAAAACAAGTTGTATTTCTTTATTTTCAAATTTTTACTAATAACTTAATTTTATTATGGTATTAAATAAAAGACCGGAAGTTAAAAAAACATCCTAATTAAGCCTATTTAACATCAATACCTTAACGATTAATGGTTACCGGTAGTCGTAAGCGCGATGTTTTCAAAAATATTATTGCTCATTTGCAAACAATGCTAAACGTTGAGAAAATGCTAGTTCTATTTTGTTTACAAAATCTAAACCATCACGATGAAGTAAAGTGGCATTTACATTGGTATAGTTACTTGTACAAGCACCTAGCCAGGGTAGTTCACTTTCTACAACTTGAGGCTAGTAGTAGGTGTTTACACATCTGTTTACATTGGATTAGTAGCTGTCTTGCAAGTTAGTTGTACAAGTAGCTAACCCATTTACTATACCAATGTAAATGTAGCTTAAGTAGTACAGGTTAAGTTCGTGATTGGTTAAAAAAACTGGGGTCCTGTAGTCCATTAAATGCAACAAATGGGAATTTTTTTTATTAGTTGCACAACCGAAATATAAATAAATACCGCCAAAAGTTGGTTCATGTCCGACAACCGATAACCATATTACCACTTATTAACCATTTGCCACTTAGAATGGCTTTAAGTCAAACAAGATACAGGGCAGGCCAAAAATATAAAAATCGTTCAAGAGAAAAGTACCCTTATTTCGAAAAATACAGAAAAACGTTTTTAAGAAAAGTTGTTCAGAATTAAAAGATATGCCCAAACAAAGTCATAGCCTTCTATTTAAAAAAATGTATAACTTTTTTATGAAAATTGTAAATTACCCCCGTACGATACATTTTTTTATTGTCAGCTATAATACATTTTCAGATTAACCACAATCAAATCACTTCTGCATAACTTTGATCAAATTGAAGCCAATTTGTAAAATTTACTTAGATTTATATTTTCTTAAGTAACCAAAAGCTTCATGTCTGTTGCAAGGATATTATACACAAGTTTCGAATATTCACAAATATTCTTAAAAATAAGGCAAATGCTTTTCTAATAATAATGTGCATGTATTTGCCTTATTTTTAAGAATATTTGCGAAATTCGAAGCTTGTGTGTAATATCGTTGCAACAGACATGAAGTTTTTGGTTATTTAAAAAAACAAGTACAGGTAGCAATCCATCTACAAGAAACCAAATCAAAACTAATAATTTCTGTCATTTGCACACCAACCTTGTTTTTACGTACAAGTAACATTCACATGCCACGAATTTCCCACATTACCAGATTCATAATCATAAACAAATAAAAGAAAAGGTTATGTCGAAAATGACTCTTAAATTATACCCCTAAAAAAGTAGAAATTGCCGCTAATGCTTTTTATTGCCCACCGTGTGTAATTACGAGTCCGAAGTTTTGCCTCATCATCGCATTATAGACCTTCTTACTTATTAGCTCTTTAAAAATTAAGGTTGGTGGCTTTATGGGTTTATTGTTGAATGTGTAGTCACCGCTTTAATGGTGTTATGGTATCGTAAAATCTGGGTCTGGTTTCGGATAATTAGCGAGGTTAATGACGATTTTGTCTGTATTTAAAAGGCGAATAGTACTGTGGTTTGATACTCTTCAGTGATGAAGACACGGACATAATATGTATGTATATCTATCGACGCGCATAGCTCATTGCCCACGGTGTGCCTTGACTAAGTTTAACCCTCGGTTTAACCCGTAAGGTCTCCCATTTCCATTTTTTTCAGAGTGTTACCTTTATTTCTCTTATTACTTTAAAAGTTGTTCAAGATGAACTTCTTAGCAGTAACAAAGAAGATTTTAGAACTCTGCCAAGAAGAAACACCTGAGACACCTGCCATTCTAGAAAATGTGAGACGTGAGTTCCAAAATCGACTGTTACTGCCAAGAAGTTCACGGTGGTCATTTTGAACAACTTTTAAAGTAATAAGAAAAATAAAGGTAAGTACTTAAATTTTTATTTTTCTATGCCAAGGAGTAGCACCTGGGACACCTGCCATTCTCGAAAATGTGAAAAGAGAGTTCCAAAATCTACTTTTACTGCCAAGAAGTTCATGGTGGTCATTTTGAACAACTTTTAATTAAGTAATAAGAGAAATAAAAAAAACATTTTCGGCCAGGTTCTCCAACGTTAGTCCAGTCTAATTTGACAACCAAAAGTTTTTAACTGACAAGTGTAAGAATACGGCAACTAAGTTTTATAATATGAATTTGTTTCTGAGGTTTTTCGCAAATTTATAAAGAAAAGGGCAAGTTTAGTACGTACTTTCAATAATAGACCTAAATTCATTTTAGCAACCCATTCCAAGATGAAAATTATTTGGAAACCAAGCAAATCACCGAAATATCAGAATAATTCATAAGTTTTTGACGACTTATTAACAATGACAGGACAAAAACCTGTCAAAACATAACTAATCAATTAGAAGATCTTAATTTAAACCAGTACTAAATTTTAAACCTTCTTAGTGAATCTAAACCTTTATGTTTTATTGTTTGCTATTTCGCCATTCGTGTGCTTGTCAGTACATTTATTATATTAAAGCCCTTAAGATTGTGTCGAAATGAAAATAAGTGCAAACAGAAGCGTTTAAAATCACTACAACAGTAATTATAAAGGTAAATACTTTACGTACGTTTATTTTTATTGTCACTTAAAGTCCTTTTAAACACGTGTGTGAATTGTTAAAATTGTTTAACTGTTTCTTATGGTCAGTTACTTGAGAATATTAAAATACTCAAAAATATGCATGCAAGGAACAAGTGGTTTTATTAAGATAATTGGATAGCAGAGTTGAAGCAGCAATGAGATAATTCTCAGCAGAACTCAGTGAAATTTCAACAAGAAATACTGGTTATGAGTGGCTGGAAGTAATATTTTTTTATTGCATAAATCGTTTAAGGAAGTCATCAGAAAAGCAAAAATAAGTGTCAATCTACATGTTAACGTAAAGCTTGAGCTAAAGTTGAACAGATTTGTTATGCAACACAAAAAACAATTTCATTTCCTAGCGTCACTACTTAAAGCTACTTAAGGATTCCGTAACCAGGATTTTCACAGCCCCCTTAGTTTTTGCTATACATAGCGAAATTTAAAATTTTAAATTTTCATGACCCCCTCGTATCTCGGTTATCTTTTGTTATCAAAAACTGTCGATTTCAGGAGTTTTTTTAATTTTTCGCAATTTTTTTTAGGTTTCCACTTACTTTAGCAAAAACCGGGTCGAATTGGTATCCTCCTCTCGTGAAGTCGTTTAAAAAGAGTAATAAAAAAATCGTTAATACAGGCAAGTTACGGGAAAATAATGAGATATTCGCGTCACAGTTTTTTGCCGTCCATTGTATTTAATAATTTTAGGTCCTGTCTTTGTTTATTCAGATGTTCACGGTTGATTATATTTTAATTTTTCCTAAATAATTAAAATTACTTTTTAATTTCTTAATGATTTTATAAGTGTGCGTACACGAGAAAAGCGGAAACGCTACAATTATTGACGGGTTTGGCGCAAAATAATAAGTAGCTCAGTGGATATAATTTATTTTAATAGCGCACTCTTTGTATGTTATTAATTTGCAGAATTCAGTAAAATTATATTTACCGATCAAGGAGATTATTCTTAAGTATTACTAATATCAGTTAAAATTATAGCAAATAAATCTGCATTATTCACTTTCCAGTGCCCTATACTGGTAGTAGTACCCTATACGTCAGTACCCTATATATCAGTAAGACTGGGTTTTGGAGGCGTTAACTGAACAAGGCTTTTGGTAACCTAGTTTAAGATCAATTGAAGATCTTGAGAAAGAGATAGGTGCATAGGTCTGCGTCTATTATCCAGCTCTTGATTCGATAGTTGCTTATTGGATCCTCACGAAAAATAATATAAATTTAGGTTTCTTGTTACATAAAATTTAGAATTTTTTTATAATTTGTTATTAGTTAGGTACTACCATTTGGTTCACTGAGGTTTCTGTTAAAAATCTGAGCCTGCAAATGTGTAATTTTTCAATACACATAAATATGACCTTTGAATTGCGAAAATTAAGAATATAATTGAATTAAAATAATTTCCGAAAGCAATTTAAAGAATGGAAACGAGCTTTCTATCGCATACTGGATGTTCATGTTCATATAAAATAATTACAAAAATCTGTAAATTCAACATCTGATACTTTTTCTCCTATTTCCTCCTTTCCTTTTCACTCAAGTTTCAGTGGTACAAGATAAATCAGGGTACCTATTCTTAAGAGCAAGATGGTACAACAATACAGTGTTACCGGTTTTGCAAGAATAGATTTATCCAAATTTTTTTACATATAATAATACAAAAGTACCATTCGAAAAGCTTTTTCTCAAAAAATTGGAATTTTTTCTGATCAAATTCACCCTCAAAATACGATCAAACATCGCTCATTATAAAACGGGAAGATGGGCTGTGGCACAGAAAACATAGTTATGTTTTCTGTGGCTGTGGTGACGTAGTCCCAGAATGGGCGATCCAAATTTAAGAAATAAATTAAGGGTTGGCATCACTGCAAATACTTTAGTCATCGAGGTTATACTATCAAACTAAATTTAAAAAAAAAGTAATATTCGGAATTATTTATGCTGAACTATTACACAGCAATATTAAGAAAATTGCGAAAACCGTCAACGCATAAAATTGTATAACCCAAGAATCCGAAAATCGATGTTTTATACTGTATTATTTTTATTCGATGCTCAATTGTTTTGCTGATAAGATATATGAATGATCCATAAAAATCCCCTCAACCTTCATATTTAACATTTTTTCCCATCTTAAAAAAATAAAAAAGTTATAGGGCTTGTTCACTTTCATTTGGATATCCCTGTATATCCATCCTGCTTACAGAGTTCTCTTATTTTATTCGTTACCTTTATAGCAAACAAAATTAACCTCTCATCTCCTCTCATCACTCTTATTGCAATCAAACAAGCTGCGTTAATATTAGTATGTAATTAAAATAAAGGATACTTACAACAAAAAGTTGAAAAATTGAGATGTTATTTAGGTACTGCCCAACAAAAAAAAATAAGCTCTTGATAATTACCAGATTGCGTGAGTTTCTGTCTCATAGACGGACTACTGGTAGATAAATAATAACCACAAGCTTAACATTAATATACAGTGTGTTTAGAAAGCTGCACCATTAAGGCAAATGTTCAAATTTTGGTATTTTAACATTGCTCTTGCTTTGTTATTTGCCATAAAAACTGTATTGTTATTTTTACTTACACCAATAAGTAGATAATAACATCAAACCAATATATTTGAAAAAAAAATAGATACTTGGTATGGGAAAGTTGTTTTGTGTGTGTAGAAAAACTTTTTTTACACCAAATGGTAACTTTCCATACTCAGTGGAATATATGAGGACACCCATATACATGGATATAATGGTTAAAACAATTTTTATACTACAACGTCTCTCCTCGTGTATATTTTTGCCGCCCGTCATCATCAGTTCTAAGCAATTATTTTAAACAGTTAACCATCCTAATAAGCAAAATGCAAGACGACTATCCGAGCAGATTGTGATAATCGTTATGAATGTTGATGATGGTCGTATCACATTCGTTAAACTATCTCACATCAACGGGTATGATTCTGTTTATATTAGAATTTCTAAAGAGCTATAATTTAATTAGGAGTTAAATGCTATCTGACACGCATACGTTTACCAGAGATAAATCACTGGTAATATATTTTCGTTTATTATTTTTTAACGAAAGGGAAAATCGGCAATGGGTGCCTATTCTCTAATGACTGGGAAAAAACACATTCTCTGGCACCTGGATTCAATCCAAACGAGAGGCATTCGACTCATCAACGACCCAGTCCTCAGAAAAAAGCTCCCTTCTCGCTCTACCATCATTGGGGATTTATCTCTTTTCTACCGATAGTTCCACGGATTTTGCTCTGAAGAACTATTCCCTTTTTGACCATGAGCAGACTAACATACTATCAGATTACATTTATAAAGAAAAGGGCAATTTTAGTACGCACTTTCGACAATAATAGAACTAAATTAATTCTAGCAACCCGTTGCAAGATGAAAATCATTTGGAAACCAAGCAAATCGCTGAAACATCAGAATGATTCAAAAGTTTTTAATGATACTTATTAACAATGACAGGATAAAAACTTGTCAAAACATTTTAAACCAGTACAAAATCTTAAACATTCTGCTTCTTAGTGAATCTGAACGTTAGTCTAGATTAGCATTAACTATCTGATACATTTGTACTAGGGTTGGAGAATAGGCCCCCCAACAACCTAGAAATGAGGAGCTTTTAAGCCCTAATAAAAGTTCTGCTGTTTATTTCAATATCTTTGATGTGTTGCCATTTCAAATAACCTCCCTCTGCGGTTGCTTTAAGAAGTTTTCAACTTAAATGTATTTAACTTGTGTTTTCATTTGAAGCAGCAGAGGTGTATTTAAGTATTTTACAGTCTGCATATGCATAAACATTCTGCTGTTTATTTGGAAATCTTTAATTTGACGCTATTACAAGTGATTTTTGATTTTCTTTGGAGTTTTGCTATTGAACGTACTATAATAAAGAAAATTAGGAAATTCTTTGAATGCTTATGAGTTTGTTGAGCTTTCTGTCTATTGTAAGCCTTAATTAAAAGGCCATAGTAAATGCTATTTAGAATTTTTTTTTTAAACGAAAGTGTATACTATGCCATTTTTTTCATTTAGTTTTGAAAATTACAGAGTCCAAGTGGCGACTATCTTTTCGATACACGTAGCTGATGTCTGAAGGTTTGTATCACTCGAGCACTAATTTGAGGCGATATTGCTGCAATTTCTTGGCGTAGTGCTGCTTTCAATTCGTCAATGGTTCGGGGACGATGTTCAAAGACCTTAGCTTTTAGGTAGCCCCAAAGGAAAAAGTCGCATGGGGCAAGATCGGGTGAATGCGTAGGCCATCAACCGTCTCCACGTAACGAGATTAAGTGCCTGGAAACATTACCCTTAAAATGTCCAGTGACCTTCTTGCCGTATGAGCCGTAGCTCCATCCTGTTGGGTTGGGTTTTACACTTATTTTTGCTCATCTCCTGACTTCATTTTTCATTAAGGACAAATGACTGCTTTTTTTCTAAATTGTAATAAATTATACCGAAAAGCAAACATTTTTTGTAGCTTAATTATATTAGTGATTTTCTTCAAAATATTTTTTTTGGGTTTGTAATGAGTTCTTTAAACGATGTATGCATTAAAAAAAATATGTGCTTATTCCTTATTGAATAATAGGCCATTGCAAAATATTTAATACCCATTGAACATGTGTGTACTGTACACCTATTTGTTTCATACCCACAAAAAGGTACATTTTTACTTGGACATGCTTCCGATCACGTCTGCCCTATTGGAATGACAATAAAATAAGACATTACAAGAAATGATAATATCAGTTTTACCATACGATACGCTTGTCATTTTATTATTTATTACTTAATATAAATCAGCAATCATAGACTATAGTAGGTAATATCAGCAAATTCTTCAAGGCAATATTTCTATTTTAATTTTGAAATCACATTTTATCGCGGTTAACGAAGTGTAAAAAATTGGAGAGACAAATTGCCATAATTTGATCGTCTGAACAATATTATATGAGTCATAATAATATAATGATTCATTTGTTGTTTTATGTGTAAACCTGGACAAGTGGGAATCAAACCAGGCAGAAGCGGCGAACTCGGACAACACAGCACTACGCTTCGGCGTTTTACTTTGGCCATCGGTAATTATTGTCCCTTACTACAGATACAAAGTTGTGTCTCATTTCCCGGATTTAAAGTATGACGGTACAAAGATATATGGTGGTATATTCAGCGTAATTCAATTGGATAGTCATCATATAACTGTAAACGACATACTGCTGAATGTGTTCGTAATACACAAAATATATCTAAGATGATTAGCGTTCTTTCTCTCCCCTTTCTTTGTCCTGCACCACGCGCAATGTGTGAAACAAAGCACCGGGTCTCCGGTGGCCGAGTTGGTACGGCGCCTGCTTTGCAACCGAGAGGCGCGGGTTCGAATCCCGCTTCGACAATGGATATTTTGTGATTTTTGTTGGAAGGTGGTAGAGGAATTCTTCCTCGACCGAGGTGGTACCACCCCACCCAACCTCTTAAAGAGCTGGTGAAACCCCTAGGGATGGTTCCAGCTCTGGATGTGTGAGTCGACTCCCCAGTACACCCACGGTACATAGTGGACTGTCAGAAGATAAAAAAAAGAAAAAAAAGCAAAGGATAAATTAAATCTTTAATTTTCGCGGATACTATAGTCATAGTGGATATGTAGGCTTAATTAATGAATTTTGGAAAAAAGAAAAAACAAAATGGTAGAAATGGGAGCTGATTTCTCCTCTTAATGTTATTTGCCCCTAACTTTATTTGTTCTTCGATATTAGTAGAGGAAATATATCAATACCAGTTACGTAATATGTATAATTATTGAAAAGCGTGTTAAAATAATGTTTAAAGCACCATAAAACAGACAATTAAGATTTTGAAAGCTCGCACACTGCACTACATTTGCATACCTATCTCCGAGCCGGTTTATTGGAGATCTTATGATAAAGTCGGCCAGGTGTCCAATTAAAACCGCACCGGAATGTAAAATTAATATGTTTTATGGGAAAAAAAGTTTACATTGCATTTGCTCGAATTTTATAATTATTATCCTCGAGTTTCCTTCGGATTTAATGAGTTTTAATTAATATCTTTTTTAAACTACCTTTAGAGTTTGTTAATGCACAGATTAGTCGACATCAAGTTGTAGTCATTTCCTTCGAAAGCTACTTTATAGTAAGAATACAGCAAGAAAAAGCCACAAGCGACATAAGGATGGACATCACGCATGCTCTGTCTCGTTTTAGAATATTCCTGGCTTAGTTGCTGGAAATCGATATATATTCATAGAATTGCAGTTTATTTACGTCGAAATTATTAAAATATGATGTGCCAAAATTTCGCCAAAATGCCAGTTTTTGTTGCAAGATTGGAACCGATTTCGGTTTGAAATATACATAAATGAGATTTTAGGAACTTTCTACTTTAAGTGCAGGGATATTTCATTGGATGGGTTACGCATTAAATGCCATTTTTATTGATTTTTCGATGACATTACAACACTGGAATTCGCCATGTACTTATTACGAGAGTTATTATTATAATACTTTTGCATATATACATGATTATCAATAACTACACTTTTTATTTTACAAAATTTTGGTATCTTCTCAAAAAAATCATGATTTTTTAAATAAAAATCACTTGATTAAAATCATGGTTATAATCACTGATTTTAATCAACTAATCTAAATCATCTCAACCCTGCCGTTCCCATTATTTATAAGTAGGTCTCAATTTTACTATAAATTGACCAGGTATCCAATTAATACTGTACCACAATTAAATGAGACAAAAATCACAATAATTACATTCGCTTGAGTTTATAATAATTATCTTTGAGTCAACTGTGGATTTAATGAGTGTAAATCAATGGCATATCTACTTAAAATGTCTTTTCACGAGGAAGTTTGTATTTACACCAGAAATTTTATGCTGCATTGGCAATAATTCATACCGTTATGAGCTGTTGCAAATGGAATTAAATGATAAATTAAAAATGTGTGCCGCCGTTTCTTGTTGCTTTATTTTTCTTGCATTAGCCGGTATATATCATTATTATTGACTTGAATAATGATTTTTAATGATTCTTATTAATGTTCTATTAATTCAATATGGTTAATGTAGTTCAAAATATATATAATGAGTATTAAATCTTAATGTTGTGAAAATTTCAATTTTTCTCTTATATAAGTAAAAGCAGCTGTGGTTGTCAATAAAGGCCGGGGCACATTATTGTCACGTCATGTGAGCTCACGTTATATCACGCGGCATCCGCAAGATGCAGTTCTTTATTTTACCATGTATTCAGATCCGGTAGATACATACTTAGAGTGGGTACACAGAAAGACAGTACACACTACTCATATTACAAAACTATCGATTACCACCACGACTGTAACGAGGCTGGCTCTTTACCGTTACTGCGTATTAGTTGTCCCCACCCTCCATTAATTTGTGAAGGAATTAGTCTAATCCCTCTCATATCTTCCAAGAACTCGAGTTAACGCTCTAGTGTTAATGACTACATCATTATTATTGACTTGGATAATGATTGTTATCAAGTCTATTAATTCAATATGATTAAAGTAGTTCAAAATATATATAACTAATGAGAAGTAAATCTTATTGTTGTAATTTTTTTTAAATAAGTAAAGGCAGGTGTGGTTGTAAATAACCTGTATGAATTATTAGATTCCCAAACGACACAGCTATCCCAATAGAAAATTAAAACAGTACCAGATATACTCTGAATTAAACTCCGTGGCAGATTTGGGGGGGGGGGGGGCAGGGAGCGCGCGGCCATAATAACCCAATATATTTTTTAAACATCTCTTTGGAAAGTGACTTTTTTCAAAAAAACAGCTTTTTCGAAAATGGAGTATCAAAATTTTTCAAAAATATTTTTTCGAAAACATAATTCGAACCTACATTTTTTCAAAAATATCCTGACCGCTTTTTCAAAGATGCTTTTTAGAAATCGGATTTATGAAATATTTTGAAAATATTTTTTCCCAAAACCCGTATTTTGAAAGTACATTTTTTCAAGAATATCTCCAAAAAAATAATTTTTAACACAGGCACATCTTTCGAAAATATATTTTTTTAAAAACAATATTTAGAAAATTAAATTATGAACTGTAATACCTTGAAAAATGTTAATGAACATTTCGACGAAAAAAGATCCTGAATAAACCCAAACGAATCTTTTTTGGTTTGATCAGGTTTCCTTTCCTAGAAAAGTAATATCGTATTGCCTGTAAGTAATTTTTTAAAGGATAATGCGTTTTTGGCAATTATAAATTATTAATAGGTTCCCAAGATACCAGGATTCCAAAATAACTCTAATATGTATTTTCCTCTACGCAAATTCTGACCTTTCCTTTCTTCCTTACGCTTCCACGAAAGCTCATTCTTAAGAAAATGTAGCTACATCATTATTTATACAGACGGAAATGTCAAAGAAAATTAGGTGACAGGTAAAATTAGATCAGTTTAAAACGATTACATTATGAAACTCGATAAGATCTCCTGTTCCATTCATTAAAATAATTGGCCCGTTTGAATTTCGTGACCATGAATGGCCTTTTCATGCAGGCACGACTCCGGGTTCATTTACGCCGACTACCTTTCCAGCTCCCGAAAAATAACACCAAACGATTGTGAGACTAATTTCTAAATTGGGTTCCATTAAGAGACAAATTACGCTCGATTACAAAAAATAATTAGCTTTTACCCGCAGCTTCGGTTGGGTTTGATGAAATTGCTTTTTTTCGTATCATTAAAAATTTGGTCCCTTTATGCTTTTGCCAACCTTATAATATTTAAATTTACCGCCAACCTTCCAAAAGTCAAACAAACCAGATTTAGACAGATATGACATTATTGACACGTGATTTGTCAAAAGTGTTTCGAGATCATTCGCAAATTTGACTTTACACGTTAAAACTTTATAAATGACTGAAAATTGCTTGCAGGATAAGAAGCTATACTTAATATATACTTATAATGTTATTGTTGAAAATTTTAAAGCCGAAAAACCATGTCAAAATGAAATTAAGTTGGCCAACATGGACGCCACATGGAGAATGCCGCCTAAGGTGCATATTATCTAATTATCGCCATACCACCTTTTAGCAGGCGTCAGTTTAATATATTTTTAACATTTTCTGTGCATTTACATTATCGCTGAATAATTGTAAACATCCGAAACCACAAAAACTGAAGCAACCTCTTTAATAGTCCAAGCTTTCTTCCCAGGAACCTGGGAGAGCAAGAGATCTTGCTTTCACTTATTCTCCGTTTTATTGTCAGTGTCATTACACTAATACTAATATCTATTTCGTTTTTGTGGTTGATGCAGTTGTGATGTCGGATTTTTTCCCAATAATTACAAATAATTGAATCTTGGTTTAAAAATGAAGGACTAGGTACTAAAGTAGCCCTCCGAGTTTTACCCACATCCTGAAAGTCATCAACGTTTTCTACTTGTTTGTAACGCATGACCCACTTCGGTACAGGGTGGGTACACAGAAAGACTGCTTCGAAACGTTTACAGTATGCACTACTCATATTAAAAAACTAACGATTACCCACACAACTGTAACTAGACTAGCTCTTTACCGTTACTGCGTATTAGCTTTTCCCACCTGCTATTAATTTGTGAAGGGATTAGTCTAATCCCTCTCGAACCTTCACTCGACTCGACCATTTTCTACATACTTGGCGCTGACGCATCAACGTTCATGGATACAGTCCTTTTGGGAAAAACCAAAAATCACAGAATGGTTAAAGCACAAACCAACAACATAGCGCATAAGCGGGTCAGCGGTCTGTTAGTTCCAAACGGCTGAAGAAAATAATGAATAATTTGATTTACTGCCATTCATGACTGGTTTATTTTCGAAACTTGAAATATTGATCGTTTCTTCCGGTGAAATGTATTGAAGAAGAAAAAATGACTGTTTTATGATCTTTTTTCCTTTGTTTTATAACGGTGCGTGATTGTCTTTTGTTGCCTGTTAGTCTTGGTTGATTTTATGACCTTTTCTAATAGGACGGTTTAATTGTTTCCCGAATAATTTTTATATGAATCGTAAGTAATTAATCGATTTCTTCTACAAAGGAATAACGAAGCATATGTTGATGTTGTATATAAGCGTCATATTATGGCTGCATCTGGTAGGTGTTAGTTATTATTTCCGGAAAAACTAAATAAGTTGGATCCCGTTAGGAATAAGAAGTCTGTTACTAAATAAATAATTGTAAGGCGTCAGATTGATTTCATATATTTGACGATAAATAGGTAGGTATATATGACATAAATCAGCTGGTATGGTGCTTCCGAAATTTTCCTAAATTAGCAGTGGCCCATGCTGCTTCTGAAGTAGTGTTAAATAAATTATTTCTTTGTCATTTTACAAGCGTATTTCTAACAAATAAACTTTAATTGGAAACACTGTTAGTCAGGCTAGACACAGACAAAGAAAGTGAAACAGAAATCAGAAACGAAGATGATATTCCCATTGCAGAAATTTTGATAGCAGAGGAGAATGAACCATTCAACGTCAAACTGCGAAAAGCATTACTAAAATGTTGAGAGTCATTACAAAAGTAAACCAGTAATATCACCTGGATGTCCGCAATCCTTACTCAAGAAATCGATTTATTTGCAAATGATGGCAGTCGCGGACGTAATCTTCAAAAAGCCTTTGAATTCCTACTAACCATTCCGCCCACAAGCATAGAATCCGAGAGATGTTCCTCTTCCGCAGAGCAGCTGGAAACATATACGTTCCAAAAAAAAGCTTCGGTTCAAAACCCCTTATTTTTCCATTTGTTTTAAGCTGTCCAAATAACAATTAAAACTTCATTTGCGGGTAATACTCATTTACCCATTATGGTTTGTATGCCGTTTCTGTATGCACTTATTAAGATATATAAATGTCTACAGTTAATAACTTTTGACTCGTGCTTGGCTTTTATGAGCTTAGACTTTAATGAAAAAGATAATGAAGTGGGAGTGGGACTTTAAACGTAGTAACTTTCTTATGATATTTAACAACTAGGAAGCATAATAAATGGTATGAAAATAGAAAAATTACACGAGATAAAAGAAAATTTCTCGGAATTTTAAGATGAGATTTTCAACGCAAAATGTTGCCTCATTACTACTAAATACACAGGGTGTTACGGAAATGGTTTAATATACATATTTAAATTGGTGACTCCTGGGTTAGTCTAGTCTAGAGACACAATCAATACTTTTTCTTTGTTTAATCCTACACTAAAAAATTTTCTTTAACGCTCGAAAACCTGACCATACGCCCGCCCGCACATGCGACATTGGCAAAATTTTAATTTTGAAGAAAATATTGTTTCAAATTTGTTGTAAAAGTAAATAAATTACGCTAGAATTGTCCAAAATCGCCTTTTAATTATTTATAATTGCCAAAAATACTTTTCAAAAAAACCTGAAATACGATATTACTACGTATTTAAAAATGAATAAGATGTATTTTTGCAAAAAAACATAATTTCTGTATGAGTTCCTTCTTTTATATCCTACACCTAAACATTTTTGAGAAATTCAAACTGAGTTCGAAACAAATTTCGTGAAAGTTCTTTTTTCAGCGACGCTTTAAAATTTTACTACATCACATAAAAACAGTAAAAGCACCCATTTATTCACGTCTTTTTTGGTAGGTTTATGTCTTCGATAAAATTTAGAATGGCATTTTAATCAGAGTTTTCACCTCAATTGTTAATAGAGATGGAAAATTCTCGAGAACAAAAAAAGAGAATATTCTAGAATTTGAGAATTTTCCGAGAACAATCTTAAAAATGATTTTAAATTAGTACCTATATATACATAATTAGACGGAGAAATAACCGAAAAATTCCTAGTTTATTCTTTATCAAATAACTTTTTTCACACCAATCGAACATTTCAAACATTTTAATCAATGTTTAGTCATTCTTGTAGCATTTTAAACATATTCACTGGGACAGTGTTGCCATTTGGGGCGACAAGTCGCCAAAATGACGACTTTTTGTCTCTATGAAAGTGTGGCGGCGATTTTCAATAAAAAGCTTATTTTTGGCGACTTTTTACAGGTGAAAAAGTTGAATATACACGTTGTATACGATACGTAGGAAGAAACAACGTCACAGTAATAATCATTTAGCGCGTTCGGCAATGCAATCTTTTCCATCGTTTTGCTCGGAATTATTGACAGGCACGTGATCGGTCGTACTGTTTACAATAATAGGTCATGTGACCGTCAAAAATTCCGAGCAAAACGATGGAAAAGATTGCATTGCCGAACGCGCTAATTATTTCACCGAGGGATTTCTCAAAGAGAATATCTGAACGCGCCACGAATTGTACGTCAAATTTTGGGAATTCCACCAAGCTTGTTCCACAAAAACATTTTTTTTTATTTAAGTGAATTGACAGTTTCCTAACCCCACTATCTCAAAAAAGCTGTGGCGACAAAGTGGCGACTTTTCATACTGATCGATGGCGACTTTTTGCTTTGTTACTCTGGCAACACTGCACTGGGATAAAATTTACAAACATACCGTAGTTTTCCGTTTACTTCTTTGTTTGTGAAGTAATTCCACCCATTACTTTGTGGTTTTGGTATTTCTTGTTTGCTTTGATTCATTCTACCGTACGCCCATCAACGCATCTAAAGAAACAGCTCAAAAGTTTGTTTACTAAACGGTTATTACTTCATTACTATAAGAAAACGCTTCTGCCCGGGATTCCCTGGCTCGTAGTCGACGACGTGACGTAAGGCGCGATCGGGCAATTTATAAACTTACCAAGAGAATATTCTATTCGAGAATATTCTCGTTCTCGAGAATATTGATTTAAGAATATTCTCTCCTCACATCTCTAATTGTTAAATGAATTTATAAGCCTAGCAAATTTTTATGTATTTTAATGAATGTACTCAGAGATATTACAGCAACCATTAATGGATACGACGTAATAATATGTTGATTTTATTTATATCACTACAGTATAAATCCAATAAATAAAACGGTTACGCCACTGCAATCACTCGCATTTTGCACAGCTTTAATGATGACATTGTCTAGAAAATTTGAACTTTAAAATTAACTGATAATAATTTAACCATTAACCTGAGTATATTTAGCGCGACAACAAATAAAAATAAAAATCTTGCAAAACAAAAAATCGCGTACCTAGTATTGAAAAAGTAAAAAAGGTGTATGTATCTATGCCAATTTTCATTAATTTTTGTAACATCGTTTCTATTTGGTCACGGCTATAAAGAAAATAGTTTAAAATACGCTAAACAGTTCTAAAACAGTTTTTTTGTAATTCAAATATTAAAATAATAGCCGTTTCGGTAGTTTCACAAAGGAAATATAAAAACAATGCAGAAGAAAAACACCGTAATTACCGTGAAATGGTTTTTTGTGGTTTGTGGTAATTTCGGCTCACAGCGGAACCGAATCGTTACCAAAATACTATAAAATTAGTTATTACACGAGAAATAAACCCATTGTATGCCTTTAAGTATGGGCTAAACAGTTTTATGTTTTATTAGACTTCGTTATTATGGGGTTTAGACCCTAAATGCTAAATTAGGGTCAATACTAAAAGCATTGTCTGGTCTCTGGTTTTGTTTAACAAACCTACAATTTTAGCTAATTGTAATCTGTGTTAGTAGAACTATTTCTTATTAAAAAGAATGAAAGAAAATGTTGGGGAACCTTTGGAGTACACTAGAACAATATTTTTCCATAACTGGGCACGGGTTTTCTCACTTTAGCAACGTGGTCCAGAGGTAGAATCTCAGCTGGTGAACCAAGAGGCTGTGGGTTCGGGCTGTGCTCGGGTAGACTTTTTTTTAATTTTTGTTATTTAAAAAATTAGATCGGCTGTAAAAGGTGTATTGGCAACAAGTTTAGCACTTGTTCCTCGATAAAATATTTTAAAAATTATTGGTAATCTTATATCTAGAACAGCCTGTATCATACTTTTAGTACAAGGCGCGACCTCTACTGAGGAGACGCAGAAGTATCAAAATGGGAAGCCGCTAACAATCTTAGACTATAAAACACATAGAAAAGTAGTACTAAAAGTCAAACATCTAGAGTAACAATGTTCAATATACTACAGTACCTATTTTATGATTTTTGCGGTGTTTATTTGTAAGTAAATAATTTCTTGGCAAAACTAGGCACATTATTAAAAAACCATCCTTAATTAAAAAAGTCTATTTTGCTTGTTGCATTGATATCACTAGTTGCCCACAAAATTTTGACCAGCCTGTTAAAAATCTCACAGTCCGCGCCTGTTAACTATACCGGATGTCAACGAAATCATTTTACATACCCTAATTTTGTTCATATTAAAAATAGAAATTTCATTTTTGGATTGAAGCTTTAGTTGACAAAAACACATTTTATAAAAAAACAATTGAATATCGATTGTGGTTTCTCCGGAGACGAGTTTAAGTTTTTTATTTTAAATAACAACCTACCAATTTTTTAGACCATTAGATAGCTCTTTAAATTCCCTTTTCGGTGATATATCACAAGTGGTAGTTTGCTCTCACAATGGCCGCACTGGAGGCATTTTTCTCAGTTTGAGTAGGTCGCCATTTTGTAGTCCCTGGTTGGTGGAACAAACCTGTTCGCCTTTAGGTGAGGCTTTACGTTAACATGTAGATTGACACTTATTTTTACTGATCTCCTGTCGTCATTATTCATTAAGGACAAATGGCTGCTTATTAAATTGTAATAAATTATACCAAAAAGTAAACATTTTTTCTAGCTAAATTATCCTAGTAGTTTTCTTCGAAATATTTTTTTTGGGTTTGTAATGACTTCCTTAAACGATTTATTTAATAAAAAAATATGTGAATATTCCTTATTGTCAGTTTTTAAACTTTTATGCAAATCCGACAGTTGATTTTTGGCAAAACTTTATATATTTTGCTTAAACCCAACGTACGAGTGTCCCTTTTTATATATTTAGAATTACTACTAACAAATAACTATTGCTTTGGCATATTCGCATATTATAACTGTTTTAACACATTTCCAATGTTTTCCTTCTTTAAACAAACAAAGAAGGCAAAAAGAAGGCAAGGCGGAATCCATCGTGTTCCTTTTTAATCTTCAGTGACGGGAGTTTTCTCTTTACTTATTTTTATTGGGATTGAGATTTAAAAATTCCTCTGTGCAACTTAGTGTAACTAATTTTAAGTGAAGTCATGTCAATACATACTCGGTACATAAGATTACTTGTTAAACGAAGATGACACCGGTTATCTTACCTGCAAGTAAGTACCTCTAATTATACTGAAGAACTGACGTGTCCTGTAAGACTGGAAAATAATAAAAAGTCAACATTTTTATAGTTTTGTAATAAAGAATTAACTGAACCGGTATTGCTACAGCCGCTCCTAGAAAGATAACATAACTAGACACCCCAAAATGACAAAATCTTAAAATATATCGGAAAAATGCTTGGACCGTAAAATTTGGTATTTAATACATTAGGTACATAATATACTAGCCCATTCATTAGAGACACAAGAAAGGCGTTTTGGTGCAAAAGGTTGAGGAGTTTTGAAATTTGACAGGATTGTTGACTTTTTTTATGTCCTGACAGCCCACGAAGACCGACGTCTAAGTACTATGTACCGTGGGTTTACTGAGGAAATCCGACTCCCACATCCAGAGCTGGAAACATCCGTACGGACTTCACCAGCCCTTTAAGAGGATGTGTGGGATGGTACGGACGGTCGCTGAAGAAATCCTCTACCACCTTCCTTACTTGGCGGCCCTAAGCGATTTGCTAGAATGAATTTAATTCTATTATTGTCGAAAGTACGTACTAAAATTGCCATTTTCTTCATAAATTTTCGAAAAACCTCAGATACAAGTTCATAGTATAAAACTTTGTTGTCTTATTCCTACACTTGTCACTCTTGTCAGTTTAAAACTTTTGGTTGTCAAATTAGACCGGACCAATGTTGGAGAATCTTGCCGTAAGGATTTAAATCGACAAGTGTAACAATAAGAAAATTAAGTGTACCGTAAATTATTTTTGAGTTTATTCGCGAATATATGAAAAAAAACTCCACAATAATCTTATATCTAGATTCAATGCAGCAAGATAGAAATAAAGAAATGATTCGGAACCCAAGCAAATCGCCGAAATATGTACTAGAATAACTCATAAATTTTTAATGTCCACTTTAACAATGACGGGACAAAAACGTGTCAAAACCAAACTGATCAATTAGGAGAAATCTAAACCACGTCTTTAATCATTTTAGTGAATCCCGAGACTTAAATTTTTTAAAGACTTTTATCTAAAACTGTATACAGTGTGTCCCACGGAATTTTTGCCACATGGACAAAATTTTTACTGAAAGTTAAAAAACAAACACTTTGGTGTTAGAACGTTCTGCATATTAATAATCTAAGACAACATATTATGGTCTAAAAGTCTAAAAAGACCCATAGTGTACAGGGTAGTGACAAAAACATAAAATATACACAAGAACGAAGTACCCTTATTTAAATAATTATTTAAAATGTTTTTTTTGTATCTTGCTAAATAAGGGTAGATACTTTATTCTTGAGTATATTTTACGTTTTTGACGCTACCCTGTATAATATGCAGAACTTTTTTATACCAGTGATTTTTTTATCAACTTTCAGTAACATTTGTTCCCATATTATGGCAATAACACCGTGTATAATCATGAAATGAGAGGAAATTCAGAATTTTACTAAACAATTTTAAAATTTCTTTTTTTAACTCTCGTACTCTAATACCTACTTAAATTAAATGTCTTATATAATGTTTCTTAATAATGTTCATTACGATACAAATTTTTATTATGAAACTACATTATTAGCCAATTTGCAACCCATACTTTTTTAATCAAGTAGCCTCTTTTTAATACAAATGATTTTTGACAGTTCTTTTACTAAAATTTACATTTTCATTAAAACTTTTAAGAATATTTAAATTAGAAATTATGTCCGGTTATATATTATATAAATATATATAAATATATAATATAATAAATTAAATAAATAATCGTAGAATGCCTGAAATTTATATACAAAGTCAATTCAAAAATTATAAAATTTCCTTCGAAAGCTAAAAAAAACTTTTGGATAATAAAAAGTACAGTATATTAATTAAATTAAGTAAAATATAAATAATACCTAAATCCTTTATATAAACAGGAGCATTCAATTTCAGACCCCAATTACTTACTGTTATTTATATGATCCTTAATCCATAGAGCTTAACGAAACCACTTAAAGGCCCAAAATACCCCGTTAACGTCAATCGGACTGATTAAATAAATCCAAAAAACATATCGGTAGTCTAATCCCCAGTCGGGGAATTAATCACCAAAAACATGATGCTTTGAAAGCTCTCGATAGATCGGAATCACATCGGAATGATCAAAGGGTCCGGCCCGGAGGAACAGCACCATGCACTAACCGCTTTTTCATGTGAATAGCCGACGAGGACTGAAGAGTTGAATGGGAAACAGACGGAGTAAAGAGTCATACCTACTCTCTACGATACGCCGAGATTGGTCCGTGATTCGGTGGAGCTTTTTACACGCACCGGAGGAGCTTTTTAGGGGGCAGTGTCGCTTTTGTTGCTGGTAAATGCCGGCGATTACTCGTTAAGTTTGTCCGACAGTCCGGCCGATAATTGTTTTTGTTTTTATTAAAGTGCAAGCGTTTTGGAGCCGAAAATCTGAAAACCACTAGACCAACTAGATACACAAAAATTTTAAAAAGTGCACTTTTTTAATTTTTTTTTCTTTTTTTTTATATTCTGACAGCCCACGAAGACCGAAGTCTAAGTACTATGTACCGTGGGAGTACTGGGGAAATCCGACTCACACATCCAGAGCTGAAAACATCCGTACGGAATTCACCAGCCCTTCTAAGAGGATGTGTGGGGTGGTACCACCTCGGTCGAGGAAAAAATCCTCTACCACCTTCCGAAAACAAAAAAAAAACTTTGGTTGTCAGATTTTCGTCTCCAAAACGCTTGCACTTTATTATACTTCCCCAAATCAATGTTTTCCTTAATTTTCAATGTAATATTTATCATAGAAAATGTGGACCATACGCTGAAAAATTTGCATTTTTTAGATAATTCCTCAAAGTGCACTAAAACCACATTTTCGGAAAACGTCTGGATGTTTTTTTGTTTTTCTCCACTTCATAAATTGTTCAAAGGCAAGTTCATACCTCTCTTTGGCATTTTGAGGTAAAAGATCTGTTGATATTTGGGCCGCTTTTCCTGAAATTTCGGCAGAATCAACCATTTTTAATAAACTTAAAGAAACTCTGAAAATGTGGTTTGAAGACTTCAAACATGATGTTAATTTGTCAATCAAGTTGTTTACTATGAAACTGAATAGGCTATACTACCTCAAAAATTCAAATAACAGGTGCCAGAGTTGTTTTTGACATTTGACAGGACATCTATATAGCATATTATAGACAGATAGTTAGTGAAATTTTATACAAAGTACAAAGAAACCGGAACAAACCAGATGAATGAAATATACATTATTACTAAATTAAACTTCTATTTATTTAAATATTCGAAAAGAAAATCACCAATATTTGAACTAGCTCAAACAAACAAATTAAAATTAAGCATAAAGCTCGCCATAAATCAAACAACTCATTAGGAAACGTATATTTTCGTTTGAACTAACCGACTGTGACTGTAATTCAGACTTGCACTGCACATTCCACCGTCTATGTTTGCACAGGTTTATTTGGAGCTAAATTTAAGAATCTGCATCAAAAATCAGTAATTGTAATTTTTAATGTGATGTTTTTCGTGGGGATAAAAAAATGATTACCAAAATTTCTATGTGTCACCAAACGAAATCTTCTCAATAACTAACTAAATTCCAGAAATTATCTTTTATGTATGTATAATAGGGTGGATATGTGGTTTATAGGGGGAAATTTTATTTTTGGTATTTTTTTGGGACACCCCCTAGATTGATACCATTTGATATAAGAAAAATCCTGTAAAGTTTCAGCTCATTTGGGTAAAGGGAAATGGTGGCGCCAAGCGATTAAAAATGCAGTTAAATACTGATATCTCGTAAAAAAATGTTTAGAACTTGGTCGAATGAATAATTGTTCCAGTCCCTTTTCTATGTATTGTTTTACATCATTTGGTAGCATTGCAGTTCTCTTAATGTCAGCAGGCGAAAATACCTGGAGAGACTCCCCACAGTTTAATGCTTGCATCATCAGTTTTTTAGTAGACGCTTACGTTATAAAAGAAGCCTCTGTGCAAAATTTCAAGTTTCTAAACGACAGAGATATACACGTAAAAACACCCAAATTTTTCTAGTGTGAGCATCGAATTTGTTTCACTCTATATATGGATTAACTCGCCACCTACTTATATCCAGGCTGGCGTCTGACGTAAAATAGAACGGTTCTAAATATAATTAGGACTTCATGAGGGCGCAAATTAGAATAATAAAAGAGCGGGAAGGAGATAAAAGAGATAAAACATGTTTTAAAACGGTGCTGCATAAAGATAAAAAATAATAATAACGTTACATACCGGATCAAATGGGTGCATACTGAATATTATTATGAAACACATTAGAACACATTTAATTATATTAGAGTACGGGAGTAGAAAAACAATTTTATTGTACTAGCACAATAATGGGCCAGTTTATGGCCGCAAACCTGTACAATAAACAGTACTTTATAACGAAATTGTACATAAACATTTTTATGCATTTAACACTGTATACGCCAGGTGTAAAGTTAAAGATGCATTCAAAGTGCATTGTTTACATTAAGTTACAAACTTCCTCTGTCATCTTAAAATTGTGCAAGAATAGCAGGGGCGTGCGGGACTGCTTCCTGTAGATTTTGAAGAAATTTTACTGCGTTAAGGCAACCAATTTCTCTCGCATCGCAGTCGTGGCCTCGGCCCGGACGCGCGTTTCGCAATAACCGCAGTTCGCCGAATAAGCCTTCATGAAGGTTATTGACCCCGCTTACAAGCAACGGTACACGTTACGCGAGAAATCGGGCAAATTAGGAAGTTTCCTATTTCAGAAATATTAAGTTACTTCAACATCATTTAATAGTCTTGCACTTAACTAGTCAAACAAAAAAAAATCATCTCGATATCTTCAAAAATTGACGAACTTTTTCAGTTTCTTATATGTAAAATTTTAATTACTACGCGCCCGGCTTGTGTCGACTCGTGACGTCAGAATACACAACACTGTCGCCGGGCTAGCTGCCTGCGTTGCTTTACATTTAGGTATTATTTTCGTATGCCCATGTTCATTGTGATGTTTATTGAATCAGGTCTACATTTCTCGTTTTTGAATCGTTTAAAACTTTAGTTGCCCCCTCTGAAACTAAAACTTTACTGCAGACTTGGATATAAGTACGTTAGTTTGGACAATCAATTAAAAATTAGTAACAAACTTCATAACGAACAGGTCAAGAAAATTGGAGGTTTTGAAACTTCTAATAGATGTTACTTGTTTTCTGAACGAGCATGAATTACGTTTCAGGACTTCTTAGAATATTAAAGAAAATACGATGAAACAATAAAAACCCATTTTAATGAATCGACGGATCGCTACCCCCTTTATAATTGTCACCGTACGCCACTGATGCAAGAATGGTTTGACTCGTTTGGTCTCCTCATCCCACTTACGCGCTTTTTTAAGGAATATTTACTTAGTGAATTAATTATTATAATTTATTCAACCTTTAAATCAAGCTTTCCCTATTTAAAATTATCTTATGAAATGATTGTGATTTATAGTGCAGTCTTTACTTAATAGCTAGCTGCACAATTTCCAAAAGAAATTTCCGCTGTGATAAATGGGATTATATTTCTATCTCTGTCTTATTGGTAAAGATCGTTGATGTGTCTTTTTCTGCGAGGGTGCGCTAGTTGAAACTTTTTTCATAAAAGGAACAAGGTAATATATTATTTCCGGTTTACATTTTTTATTATCAATTTTAGATGCATCAAAGTGTCAAGTAATAATTATTATAGTTATTTATGGCAATAACTAAGTAAGTATAAATAAACTTTATGAAAATACAGGTTGAAAATTTTCTTAATAAATAATAATTCCGAAAATTGAATATTTATCTTTAACCGGCTGAAAAGGATGAGGGTCACAAAATAAAAGTTTCGAGAAAAAAATATGAGGATTCGCAAAAAATAAACTTTTATATATATATATATATATATATATATATATATATATATATATATATATATATATATATATATATATATATATATTATAACAGGTCAGAGAAGGAAAGGCGCTTCTACAGAACTTTTGACTAATGTTTTTTGTAAACAGAAAGAGTTGCTGCGTTGGAACAGGAAAGCACTTTATCTTTTAGGTTTAGGTACCTTTCTTGCAAATTCTCCCCTAAAAATAACTGCCGGGTTCTTTATGTCAATGATCGTCCTTCGATTTTTTTATCAAATATTATTATTGCTCTGTAATGTATACGTATAATAATAATACAAATACAAATGCCAAACCCAAATTAGCCCAAACCTACTACTGAACAGACCACAATATAGGAAACATGATATATGCGCACTACCACCCCTTTAAAGAAATTATTATGTCGACAAAAACTAACCCTTTTCCTCCCTTTCATTCCCATTCTATCGTTCTGTAAATGTATACTCTTCAATGGCTAATTAGCTAAAAAGGTCATTGTATTGTACACACATACATACACACACGAAGAATTTTAAAGGGAACATGAACACACGAGTGGTCACCCCTTGGTAATAAATTTATAGTCAGTTGAAATTTACATATTCTTTATACAGGACTTTTTCTCATCGACTGTAATATTATTTATAATGATATATTATATACATTAATATTACTACAATTTTTACACTCCACGTCTGTCTGTTTGTTTTTCTTTTGGATATTCCAGTCATTTTGCAAATAAAGAATGACCTCAAACTATACTTCATTAAAATGGCATAGGTACCTGTGTCATTTTAGACAAACTTCCGCTATGTCATTTTAACAGAGTTGGGCGTTTAAAGAAAAATATGAAAATGCCAAAGTTTACTTACGTTTTAAAAAAAAACACAACTCATTTTAAAAGTCTTCAAAAAAAGAAACATTTTACCGTAAACTCTTAGTCCGTATCTTAATTCGTTTTTAAATGGCAAGCCTATAAAATTTATCGTAAAGAAAAAAGTAAAAATTTACGCGCCTTTATTTCTCTTATTACTTTAAAAGATATTCAAAACGTCCACCATTAACTTCTTGGCAGTAATAAAGTCGATTTTGACGCTCTGCCAAAAAGTTACACCGGCCATTCTCGAAAATGTGAGAAGTGAGTTCCAAAATCGACTTTATTACTGCCAAGAAGTTCATGGTGGTCATTTTGAACAACCTTTGAATTAATAAGAGAAGTAAAGGTATTTAAATTTTTAATTAATTTCCACGATTTTTAATTTTCAAAGGCTTGCCATTTAAAAACGATTTAGGATAAGGGGCCTCGGGTCTGCGGTAAAATTTTTCTTTTTGGAAGACCTTTAAAATGAGGTACCACACGGCATAGGATGACATTTAAATTTTTTGACCTCAACTCCTTATTATCACCCCTCAAGGGGGTTGAAAAAGTTAAATTACATAAAAAAGTGCATTTATTAACCAGTAAGGTACACCCAAAACTAGGTGTTTCTATTTCTAGTAATAGCAAATATATTTACCCATACTCAGGGGCATATTTACGTATGGGCTAATTGGGCTATAGCCCAGGGCGGCAGAATTATATATCTTCACTTGGATGTAAAATCTGAAGAAATGCTGACGGTAGGGGCAGCCAGAATTAAGTATCCCGGGGCGGCACTGAACCTAAATACCATACTAAGACTTTTTTGGCGCCCTGTATAATAAAGTCCCAATAAAATATCTTTATCCTGCTTCTTGGTTCTAAAACCTTTATCTAGACAAAAGTGCATTTAAAGGTGATGTAACACCGTTTACAAATCCAAATTATTTAAACGAAATAATTTATATGGTAATAGGCCCTTCCCTAATCGGGCTAACAGCGTAATCTTATTTTTTACTTAAGTAGAAACCAAACCTTAAGCGCGCAGTCAGCTCTTAGCATGTAAAATCCTCACAGTGAGGGTACCTCTTTTAATTTTCTTTTTGTAATCCTTTATTAGATTTTCCTATTAAAATAATTATATTACAACAAAGGAAGATTGTGGATACTCCTTTAAAATTTTATTTAATTATCATTTAAAACATGAATTATCAGTCGAATTTCTAATTACTGAACTCTTCTGCATATTCATGAGTCAGGAGACTTTCTCATTCCCTTTGATAAACTAAAATTTCTGAACTAAAGCGCGACCAAAAACTAAACCATATAATGGGTTACACTCTTAACGCACTGTTGAACTCTTTTTGGCCTGTGTTAATTTATTTTTAATTCTTGGGATGCCCAGCGCATTCACCAACTTCCCAACATAGTAATGCCCTTCTAAAACTTATAATTTTACTTTTCATACGTTTTCAATGATGATTTATTAAGAGTGGCGGGACAAGAACTTGTCAAAACCTAAATGATCGGAACTAGAAATTCTTAATTGAAACTAGTACTAGTACTGTCTTAAATATTTTTAATCTGTTCGTTATGAAATTTGTTACTAACTTTTAATTAATTGTATAAAACATGTTCAATTCGAATTGTTTCAAAAGTTTTTTCTTTAATAAGGAATATGCACTTATTTTTTTATTGCATAAATCGCTTAAGAACGTCAGTACAAACCCGACAAAATTATTTTAAAGAAAATTAGGTACTAATGCGCGACTAAAAACTAAACCACATAATGGGTTACACTCTTAACGCACTGTTGATTTCTTTTTGGCCTGTGTTAATTTATTTTTAATTCTTGGGATTCCCAGCGCATTCACCAACTTTCCAACATTGTAATGCCCTTCTAAAACTTATAATTTTACTTTTAATACGTTTTCAATGGCGATTTATTAAGAGTGGCGGGACAAGAACTCGTCAAAACCTAAATAATCAGTTAGGAGTTCTTAATTGAAACTAGTTCTGTCTTAAATATTTTTATTCTGTTCGTTATGAAGTTTGTTACTAACTTTTAATTAATTGTATAAAACTATCTTCAATTCGAATTGCTTCAAAAGTTTTTTCTTTAATAAGGAATATGCACTTATTTTTTTATTGCATAAATCGCTTAAGAAAGTCAGTACAAACCCGACAAAATTATTTTAAAGAAAATTAGGTACTAATGCGCGACTAAAAACTAAACCACATAATGGGTTACACTCTTAACGCACTGTTGATTTCTTTTTGGCCTGTGTTAATTTATTTTTAATTCTTGGGATGCCCAGCGCATTCACCAACTTCCCAATATTGTAATGCCCTTCTAAAACTTATAATTTTACTTTTCATACGTTTTCAATCATGATGATTTATTAAGAGTGGCGTTACAAGAACTTGTCAAAACCTAAATGATCGGAACTAGAAATTCTTAATTGAAACTAGTACTGTCTTAAATATTTTTATTCTGTTCGTTATGAAGTTTGGTACTAACTTTTAATTAATTGTATAAAACTATGTTCAATTCGAATTGTTTCAAAAGTTTTTTTCTTTAATAAGGAGTATGCACGTATTTTTTTATTGCATAAATCGTTTAAACAAACCCAACAAAATTATTTTGAAAATTACTAGGATAATTTAGCTAGAAAAAATTTTAATTTTTATGAAGTTCTAGGAGTCTCTCAGACTTCGTGTCAGTTTAAGTGATCGAAATTTAGATGTCAGCAGTTAAGGGTTACAGGAAATTACTTTTTTTGTTGTTTATTTGTAATAACTTTTGGCTTGACCGATTTTGTATTTTTATCTTACATGCAAAATATTTAAATTTCTTAGAAAAATCTTACCTATTTGAAATTAAAATTTTGATAAAGAATATGAATTTTTACCAGGCATTCAATTAATCATTAAAAAGGGGTAAAGGGTAAAAACTGCATTTTCTTAATTTTTTCCAACAAATCCTATTTTTTACCGACATTATTCTACACTATTTTTCCTATTTAGTGATTATTTTTGGGCTTATTTTATCCGTTAATTATCTAAGAATCCTTCCACTAATTTAAACCGCTTATTTTCCCTTTTAAGTTATAAATAAATAGGTTTATTGGCATCGGGGACATCCAAATTTGAAACTTAAATTTTTGAATTTTTGACCATTGCCATGAAAAAAAGAATTGCAGATTATTTACGTCGAAAATGCCAGTTTTTGTTGCAAGATTGGAAGCTTCCTCCGATTTTGGCTTGAAGTTTACATGAATAAGATTTTAGGAACCTTCTACTTTAAGCGCGGGGCTATTTCATTGGATCAGTTAAGCATTAAATGCCATTTTTATTGATTTTTCGCTGACCCTACAATACTGGAATTCGCCATATCTTAATACTTTTGACGTCACAGCCAATGGGATCACGTTTTACAAGTAACTACCTACACTTAAAATGTGAATTCCCCCAACCTTCCAAATGCCCCCTTACAAGTTGCTTAATGCGTCAAAAGACCTTTATTGCGTTCAAAAATTAAAGATGCAATTTTTGTAAAAAAATGGGTTTTCGTGGTACTAAAATCTAAACTAAATCTGAAATGACGCCCCTACCTTTTCTTATTCAATCATGTCTTTTTTGGGAAATTTATATTTAGGGAATATAAACAGCATCGCTCTTACTGAATCTTCTTTTTATTTTTCTTCTGGCAATACGATTTGCTCTTTGTTAAACCAAAACAAACTTGTACAATGATTTTTAGAAGTTTCAAAGTAAGTACGATTACCATTAAAATAATTAAAATTAAAAATATTTCAACATCCAGTGAGTATGCTGTGAAGAAACACATATCTCTGGCTTTTGGTGTCAGAAAGGCTGCTCCATTTGTAGCATTGTGACGTAGGATGTATTCTACCCAATAAACAGCCTTTTCTAGGGGATTTTGTGGTTGCTCGCTAAATTTCTTGGCAAGATTTTCCATATTTTGTATGTATCTGAAATAAGACGGCGAGTATGCTTGGGTCCAAAAAGTTTACAACAATTTTTAGTAAAATCTTTGGTGAAATATTCGCATTATAGAAAATCGATCACACTTACACTGGATCTTGCAAAACGGTAGTAATAGCGTCAAAAACATTATCTTCCGTTAAATTATGGTAGTCCAGTTTTAGACCTAGTTTATTATCTGTGATATATTTCATGTTTTTGTGATGTTCATCGTAAATAGGTATACCAATTATTGGTACTGCATTGAGTATGGCTTCTTGTATACTCATCGTGCCTCCTGCGGTAATCAAGAGTTTGGTAAAAGGGTGGCCTAAAACAGAGTTATATGGAACATGTAAAAGAAAAGAATTATTGCTATATTTAAAAATGGGAGCACAGGTACATTGTGAAATTACTACCTGATGGGACCAAGCGGATGTAATTTCATTTTAACATCGATCGAGTGTTTGGATCGATGATAATTCCAGGATAATACGAAATAAATGGTACGCACATACTTTCTTACGGGAGTAAAAAATTCTTTTACGAGCTCTGTGTTATCAGATTTGGCATTTTGTCGCAAAATAGACATACAATCGCAGTTATCTTTTTTCTATTATTTCATTAATCATTAGCATGTGTTATTTAGGATTACAGAAAATAATGATATCTCGTCCTTCTTCCGAAATCTATGGTATTACCTAACAGATCATTTTGAGGCATCCATCGATGTATCAAAATATTTGTGGTCTTTGTCAAAAACTTGTAGTCTTCTGCAGTGACTTTTTTATGCCATATTACAGTTTTTTGAACCAATCTCATGAAGGCATTTGCAAACATTTCTTTCATTTTTCTATTAAAAATAGTTTGCTGAACATCAGTTCCCAGCGAAAAGAAAATGATGCCCTGGTTGGCATTATTCACTATGGAATGCAGTACCTAAAAGAACACGAATACATTTTTTTTTAGATTGCCGCCAAAAGAATTGGGCTCTACCAGTAAATCTCTCTTTTCAATTAAGATTAAAAAATGTCAGTTTTGTGTCACAAAACTGACGATTTATAAAAGAATTCAATTAGCTACATTTGACTGATTGTAATACAATAAAGAAAAGCGTAGTATAGAAAGTATATGCTTTACCGTATTCGTACCGTAAAGCATTATTTTTTAATAAATTTACCAGTTTCTACGGAGAACAAAAATATCAAAAAAGATACTCACCTTTGTTGCAATCGCCCTATACCCGTTTTCCAGTTAAGCACAAAACAACCACATAAGCACAGTTTAAAGAATAATATATTCTGTAAACTTTGGTATTACTTACGCCTGTCATAGCTTCAGCAGGTTTTAGATGCATCCCACCCACAGGAATAATATTAGGAGTTAGCGGTTTTGGTTCATTTACTAGTGTAACTTCATTAATAAAGAGTAGAGAAATAGATTTTTCTAAATCACCAAAGGAAAATGTTTCGTTTAACAAACTTTCTGCGAGATTTTGTAAAACTCTTCTTTCCCAAATTCGTTTAAAACAGATTTCCATTTTAGTTATAAAGTAGTTGTGTACTCTGGTCAAAAATGTAGTTCCTGAATCTGACCTAAAAAATGTTAGGAAAATGGAATTAACAGAGACGAGAGTTGCGTCCAGCCAATCCCGAAATTGAAGACTCCAAAAAGAAAAGGGATTCGTATGAACCTTAGACAAAAGTATTATTTTTCCAGACTACTTACCCTAAAAGTGGTGAAATAATATAAGATGGAACAGCACCATTTCCAAACATATCCGACAGATATGGGGTCAAACCAGATGGCGTGAATCCAACAGTATAAGGATTTCCAAACCTTTGAATAAGTGGATATAAACAAGATCCAAATGTCAAGTCCATGATAATGAGGTCGAAAGTAAAATTTTTGGGATAATTCCATAAAAATTTAAATCCATTTGAACGGTATGTGCTTTTGCAAATCGCATAGTTGTATTTATAATTTAAGTGGAGCCTTTGTAATGGGGTGGATGTAAGGTATCTTGTTTTATTAAATTTGGAATGCTTTAAAAAAGAACCTACAAACAAGTTCAATTTAAGTAAAGTACGTTTTCCATTGGCCAGCTTATTGCGCACTGAATGGATATATCCCCCCCGGATATACCTATAGCCGTCTTCAACTCTCGAGCCATGAAGCACAAATGGCAACGCCGCAACTGGGCTGATTTTATTTGGTTAATAATGTGTATTATATTATATGGAATAGTACATAGGGATAAATAATGAATATAAATTATATAAAATCAAAATAACACGTGTTTCGGAAACTTTTTTAATTCTATCAACACCCAAATACATAATTCATAAAATTATATGACGAATATATGACGATTTAAAGCTAAAGTACTGGAAATAAATCACTATGGTAATGTTGTTCATCTGCAGATGTACACATATTTATAAGATATTCTAAAAGTACTAAAAGCGCAACACTGAAAAATCAATTTTAGTCAAGGAGTCCAGTTTTTATCCTTACCCTCAAATCTTATTGGATGATATTTATCAGTGGCATCGGACAATATGGAAAACGATCCACCCATGGTGATGTTGTGTCCTTTTTCAATCAACCCTTGAGATAATGATTCAATCCATATTTGATGACTTCTTCTGGCAGTCTCATAGACTATAAGAATATTCGCACATCTGGTTCCGGTTATTAAAAGCAAAAGTCCGGTGAGGAGATTCATATTTTACTCTGAAAACACTAAAACATACTGTATTAAAAGTCCCGTACCGGCTACTTATTTTAAAAAGGTCTAGGGCTTACAAAAATATATGATTTGAAAATTATTTGGAATATACAGGGTTGATCAAAAAGGTGTGACGGATCAAAGTTATATTTTCTTAAACGAAAAAATATATTTTGCTTTTCGCCTGCTAGGAATATTTTGATAAAGAAAAAATATATTTTGTAATTTGCGAAAAAATGAGTTTTTGCTTTGACTCCCCTGAGTAAAAAATAAAGACGCTTAGGTTTTATTTATTATTTTTTCTAAACTACTTTTACATCATTTTGTCTAAAATTATTAAATTTTAAGAGAAAAAAATGTATTAGTAGAAAGTTATAGTCATTTGAATTTTTTTAAACCTAAAATATAATTTAAAAAAAATTCAAATGACTATAACTTTCTACTAACGCATTTTTTTCTTAAAATTTAAAATTTTTTGACAAAATGTTGAAAAAATTTGTTTAGAAAAAATAATAAATAAAACACCTAAGCGGGTTTATCTTTTTCCAGGGGAGTCAATGCAAACATTCAACTTTTCTTCGCAAATTATAAAGTATTTTTTTTCTTTACCAAAATATTCCTAGTAGGCTCACTATCAAAAACTCTTAACTTGGCGTGAGTCTTGTAAGTAGCAACAGAGATATACAACTTTAAAATTTCACCAGCCGCCACTGCTTACATCCAAAAAAATGTCCACTGTAATTTTTATAATATTAATATTAATACTTACAAAGTTGTTGGGAGCAATTTTTTTAAATCATTTTTACAAAAATTTCGTTCGCACAGAATCTAGCAGCAACCTTTACTAAATTTATGTCGTTATACTTATTGTAAACCTTATTACAAAATAAGAGAAAATTAATACGTATTGTAAATTTTCTTTTATCGATTTGACAACGGGATTAAAAATCGATAATCGATTTTCCAATAATAGATTACAGACAAACAAAATACATATAGCTAGTATGCTTGAACTGACGTGGTTGTATATGAATGGAAAAGTGAAATAAGATATTATATAAGTTATGCGATTATAATTTTTATTTTTATAATATATATATAGCAAGTTATGCCCACCCAACCAAACTTCTTTTTGTAAATGGTTATAATATCTAATTCGTACTCGTACTCAATTTTTTTAACTCGAGGCGTTCCTCTTCCCCCTATACCCATATATTTCTCCCCCAGTCAGTATCAAAATTAGTTTTCTGAGAATACAGAAATCAAAACTTTAGTTACATAATTTCTTTCGATTATATATTTTTAGTTAATCTAAATTTTTTTAAATTATATTTTCTTACTTGAAGATATTGAAGACACTTTTTTAAGATAGCCTGGCGTAAAAGGACCTCTTAACGTAGAATCGCCCATTTACATGTTTAATGAAATCTTGTACTTCGGCTCCCTGTATAAAAAATAAAATTTTTCATAACGTGAATGTACAAGCAAAATATTTTATTAAGAGTCACATTTTTACATATCTTGCAAAATTTGGTACATTTGTCCTTGTCCCCTTCTAAACCCCATCCGCGGACATACCGTAGTTGGCCAGATCTCCGATTGCTATAAATAATAATTAATTTAAATAATTAATTTTTTAAAATCAATAACTATCGTTCTTAACAAAATGGTGGACTTAAATATATTATTTTCAGTATTCTATTGCCAGTTTTGTTTTGTGTCGATTTTCTCATTATTTTAATAAAATCTAAACAGCTTATACGACTAAACTTCGATATGGGAACTTATAAAAAAAAAGGTGCTGTAGAAAGTACTCTAAAAATTCAAATTTGGTTCCAAAAGATTATTTTGGTACTTACGGTGACACCTAGCGGAGTCTACCTTATTTACTAGAAAATCACTATTCCACGCTCAAAAGCGTTCTTCAGCCGAGAATCTCGTTTGTTACTATTACTAATAGATAACGCCGTAAGTTGTACCAATGCAGTTCGGTGATATTATACATCAACAGTAGCAACAAACATACAAAGACAATAATGTAATCAACGTCTTGGGTTGAATAAAAGTGGGAAGTACTGAATAATAATTATTCAGGTTTGTTTGTGGGAAGCATAAATTTATAAGTGGGAGGATAGTCCATCTTTTAATGCCTTTTTACGGTGAAATTTGTTTTCTCCTTGAATTTAAAATCGGAGGAATTGGTGAGAAATATGACGTCACAAGAACCTACTCCAATTGCGGGTGCTCTGTGATAACTCCTTAAAAGATGACATTCATGGGTTGAGTTCACGATAACTATTAACAATGAATACTAATACAGGACTATTAACTTGTTGGCATAGGTGTAGTTAAGGATGTCAGATTCAGAGGTGCTTAAGCCCTAAACCCTATTCAGCATATGATTAAAAACTTTGTTCATAGGGTGGAGAGTTGTAAATTTTGGGGTACTAATTTATTAGAGTTTTGGAGGTGCTAAGCACCCCCAAGCGCCCCCCCCCCTCCCACTTTACTACGCCTACTAATACTATATATTTATAGATATTATATTATTATTTAGTAGTAACAAACAAAAATACTGAATTATTGTTAAAGACTATCAATATCGGCGGCAACAACAAAACACAGCAATACAAGTAATAACAAGTGTACTGGCAGGAACTAGGTATGATCTCAGTAGTCCAGTTAGAGTTAATGATTTGTTATCTCTATCTGTTAGTTGTAAGTAAAAAAGGATATCTGATATTAGCTGGGACTTGGTTGGACCGTTGTTTCCGTATCAGCCTTTTGAAATGCACTTCAACAAATGAACATTCAGTGTTGCCACATAATAAAAGCCGCAGTACTTTTTACCCTTTTAAAAAATATTATTTATGTAAATTTAAACAAATAGGGATTACATAACTCCTTTATTTAGTCCGACCATAGGCGAGTTGTTCAATTTATTTCTTTGTTATGATATGTTCTGTCATTCATTATTATAATGAATGAATATAGTGAAAACAGGAGAGTGCGGTCCATGGAAGTAGGGGAGCACCGGATCCCTAAACTTTTTGGAGGAAAAAAATGTTGTGTACATTAATAATGCATCATTTTTAATATTACACTATTATTTTATAAAAATATGTATTTAATTTCTTATAATTTATCTGAAATCTTACATTAATGTAAAAAAAATTTAACTGCGTTGACGCCATCGCGGCCTGGGCTTGAAAGTGCGTTTCACAATGATTGCAGTTCGCCTATTACGTCTTCATGAAGGTTGTTATTGACCCGCTTACAGGCAACAGCACGCGAAAAACCGGGCAAATTTAAAAGCCAAAGCGGCGATCTTTTTTCCGCCTTCCGAGAGTTTTAGTTTGTTCGGACGTCGCTAAGAAACAGAGTCTACTACTTGAAAAAAGTAGTGAAGCATAACTACTAACTACGTTATCAAAAAAGTAGCTTAACTACTTGGTTGTTAAACTACTTCTTCAAAAAAGTAGTTAGACTACTAATATTTAACTACTTTTTTAACTACAAACCAAACTAAACATGTACCGTTGCGGCTCAAAAAACCAGTGCCTTAGCCGGACTTCCAAAAATGGTTAAAAAAAAGGACTTGAACCTATAACATCAAATAAAGAAAATTCAAAATAAAATAATTGAAGGGTATCCGGTTCAAATAGGCTAAGTGCCAAAATTAAAAAGCCGAGATATCTTTAAAAAACTATTTTTTTAAGGGCTATTTTGCGAAGGGTGTTATATACATTAGTTTAACTTTAATTCTTTATTAAAAGATATTAAAATATCCGTTTAAATGATTTCCCATAAATATATTTCTTTAACTTTTCATAAAAGGAAAAAATTAAAAAAAAAAATTAGAAACATGCTAAGTGCCATATACGGAAAAAGTTAAATATTTATAAAGTAGAGAACATTATACTAATCAATAAAAGACTAAAACCAATTCCAACAAAAAATAACTCTTTATTTAACATCAAACTAGCAAAAGAGTAAACATGTTATATTTTAAACTTATTTTAATAACAAGTTTCGATAGAACTCCCTATGTTGTTCTTTTTCAAGAAAATCTATCATTGACCTCAAGGATTTTTTCTTGTTTTCTGATATTTTGCTTTCTGGGGGTAAAAGCTTCAAGTTTATGTTTCTTATATCTTCAATAGTTTTGTTTTTCTTTAGAACGCCTATCTTGTGCCAAGTTTCGATATCGCTGAAAGTGTACTTTACCTGTACTATTGTAGGACTTTCTTCATCAATACAAATCATAACTGCCTTACTGATATTAAGTTTTTTAATGTCAATGAGGTTTTCTGCGGCCTCCTTAAGATTCCAGAATCCAAAAGATTCCATATCTATAATTTCAAATGGTGGATGATACTTTGCAGATCTAATAACACCATGTAAATCACGAGGAACCATGGCTTTCATTACTCTTTTGCGCTTTTCTATAAGCGCAAAATCACGGTCACACGACATAAACGAGTGTCCACTAACCAAAAATTTGTGCTGAATATTTTCAAATACTCCATGAGTGACCAGAAAAATAAACAAGAAAATCATAACTTTATTCTTATTTTGGCCTGCGCAGTTGTCTGTCCATAGGACAAGGCGTTTTTGGTCAACTACAGAACTATTTAAAAATCTAAGTATACAAGAAGAAACCTCATTGCTTCCCCTGCCAGCCGTTCGCTCGTTCCAGTTGCACATATATGCAGTGTTTGAGTTACTATAATGGATTCCCAAGTTGTAACAGCTAAGTTGACTTAAATAAAACATGTCGCTGTGTGTTAAGGTGGGTACAAAAAGAACCTGTTGTAAATCTACCGATAAGCAACATGTCTGAGCTCCAGGCAACTGTGATGCGGCCACATCCTGCTTCATTAGGTTTATGGCTTGTTCCGATTTCCGATGATGAATCCCCAGTTTTTGACGTGCTTCTAGGCTTGAGGATAGCTCCGCTTTTATTTCACATGTCAGTTTGTCGCAAACTCTGCATGTGTCACTCCTCGGTGGGCGAAATTTTAAATTTGGAAATTCTTTTAGAAATATCTTGCGGTAGAAACGAAATGAACAGTTTGAATCCGGATATTTTCCAATAAAAGCCTTATATAATCGGTGTGTATTGAGCTCAGGACTGAGATATTCTTTAGTAGTTTGCGATCTCGAATAATGGCTTTCTTGCCTGGGTAAAGAGGCAATATGCCTTATTACCATATTTCGATCATCGTCGGTAAATTTTCTTAACTTATGAGACGTTCGGTTATCTTTATAGGTAGTGTGTCCCAGCTTTTTCTTTTTTATTATTGTTTCAAGTTTCATTTTTGTCAATGAAAATATCTCCATAAATGTTTGTTTGCAAGCTCTTAACACTTGTCCCGTGCCATCAGGAATAGAATAAAAGACAGTCCCTTGACGATTACTGTCCGCTGAATCGTCATATTTGCCATGACGTCTCCTTCTCACTGGTCCCAGGCTTAAAAGGTTCATAATAAAAGTTCCTTGTGTGTTGGAAGTTTCATTGTAGAATCTTTTGTGTAAATCGAGCTTTCTTTCATAAGGAACATTTTTACAGGAATAGTAGCATTTACACGACACCTGAAATTAAAGAAAATATTTATATAGTTTCGGTAAAAGACATTATAATAAAATAATATCCATTTCAAAAAACTCGACAACCCAAACACATTACCCTCCTTCTTGCGTAGTAGGGTGAAAACTATTAACGTAAGTATATTAGGTATGCCACAAAAACATATACATACAAATAAAATGTCTTATGGTTTTTTACACCAGCCCTTTTTCCAGGCCTTAGACTACCTTACTGCATGCATTTAGCTTACCTCTTGTTTAGGTTCCGGCTTTTTGGGTATTGTTTTATTACGCCGAGTTTTATATTCCAGTCCTGCCACTTTTAATTTATTTTGTTCATCCCTGAATCGGCCACTGCCTCGTTTTCTCTTATTGTCCATCACAAAACGTTAAAAAACCTCAAATACGTGCTCACTGGATTGAAAATTATTTTACAATAACCTATAAATACGTCTGTGGCACTTAGCTTATTTGTTCCGAAACGAACCATGTGATTTGTAGCGGCCGCCATCTCTACAATTTTTTTGCAACCTTTCTAGACAAGCTTGGCACTTAGCATTTTTGTGGGACATAACTAAAGGTATATAGAATGCTTGTATCTACAAATCTCAAAATTACAAATTTTGGCACTTAGCATGTTTGAACCGGACACCCTTCAATTTTGTTTTATTATTTAAACTTTATTTTGAAGTTAACTGTCCACTGACTTAAATTTAAACATAAAATATTAACACAGTTCCTTTTTGGTACAAAACTAAAATATATTACGCATTGGCGCACCAAGGATTTTGTCTTGGGGGGGGGGGGGGGGGCTGAATAGTGCAATTCGAGTGTCAGATGTTGTTCTGGGACGGGCTGCAGCCCCCCCCCCCCTGGCGCGCCACTGATATTATGTAATAGGAATAGGAGGTATGTATTTAAAAAAAAATTGAAAATTTTTTAAACCTGAAAATTCTATATTAGGTTTGCTTATCGCTTACAGGACTGGAAACGTCAGACGAAAAATGTCCGAAAACCTGTTCTACCGAGATTTTTAGCACGCATCGACATACAACATACACGCAACGTAATGACGTAATATATGGTAGTTAAAGTCCATATTTTATTCTTTGATTTAATTCAGAAATAAAATAAAATTATCCTTTTTTCCAAGATCAAAGTCAAGGGAGTCGCAACCAGCCCGACGTTTGGCGATGGCACGCGCCAATACGGTGGTCCAAAATATCAATATCAGTGTATCAATTATATCGACTTCTTAGAATTTTACAGTTAAAAATACGGTGAAACCATAAAGTCCAGTTTTAGTGAATCGCTTAAGTACCCCTTTATAATTGTCTCCACAAGCCACTGCTAAAAAAACGACGTACACAGCGACGGAGCTCACTGCTGAATTTAAGAACTCCATCCCAGGAGTTTTTTTTTGTTAAAATCCGCTAATCATCCAGCCAAATAATATTATGCTGAAGTATCAATCAACCCCATTTGGCTTAAATTTTAATACCCCTTTGAGCGCATTCAAGTGGTGTCTGTGAAGTATACGTTTCCCCAGTGTTTACTTTATAGAGAGTCCTTTAATGTCTGTAAATTCACTTGTGGGAAAAATCCTTTAAGACGAGCATTTAGCTATCGTTACTACTATTTTGGTTTTAAACATTTTTGTAGCTCAGTCAGGAGATTTTTCAAGATATACTATATTCCATGTCCAAGCGGACATGCAAACCTTCGAAGGGATACGCTGCTAATATTATATGGACAGTCCAGTGGCGTGCAGTGACAATTATAAAGAGAGAAGCGATCCAATAAAAATAATTAAAATACTTAGTTAATACGTATGCAACTAGTGTGTGAAACGCTTCTTTAAAGAACGATAGCGCAGTTTATTGATCGAGGCAATAGCCGAGATTATTAAACGATCAAATTTTTTGAAGGGCTCCGATGCGGTTGCGTGGATATATTAAAAAAAATGAAATATTGATCTCGAAAATCACCCCTAGTGATATAACTTTTTTCTTATTTTTTGATAAGAAATCTCCCTTTACGCTATGACGAATGTTTCTTGGAACACCCTGTATATTATCATTATGTTATAGCTGTATCACCTAATGACATTTGTTATTGCTAATTATCGGTAAATACATCATTATTATTTAGCAGGCGAACCTATAAGAACAAGCGTCATAAAATTTTAATTACTGATAATTAAAAATGTTATTACTAATTGTTCACAATCATTAAACGTATTTAAATAACTGTTTATGTTTCTATGGGAAATGGATTTAATAATATAGGTATACGTATTTGGTTAGAGGTGTTACTTTATTATAGGATTTTTTTCCAGTAGCGACAACAGAAGGAGGATTTTAGGATGCAAGTTCCCCGGGCCTGCATTGTTTTGAGGAGCCCGCAACTCAGAATGTAATGATCAAAAATAAATGTGTTTATTTTATTTAAAGAGGATGCTTTATTCAAAAACTTTTATTTAGGGCATACAGGGCTACCCTGTATTGTCCTACATCAAGTTTTTGAGTTGAGTTTTTTACAATGTAGACCTTTTTAATGAGATGTAGGTACTTTTTTTGTAAATTCGATCATAAAGAAATAATTTTATATTTGGGACCTCCTGTATGTTCCAAACGTCGACTTATATGGCAACAGGACGGAGCGCCTCCCCATAATATAATTGAGGTTCCCAATTTTTTAAACCGTCAGTAGGTATAATGAATGGATCGGTAGATATGGAACGTTACATTGGCCTGCAAATAGTCCAGACCTCACACCTTTAGATACAGTTCTTTGGGGTTAACGAAAATGATGCTGAAAGTATTATAAACACACTTCAGAGGCAGAGAAGAATGTATGAAAAGTGCGAAGAATTAAATGGCGGACATGTTGAAAATTTCTTCTGATATTTATTCGCCAATGTTAACATTTATCTGTTTATGTTATAATTCATTTGTTATTGTTTTTTTTTCATGGACCATTATATAATATTATTAAGTAATAAAGAGATCTCAGAGTAGTGTTATTTTTTATAATCACTGGTTATTGCTTTCAAATATTAATAAATAATAAGAATCAACATTTATTGTTTAATATAATAACTCATTTTGCATAAAAATAAAATTATAAATTCACGGTGATTACAGTATTATTGTCAACCTTGACATTAACTTTGACTTACCTACGAAGAAAATTTAAAAAGGTAGCAGGTATTTCGTTCGCATCCTGGATAGTTACGTTTAAAGTATATTTATGCGAATTTTTTTTTATTTTGAAATATATCAAAAACGATTGAAAAACCGTTAGGTTAATTCGACCTAAACTGAGTCAGAGAAGCCACTGCTCAGGTATTGCCCATTCGTTACGAAACACCCTGTATAAGAATCAATGACAGTGATGTTTTAGTATTTTTTAAAAATATTGGCATTGGCACTGAATATTATGAATTTTTTCCATTCCCCTCTTTTGCATTCAGAGGGTTCGTTGTGGCGAACTTTGGCTTTGTATACAACTGTAGGGGGAAATATTAAATCAAGTTAAGTAAGTTATCTGGGGAACAATATAAAGCAGGAGCAGGAGAGAAATTGAAATTTAAGGTAGACGAGATCATGTGTAAAAGTGTTCCATGGCACTACATAGTTTAAGTTTAAATTTAACTTTTCCTTGCTTGGAAATCAGTCACAGAAATAGGTTTTTTGTAGGCACTTTGTACTTTCCGCGCTAGGGGAAGTATAGTATTCCTGAAAAAATGACCTCTGGGCATTTTTTAAGATCAGATCACGTTTTAGTCTCTAAAGATCACGAAAAACATGACTTCCCAGTTCCGTTGGTCTGTCTGTTCGCGCGAAAACTTACTGTCTACTACTGTACTACTACTTGTCCAAAAATAGAATGAAATATTTCATGCCCTTAAGGTTAGGTGTACCTATTCTTTTGAGACAATTATCAGTGATCTAAGTGATTGGACTTAAAGTTATCAGTTATCACACATTTAAATATTTAGATGCCTAAGTGATCACGATCCGTTTGATACCGATCGAATTGGAAATGATATTGTTCGATAAAATACAGCTATCAATTCGGCTTTACATTGGCTCACAACCGGCTACACTTCCGGTGAAATATGTACAGGGTGAGCAGATTACATAAATAAAAAAAAATGTTGCCTTAAGTTAAAGACAAAAATTATATTTTGTATAGCACAGCCACTTTTGATTCCTCATAACTGAAGAAAATTAAATTTGGTCTGTTTTTGCTCTACCTAAAGCGCTATTTTATCTTATTGTGAGACAAATATTTCTTATTCACGTTTTGGTTTGCGTAAGTAGGTTGTTATAAAATTAGGTGCGCTTTCATACTGGGTGTGCAATTTAAAATAGTACCTAAACATTTTTACAGTTGCTTGCTACTTGGATGTAAATATCTAAACTATTCTAAACCTTTCAGAGATTATTTAGATTTTTTATAAAATACTGGGTCTATTTTGTTACAAATAACTGTAGAACTCTAACTTAAAAGAAATACTGTTTTGTAAAGTTGAGGATTATCGTGAAAAATTAAGTTTTACCCCTAAACATGTTAAATACCAAACTACTTGAAAAAAGTAGTGGAGTATTGCTACTAACTACTTTATCAAGAAGTAGCGCCCCCCCCCCCCCCTAAATCTGCCACTGTGGTATCTTAACTAAAATTTAGGTGAACGCTCCTAGAACATAAATAATAAAAAATGAGACCCCTTCGAAGCCCCTTGGAAGGCTAGACCATAGCCTACTGTGAATAATTAATTCGCCACTGGACATAGGAATTCAAAACGAAGCAATACAAAAAAAAAAGGTTGGCAAAGAAATAAAAGCACAAGCAATAGAAAATAACGGGAAAGGAAGGACATCCAGACGATGGAAACCCTACAAATTTGAATCCAACAAGGGCACACTATAAAAACGAACCATTGTGCAAATATTACATTTTAAAAACATCGAATTGTAATAAAACACAGCAAAAACTCTAAGCAAAAGGTAAAAAGTATGTTGAGCGAGGAGAGGTTTCTTTCAAAGGTTTTATTTTTCCAAGTCTCCAAAGACGGCCCGTCGAAGGAAAGGTATTATTTTTTAGTTTATTTTTCGAATACAACTTTTTACAGAACAAACGGAACGAAAAGTTGAAACGGGGAACGGACGTCGCCTTTGGCTAGAGCGAGACGGAGAACGTGGCGACGCCGAATGATACATTCTCTTTAATTTTCAAGCGGATAGCACTGAAAGGAGACCCGCTCTGTTTTATATACGTTGTGCCTGCAAGAATAAATTTCTATTTGAAAGGTGTAAAATAGTATTTTTAATAAAACGACAACGTGAGGATGAAAAAACGAGATAAATAAAAAAAAGTTTTAATTTTGGATGTGGGGGTGGACAAGGCAGATGATGTTTCACAAACAGGCCGCGAAAATAGTAGGTAGTTTTAGAACTATGTATATTTTAGCCTTATTTTTTGAATAGGTGGGGGTTTTAGTTAAAAAATGTTTATAGAAACTATAGGTACCTAAATGAAATATATAATAGTACATGAAATTTATTAAGAATATATGTATTAATTTATGTACCTTCTATATTATTCATTAAATAAAATTGTATTTAATCGGATTCCTTCTACTATTTCCTACACAGTAGGTTGTTATATAGAGAAAAATGTTTTTGTCTTGCTTGCAACGTATACCTAGATTGGGTTGTTTCCGCAGAAAATATTAAAACTCATTTTCAAAAAAGAAATCCTATTTTTAAAGAAGAAAAACGAGGTTCTCAGGGTATCACTAAGCTGTTTTTTTTTTTGTTAAATAAAACCCCATTTAAGAGAACCCACCTAAACTTTTTTGAACCAGTGCAAACAATGTTAAAAAAGGAACACTTTCGATCAGTGTCTCATTCTCAAAACATTAGATATTTTTGTCTTGTTTAGAATAATTTTTGGGATTTTAAGATTTTTTTAAATTTGGAAAAATCAAAGAATACAAAAATACAATAATTTTTAATAATTATACCCAAAAAAAGCTATCCTAAAAAACATGATTCCGTCGCAAACATACAGATGTCATTAACCGCAAAAAAATATTTGACATATAGGACCAAACCAAATTTTTATTTATAACCTATTTTCGGAAGACTCTGTAGGTAAGTATATTTGTATATTTTAATAAGAATATGACTCTAAATAAAAATTATTATCTTAATTATTAGGCATAGTTTTATTTTATAAAATTATTTACCTTTCCTTTTCACGTAAATAAATACATAGAACGCAATTGGCATCAGGCAATTTACCAATATCTATTATTTTAAATTAACGTATCCCTTTATTTACATGATTATTTCAAATCATATACTTTAAAATTTGTATTATAAGCAGGAGGCAAAATATATATACCCAATCAAACCCAATAGAATTCATATAAAATCGCCTTTAACTAACGTAAACTCTATATTGCGCGTTATAAATTTAGAAAATAACTCACAGCGCGACGTCATGCGCGAACTCGGACCAATTTGACACGGTTTGGTATCATATCTTCCTTTTAATGTATCATGTTTAAATCTTAACCGTTTAGGGACGAAGAGGGGTAAAATAATTTTGTATTGTCATGCAACGAGCAAATTTATGAGCTTTTGCTGAATTATAGCCGTTGTTAGTCCTGAACGCGAGGAAGACAGCTTTTCCTGATGTCGAAACGTTGACAGGCTCAGTATTGAAAAGCACAAATAAAATAGGTTTATGCGAAACTACATAATCTTATTATGTCAACGCAACAACTTTCGAAATAATAATAATGTAGATAATACAAAACTTTTCAATTACAATAATTCGCAATGCGGGCTGAGTAAGTACGTAAAAACGAACCCACTTACCGCTTTGTGATTACGTAACGAACGGACTTAATAAGGTAATCTACATAAAAATTGCAATCACAACGAAAAAACAAGCATATATAAATAAATGATCCGGTTAGTCAAAGTATAAAGATCCAATTTTTCATAGAGAATTAAAGAGAAATTGTGAGAACATAATAAAAACCTTTGTAAAATGGTAATGAGTAAAACCGATTATTTTAATAAAAAAAAGCTGCGAGCCAGCCAGTGCAGCGTTCCGATCAAATGGATTGCAAAAAACCGCGTAACATGCAACTTTCCAAAGGATGCAATGCAGAGATAAAGCGGCGTCGTCATTCCTTTCACTATTGTTGGGATAGCCGAATTGTAAACTCGGGTAAAACTATGGACACTTTTGGTTTTAGCGTTAAGTAGAGAAATCAGCTTCCATCCCTATTATTTTCGTTTTTACTTCCCTCGCTAGAGGTAGTGTTCATTGACCTTCAACAAGACAATGTTCAACACGTGTAGAACAAAGAAAGAGAACTATAACTCCGTCTCTGCGCGCTACCGATATGGCTGTCCGGGCCGTCTGTATTCCACCGAGCAAACCAGTGAAAAGGCTCAATGGAATAGATGGAACGGATGAAAAGAATCAATTTTTCTACACACTTGGGCACTGACGCACCATTTCTCAAAGTTTATGGATATCTGGCAACAGTTCAAGCAGTGATTTTGTTCCTCAATCCAAGGCCAAGAAATATTTATTTTAAGTGACGATTATGCGGTCGCCGTGATCTATTTTGTTTCGATGATCGGTCCGTAGCGCATGCAGATTTGTTAATCACTGAATACTGAATAACTGGTTTAGCGAGATTTCGATCGCCGGTATCGATAGTGATTTGTCTTTCACGGTGATTGGATCATGGTGATTGATATCTCCCAACTCTAACTAACTAACTAAGCGAAACGCGCTTTCAGGCCCAGGCCACGACGGCGACGCTAGAGAAATTTGTTTCGATTACGCAGTAATTTTTTTTACATTTAGGTACGTAAGTTTTCAGATAAATTATATTTTTATAAAATTGTGGTATCTGTAATGTTAAAAATTGTGCATTAATAATGTATAAAAATTAATATTTTTGTTTCCAAAAGGTTTAGGGAAGCGGTGCTTCCCCCACTTCCCTGGAAAGAAATACAACTAACAAAATAACCCGAAAAAATTATTTATGACACCTAGATCATAGACCTTGCCTGTCGCGGTATCTCCGTCTCCTAGTTATTGCCTAATTATATTTATGGGGCTTTAGTTACAGCATCGTTATTAACATTTTTTGCAAAAAAATACCAGTTGTAATTCCCGAAACGAGCCTTAAAACTAATTCACACTTTCATGTTAGATCGAAGACCTGTCTGCACTTCTGTTTAAACAATTTTATTGTACTCATTAGGAGAATGACGTAGGAGGCGGCCAGATTCTACAACACTAGACTGGTCTAATTTAACAACCAAAAGTTTTTAACTGATTTTGGTAAGAGACAACTAAGTTTTATACTATTACTTTGTTTCTGAGTTTCTTCGCAGATTTATAAAGAGAAGGGAAATTTTAGTAGGAACTTTCCACAGTAACAGAACTTAATCCATTCTAGGAACACATTCCAAGATGAAAATCATTTGGAAACCAAGCAAATCGCTGAAATATTATGATAACTCAAAAGTTTTTAATGCCGACTTATTAACAATTACATGACAATAATCTATCAAAACCTACCTGACCTAACCTGAACTAGAACACTAGAATATCTTAATTTAAACCTTTTTAGTGAATCTGGGCAAGGATTTTGTTCGAACTCTATTTTCTATTTGTTTTTTTTTACTTTAGATCGATGAGACCTTGCAAAAAATAATAAATCAATGACTTTAGTAGAGTAAGAAAATCAATTTTTCTACAACTGTCGAAATAATGATAAAAATGGTCTGTGACAATCTCGATGAACATTATCTCGAATGGGCGCCTCCCAGAGACAGCAGAAAAAGCCGCAGCAGAAGTATCCCCTCCTTCGGATTCAACAGAAATATTGTACTCGTATATACGTAAAAATTTAGATTCTGATGCTGAACAAAATAATCTTCTTACAGAGAAAATAAAATAATAAACGTTAGCAGGGGCATATTTATGTATGGATTGATTGGGTTATAGCCCAGGGCGGCAGAATTGTAGGGGCGGCAAATATCTCTTTACTTTGATGTAAAATGTGAAGAAATGCTGACGGTGGGGGCAGCCAGATTTAAGTAGCCCGGGCCGGCACTGAACCTAAATATGCCACTGAACGTTAGTACATAATGTAAGATCAAAAAAAAAACGTCCTCAAAGTATTTAAAAAGTAACATAGTTAAAAGGTATTAACGAAAAATAAAACTGTCAAGATCTAAAGTTTTTATTTTTAAGAAAATTACATTGTCATTGTCTTTGCATAATACACAATTTAAAAAAAAACATATACAACAAAGAACCTGACAATTATAAATTTAAACTAAATGAGAGACGTGTCCACCTTCTGCTTCCAAACCTGTTCTCATTCTTCTTTTTACTGCATCAGAAACATTGGCGAGCACTTGGGTTATTAATCTCCTGAAATTTATTTGAAATTCTAGCCCGGTCTTCTACATTTTCACAAGGAGTTTTGAAAATCGAGTTTTTATTGTGTGGCCTTAAAAAAGTCGCACGGCGTGAGATCGGAGGAGCGTGGTGGCCACCTAACTGACATGTATTATGACTAATGATTCGGTCTTCGAAAAATCCTGTCAACAAATGTAAATTATTAAGAATTACGTGAATTGGTGCGCCGCCGCCGTCCTGCTGGAAGTAGCCTTGCCCCATTTCTTTATCGTCTAATGCAGCGTTTCCCAAACATTTTTGTTTGTCGACCCACTTCGAAAAATGATAATTTCTTGCGACCCACGGGAATTTTAAAACAAAAAAACACATAATAAGAAAAACAGGCTTTTGATTAGCCGGCGTGGCCCGTGAAATTTTAAAGTTGTATATCTCTGTTGCTACTTATGGGACTCATGCCAAGTTCAGGTTTTTTAATAGTGAGCCTACTAGGAATATTTTGGTAAAGAAAAAAAATATTTTGTAATTTGCGAAAAAAAGTTGAATTTTTGAATTGACCCACCTGGGTAAAAAATTAACACGCTTAAGTATTTTATTTATTATTTTTTCTAGATATATTTTACATCATTTTGTCGACAGTTCTTAAATTTTAAGAGAAAAAAATGTGTTAATAGAAAGTTATAGTCATTTGAATTTTTTTAAACCTGATATACATATAATTTTAAAAAAATTCAAATGGCTATAACTTTCTACTAACACATTTTTTTCTCTTAAAGTTTAAGAATTGTCGATAAAATGATGTAAGATTTGTTTAGAAAAAATAATAAATAAAATACCTAAGCGTGTTAATTTTTTACCCTGGTGGGTCAATTCAAAAATTCAACTTTTTTTCGCGTTACAAAATATTTTTTTATTTACCAAAACATTCCTAGTAGGCTCACTATTAAAAATCCTGAACTTGGCATGGGTCCCATAAGTAGCAACAGAGATATACAACTTTAAAATTTCACGGGCTGCGCCTGTTGATTAGAATGATTTAAAAACCTGAACACTGTTTGCGACTCACCAAAAACCAGCTTGCGACCCACAATTTGGGAAACGCTGGTCTAATGCGTTTACAAAATTTTCTAAAATTTAATTACGGTAGTTACGCGCCGAATTAAGAGTTCCTTCAAAACAAATCGGTCCAATTAACCTTGTTTTCGATGTGGCCGGCCACACGCCGACTTTCTGTGAATGTAGAGGCTTCTCTATAAAGAAATGTAGATTTTTAGAACTCCCCATTCTCATTTTTTGAGAATTTACATAACCAGATAGATAAAACCATGCCTCGTCAGTAAAAAAGGTTTTATTACCTATAAACCACTCTGAAAATTGCATTCGCCGCGGCTTCTCGTTTGGTAACAATTCTTGAACTGAGCTTAGACGATAAGCGTGCATATGCAGGGCACACTTCAGGATTGTATGGCAGGTTCCGTAGGATACATTTACTTGCTGGCTTAAACGCCGAACAGGGGTTTGTGGGGGGTGGTCATTAACAATTTGCCTCAATTCTTCTAATTTTTGTGCAGTGCGAACTTTGGGTCTCCCACTGCCTTCCTTTCTATTCAGACCTGCTGTTTTTGTAAACAAAGCCACAGATCTAGTCAAAACTTTGTGAAACTAGTCGAAATGTATGACTATGTGTGGACATTCTGTTTGAAAATCCTGAATGGCGTCCCGTGTTGAATAAACCCACCTTAGGGGTTGATTTATTAAAAACTGTAAAACACGTGTTTAAACATTTATTTTTTAAATTACTTCTATGAAGTTTCGAGTTAATATGACCATCTAATATTTTCTCCATACAAAGTTTAAACCCCCGTTTCTCCCCATGATATTTACGTAAAATTTTTAGTTATTGCTAATTGGCACAGTAGGTACTATAATATTTATCTAAAAGGTAATTTTTAAGAAATTTCATTGTTTAATAAAAAGAGTTACACACAAATTTCACTATGAGCATGCGGGGATCCAGGGGGAGCTGTCATGGGGGTCATGACCCCGTACCCCCGGGATCATCGATAATACATACAGTGACCGGCAAAAAGTTCGCAACATATGGGAAAAATTTTTATTAGGTGAGTATTGGAAAAACTTTTCCGGGGGATCGGTTCTGCATGTCCGATAACCTAGAAATCGATTTTGACATACGTCACGTGACCACTGGTATAGCGTCAAATTAAAAAAAAAATTGTTAATTTACAAAAAGTGAGGTTAGTTGACGAGATATCAAAAAAAGTTATTTGAAAAAATTGCTTAGAATTAAATTCTAGGTCCTTGTGCAAAATTTTAAGATTTTATTTAAAAAAATTGGAAAACTCAATTTTTTTTAAATATTTTTTTATCGATTTACAAATTTCCAGTTTTTTTCGCTTAGATAGCTTGGCTAATGTAAAGCCCATGTATCTGGATGAAAATAAACGAATGTAGTAGTTTTTTCTACAATTGACAGGACAAAATTAAAAAAAACAGGGTTTCGCCGGACGCTAGCTGTTGCAATGATTTGTATCTAGCAGCAGTGTCAAAATTTTAGAGACATTTCAATGAGATTACATTGAGAAAACCTTAGTCGTCTTAAATATATCTGAAGTTCGACTTTTTGTAAAGTTAAGGGGAGTAAAATAGATAATAAACAAAAAATTACCTGTTTATTTAATCGAAATTTCATAAACGAAAACCAATGTAAGAAAAACTTAAAAGTAGTCAAATTCTGTACTAACAACATAAAAAATTATTGTTTTTCCTTGGGTGCACAAAATTTAAAACTCAGTATGACCACCATTTCTCTCCATACATACTATTGTTCTCGAGCGCAACTCTCGATTAACATTTCGGAGCATTTTACGATTTATTTGCAATACACAATTTCTAATGACATTCTCTAAATTTTGTATATTCCTAAAGGGTCGATGTTTGTACACAGAGTTCTTTAGGTATCCCCACATAAAGAAATCTAACGGAGTCAGATCTGGTGATCTCGCAGGCCACGGATTTTCAGAAAACCGTCCTATCCACTGGTTTCCAAATTCTTGATCCAGCCATCTCTTCACCTCATTTGTGGAATGAATGCTAGCTCCGTCTTGTTGAAAGTATAAATTTCTTCTTTCGGCTAATGACAAATTGTCTAAAAAGTCAGATATCTCAGTTTGTAGAAATTCTAAATATCGTTCTGAATTTAAATTGTCTCTAAAGAAAAAAGGTCCCACTATTCTGAGGTTGAAAATTCCGCACCACACATTAACCTTAAAACTATATTGGTCTTTACTCTGAATTACAAAGTCTGGGTTTTCGGTGGCCCACCATCTACAGTTTTGTGAACTGACGGTTCCGTTAGAGGTAAATGTAGCTTCATCCGAGAAAAGAACGTTCTTTGGGAAATTAAAATCTTCCTCAATCATACCCTGGAACCAGGCACAAAAATCGAAGCGGGCGTCATAATCCCTATCTTTTAATACTTGTACAAATTTAGGTTTGTACGGATGAAATTTGTTTCTTTTTAATATCCTCCGCACAGATCTTTCGTGAATGTTAGTGATCTCCGATATTTGACTAACTGCTAATTGGGGTATTTCTGTGATCGACAAACACACATCCAGAGAACCTTCGTCACCTGTTACCGGTTTTTCATGGGAAACTTTATACTGATTTTCTACCGATCCCGTTTCTTTAAATTTATTGACTAGACGAGAGAGATACTGTGGAATAATGGAGGGATTTATCGAGGTGCCTCTCATTAAAAATTGCTGCTGTTTCTCTATGGCTTTTGTAATTATCTCCAGAAATTAAAATAATTTCTATCTTTTCCTGAAGAAGTAGTGTGGGTGCCATTTTAAGGAATAAAATATTAATAAACTTATGTAAAATATCAAACTTAGTAAGATGCGAGACATAAACCAATGACATAGGTTGAAATCAAACAAATTATAATTTGTTTGACATTTTTCTGTTGTTTTTAACCTACTAGATTATTTGGTTGTTTTAATTTCAGAGCCTGCTTTGGTAGTTTTAAGTACAACTAAATAGACCTGGTTGTTAAATTTATGTGCGAAAAATCTTAATAAAATCTTGATACAGTCATTTCATTAGATTCAAACCATTGCAACAGCGAGCGTCCGGCGAACACCTATTTTTTCGATTTTGTCCTGTCAATTGTAGAATTGTAGATCTGACTCCGTTAGATTTTTTTATGTGGGGATACCTAAAGAACCCTGTGTACAAACATCGACCCTTTAGGAATATACAAAATTTAGAGAATGTCATTATAAATTGTGTATTGCAAATAAATCGTAAAATGCTCCGAAATGTTAATCGAGAGTTGCGCTCGAGAACAACAGTATGTATGGAGAGAAATGGTGGTCATACTGAGTTTTAAATTTTGTGCAGCCAAGGAAAAACAATGATTTTTTGTGTTGTTAGTACAGAATTTGACTACTTTTAAGTTTTTCTAACATTGGTTTTCGTTTATAAAATTTCGATTAAATAAACAGGTAATTTTTTGTTTATTATCTATTTTAATCCCCTTAACTTTACAAAAAGTCGAACTTCAGATATATTTAAGACGATTAAGGTTTTCTCAATGTAATCTCATTGAAATGTCTCTAAAATTTTGACACTGCTGCTAGATACAAATCATTGCAACAGCTAGCGTCCGGCGAAACCCTGTTTTTTTTAATTTTGTCCTGTCAATTGTAGAAAAAACTACTACATTCGTTTATTTTCATCCAAATACATGGGCTTTACATTAGCCAAGCTATCTAAACGAAAAAAACTGGAAATTTGTAAATCGATAAAAAAATATTAAAAAAAAATTGAGTTTTCCAATTTTTTTAAATAAACTCTTAAAATTTGGCACATGGACCTAGAATTTAATTCTAAGCAATTTTTTCAAATAACTTTTTTTGATATCTCGTCAACTAACCTCACTTTTTGTAAATTAACAATTTTTTTTTTAATTTGTCGCTATACCAGTGGTCACGTGACGTATGTCAAAATCGATTTTTAGGTTATCGGACATGCAGAACCGATCCCCTGGGAAAGTTTTTCCGATACTCTCCTAATAAAAATTTTTCCCATATGTTGCGAACTTTTTGCCGGTCACTGTATAACTATTAAAATATAAATATAAAAATGTTAAGATCTTAGTAACTTTCTTCAAAATAATATTTTTAGATTTGTAATAATGACTTCCCGAAACGATTTATGCAATAAAAAAATACGTGCATATTTCCTATTATTTTTGGCACTAGCTTTACTATAAGACAAATATTCAGACACCCTCGGTACGCTAGTACTTAGGCTTGAAGTCTACGTGTGATGTCTTAGATATAAAAAAAAAATAGGGGCCGGGCTTATGGCGCCTTTTTGACTTAATAACCCACTGTCGGTACGACCGCTGTGAATTAAATGAAGTTAAAATTTTTTTATTTTCCTCTAAAAAAAACTTTAAAATATTAAAAAGGAAAAACACGAAAGATTCTATTTCTCTCTGCTTTACAATGCCATCAAAATTAAAATTTAGCGAAAACACCGGTTTGAGCATTATATCTTTTAAAGATTTACAATTTAAAAATTTTTAAAAATGCAGGGTTGGTATAGTTCCACCCAAAAACAGAAAACCGCCCTCGCTTAGGAAGGGGCACCGTAGCCTCGTGAAACTTAAAAATGCCGCCGTGGGCTGTCGAATCGATACGAGGCTAGCGGATCACGTGGTGCGCGCGCGAACCAATCGCCGCAGAACGTAGACAACTCTCCGGCAGCATGTCGCTCCGTCAAACAGTTTGAAATCGAACGTTGTGCTATATAGACTGTACTAGTGTAGTTCAGAATCTTACGTACACGATGTGTTTATAGTGGTTTCGTCAAAGTTATAATGGAAGACCCCGCGCTATATACGGAGCTACCGCTTTCGTTGCTGTCAACTTCAGTGCTGTTACGGAGTCACACGGCCAGGTTTCAGCCTTATCCGCGCCTTCATCAGCCTCAGCTTTTTCCAAATATCAGGCACCACGACTTCCACTCGTATCATCGAAATCTTGAAAGAATCAGCCATGAAGAAGAAGAACAGGTGAGCCCAGTTGATCAAAGTAAGCCGCATATATCTTGCTTGTATCCCGAAATCCTGGCGATTATTTTTAGTTATCTGGAAGTAAGGGATAAAGGACGAGTAGCACAAGTTTGCACGGCATGGCGCGATGCTAGCTACCACAAATCGGTGTGGCGAGGAGCCGAGGCCAAGTTACATTTAAGAAGAGCGAACCCGTCGTTATTCGCGTCGCTAGTCAAGCGGGGAATCAAGCGGGTTCAAGTCTTGTCACTCCGGAGGTCTCTGCGTGACGTCATCCAAGGCATTCCCAATTTGGAGTCCCTAAACTTAAGCGGATGTTACAACGTCGCCGATGTAGGGATTTCCCATGCATTTGTCTCGGAAGTGTCATCATTGTCCGAATTAAACCTCTCATTGTGTAAACAAGTCACCGACAACTCGCTCAGCAGGATAGCGCAGTACTTAAAGAACCTTGAAGTGCTGGAATTAGGAGGTTGCAGTAATGTTACCAACACTGGCCTAGTCCTAATCGCTTGGGGTTTAAAGAAGCTGAAGAGGCTAAATCTTCGATCGTGCTGGCACGTGAGCGATCAAGGTATCGGCCACCTAGCGCTAGGCAATCAGTCCCTGGAACATCTCGGACTGCAGGACTGCCAACGACTGTCGGACGAAGCCCTCAAGCACGCAACCGGACTGACATCCCTAAAATCGCTAAACCTTAGTTTTTGTATTAGTATAACCGACAGTGGACTTAAGCACATAGCGAAAATGACAAATTTACGCGAATTGAACCTTCGTTCTTGTGATAACATTTCTGACATTGGAATGGCGTATTTGGCGGAAGGCGGTTCCAGGATAACATCTTTGGATGTGTCTTTTTGTGACAAAATAGGTGACCAAGCACTAGTTCACGTTTCTCAAGGACTGTTCAACTTGAAAAGTTTGTCGTTAAGTGCGTGTCAAATATCCGACGAAGGACTAGGAAAGATTTCTAGCACCCTTCACGATTTGGAGACGTTAAACATTGGACAGTGTTATAGGATAACGGATAGTGGTATTACGACGTTGGCTGAGTCATTAACTAGGCTCAGGTATATAGATTTGTATGGATGCACGAAGATTACCACCGTGGGACTAGCTAGAGTTATGAAACTCCCCAACCTGAGCATCCTGAATTTAGGTTTGTGGCACGTTAGATGAAACTAATTATTATTTAGATAGGATTTTTGCATTGGATATGCGTTTTTCAATTTACTTATTTTATTGTCGCCTGCAAATTTTTTATTCACGCTCAAGGTCGTGAAGCACTCCTCTTAACTATAAGCGGTAAAGTCAGAAACGAAAAATGTCATTAGGTTAACATTCCGGAGTGTTTGTACTGGGGAGACATTCGTAATTAAACGAGCAGTGGCAGCTTAAATTCTTTTTACTTTTAAAAATTTCGATAGATTATTTACCTGATGATAACAGCTTAATCAACAACTTAAACATAACAAACTTAATTATATTATATCCTATCATCTAGTAGTATTTCTAGAAACAAAAACCTTGATTTTGAGGACTTAATACCTTCCACAACATACATATTTTTTATTTAAATTTCCAATATTCCAATACAAACGAGAATGCATGTAGACGTTGTTTCGTGTTTAAAAAAACGGTGAACTCGTGCGTTAAAAATTACTAATAACAATTTTAGATATATACAGTTTCGTGCATATTAATAACTACCTATAGGTAATAAAGAAAGCAACATACCTGCATAATTGTTTTTAAATTTTCTTTAAAATCAATGAAATGGGTAATATTCAAGACTTCTTTGTATCCTCCGTCGCAATCCTTTCTAGATCTTAATATTACGATTATTATGTGTATTTAGTCATATTAATGTCTTTTGTTCTGTCATAATAAACATTTTTGTCTCTTAAAATGGGACTAAAGCAGTTATTGGAGCCCGCAGAAAACTTAAAGGCCCCGATCCATTGGCAAGTAATGCCGCAGTCTTATCGGCTCGCCAGTAAAGTTTTGCGCGATTTTACCGGTGATCCATGATGAAAACTTTACCGGCTAGCCGATAAGACTGCGACATTACTCTCCAATGGATCAGGGCCTTTACACTGCACAACGAGCTGCATTTAGAAATTTCTAAAAGTTTTATGGACAAGCCGGAAAATGGAAAGAAGTTTAAACATAATTTATTCCACTTAAAATCTTTGAAAAGGCAAAAAATAAAACCTGTGGTGTTTTTAACCATCTTTTTTGCTCTAATTTCTACATTATGAATGGTTTTAAAAATGGGGCACTGTGGGTACATACATACATTGCCAACTTATATCCAGGTACAAGCAGAGCTAGAACGATTACTACACAAAATGAATTGCTTCCTGATTACAATTACTCGGTTAAGAAAGTAATCAATTACTTATTATCTTACAAGGAACATTGTAATCAATCCCGATTACTTATTATGTTATCGTAAAGTAATCGTCACAAGATATTACAATTAGGAGTCATTTTTACTTGGGTAAAAGAAAGCAGAATTAATATTACAAAATAATATATTTTTTTCGGACTTTTCGGACACCCTTATTTGGCATTCATCTTTAATGCAAGTTTCGAGAATTACTGAAAGTATGAAGCATTTCACCTAGAAATTTAAAAATAAACACCACTTTTTAAAAAAATATGAATGGAAAGCACAGACAAAAGAATGAGCCTTTGGTTTTATACCCTATCTAATTTCATATTAAAACAGACATTGCGTACTGTTCAGTAGATTTCGACCATTCGATCCTTATAATAAAATGTCAGTATTAAAAATCATTTCTTCCTTAAGACAGGTACAGAGCCTCCAGGGATTATGTTGAACAGGAAAATATATTTTATGTAGCGCAATAAGCATGCAAACAAAAATGAGAATCGCGATTTCCCATTGTAATCATGATTACTTTGTTTCCGGTAATTTTGGCGATGATTGCAAAGTCCTCAAAAATTCTAATCGATTGCCTCATTACCATTGCTCTTTAAAAAGGTAATCAGTCGCGATTCCCAATTAGAATCAATGAAATTAATAACAGTAAACAAGTACTTTTGTAACGAGAAAATAATTGAAATTTAATAAATTGAAAGACAAAAATTGGAAATACATTTAACCCGAGGTTTTAACCATTTTCCGGCTTTTCCATAAATTTAGATATTTATGATGCAATTCGTGCAGTGGCAGATTAACCATTATGCACACTAGGCTGTAGTCTAGGGCCCCACCTCCCAGGAGGCCCCCAAGAGGTCCCATGTTTGATCATTTAAGTTCCATGCCGTAATAATTGTTTCGGTGATACTAGGGAGATTTTGCAAGCAGAAATTCCAGAGACGCTAAACGCCAAAATATAAAATGATGTTTGAAACATGCGATTTATAAAAACCTTAAAAAATGAAGAAATGTCAAAAGCCTTCCCCATTTGTGGCCAGTTTAGAAAGTCAATTAGTAAATGTAACTAAAAATCTGATTAAAACACCAGTCGTAACGATTAGCGTGTAGGGGTTGGCGTGTTTGGAATTTCTGCTTGAAAAACCTCACTAATGTCATGTTTTTTATACTGCACTCTATTCCAAACTACCCAAAATAAAAATTGCGAACTTTTCTTTACACAAAGACAATAAAATTTTAAAAAATCTTTGATTCTTTATATTTATAGGTACCAGAAGTTCGCAACAACTTGGATGTTTTTTATTTTCTAAAATTGTAGACCGATTTGAATGAACTTTTCTTTCTTTACAGGTTTATTCTTAAAGAATGCAACTGGGCGTGTTTTTTTTTTCATATAGTTCGTGTTCATATTATACTGGGTGCAATAAGAATGTGATGTTTTCTACGATATTTCGTAACATCCTGTGGAGTATACTAGCAATTTTATTAAATTACAACGCAGTTATAAAATAGAACTCTAGCCTTATATTTCTTTAACGTTTTCCCTTTTTACTCATTCTTGTATCGCTGTTTATTAATGGGATATGACGTTTTATAACTGCACGTTTTTGGTAGGTGAGTTTATGTTTTAATTACTTAAATATTTAATAAAACCATATTGAGTTGTAAAACGGCATACATCTCATTAAACAACAGAAAAATAAATGTCCAAAGAAAATAAAACATCAGGCCATTATAGAGTTTTCAACTGTGTTATATTGTAATAATTACTAGTAAAGTCTGTGATGTCGCCAAATTTAGGGAAAAACACCAAATTCTTATTCACCCAGTATAAAATGAAAATGCACCTTTTAACAAAAAAAAATACGGCCACACTGATATTTTTGAGAAAGGAAGCTGAAATTTAATAAAAGTTCATTCAAATCGGACCACAGGTTCAGAACATAAAGAACATTAAAGTTGTGAGGAATTTCGGTGGTGCGTTAGTATTTGCTGGACAGATATATGTAGGTACAAATTTAAACCTTTTCGGTGTAAAAAAAGGAGATAGGGTAAATATTTAGAAGGAAACTCTTTCGGTTTATGGGTACCTAATATATTAAAAATACAAAAAAGTAAACTTTTCGCTAGTGCAACAGAAAAAGGGAGTATTTTTTATTCTGGTACAGGTACCCTTCTGCCATACCCAGGATGGCTGAGGGTGGTTTCCAGGCACCACACGAGGTCGGTGTACGTTTGCCTTATGAAGGGCCCGGAGATCGCGATAACGGGATATAAAAAATACTCCCTTTCTCTCGACTAGCGAAGACTTTATTTCGTAGCCACATCGGCAGCTTAAAAGCTTGGATTTTTCTTTCGAGCCAGAAAATACTTCTCCCATTCCAACTTACACACTCTCTATGTTCCCAAATAAGACCTAACTTACTGTACTGTTCCTACATCTGGGGAGAGGCATCACCTTCGACACTTCCCATCCTTGATTATATCCAAAAGAGAGCCATTCGCCTCATCAACGACCCAGTTCTCACAAGAAAACTTCCTTCTCTCACTCATAGCCGCTCTGTTGGTGATTTATCCCTTTTCTACCGATACTTCCCCGGATTTTGCTTTGAATAAGTAGCCGCTATAATTTCTCCCCTCACTGTTCCTTACAAAACAACAAGAGGCGCGTTACGTATACTTACATCCCTTTACTGTCCAGCTACATAAGCCTAGAACATCCCAGTTCTCTTGCTCATTTTATACCTAGGATCTCCAGATTGTGAAATAAATTGCCTGCAGATATTTCCCCTCCCAACCTCCAATCCTTTATATCCCGTGTCAGTAGATTACATTTTCCTCCTCTTCAGACGCCCACGGTACGTAAGTAGTTAGGCTTAGAGGGCTGTATCAGATAAAACAAATTATCGACAATTTTAAACAAATATGCACAGGTGCATGTTGATCTGAAAAAAGCGCGCCCGAGTATTAAATTCCTTTATGATGTCATCATCAACCAAACTTCTCATATTATTTGTTTTCAGAAATCTACACCGGCCTGTCCGGTCCCCTACTTAACTCTACATATTTAAACAAATTATTTAAATGTTAATCCTTTATAATCGAGTTGACGACAATCATAGACAAACAAAACTAGAATTTTCGTTGAAGTGAAATATCTTAGCACCAGGTTAAAAATTTAAAGCTCAAATAGAAAAATACGTCGGCCATTTTTTAAATATATGATTTGCCACGCCCTTTAAACCCAAACCATTCCTGCAAGGAAGATATAAAGAGAAATCTAAATTTCATTTTATTATATTATAAAATGTAGTTGTAACTCCTCGATAAAGCTACAGTGTAGCGAAACGCGTCGGAGAATAAGAAAATAAATGTGGAAATCAGACATAGTTTGTCTTTTATTTCAAATAAATATTATAAAATGTAGATTACAGTAAGTAAAATACAAAAGTCTTGAAATACGCGAAGACATTCCATACACGTTTTGCCTGCAAACTCTTCCATAGGAAATGGGAGAAACAAAGACCGTATATGTGTTAAAGGGCTCTCATAATCGATTTTAAATTTCCCATTATTACCTAATATTGTCAAGCATAACAAAAATATATGGAGGCATAGGGAAATTCCTCGGGAAATTCTCTTTACACCTCTTGTAGTATTGTTTTTTACCTTTTCGTACCAAATAAAGCTGACACATTTTCTGGCTTTATGGTCACGATTTTGAATGCATTTTTAGGTATTATTTGGAGCTTTTTTGGCATATTTGACAAATAAGCATAACCTCAGGACTTTGAAATTTGGGTAGCTATAACTATGCGCTCTGTTGTGAGCTTCTTAGTTAGCGTCTTTGTTGCTCCTGCCTATGGAAAGGTTTGCAGTGTCACAATGTGTATATACATACAATAGAAATTTAGATTTCTCTAGGTATAAGTAGGAGTAATCAATCCGCTCCCACGAGTGCTGTTTTGTACTCTTTAACACTGTTATTGCTCAGTTCTTTTCTATAAAAAAAAAACAGGGGCTTTCCACTGTACACACATTAAAAATAAATAAAATTCCTCGTTAAATTCGCTAAAGAAATCAAGATTTTGTACTTTGTCTTTAAAACCGCGATCCGCGAAAATTCGATACGGCCGTCGAATTTTTGCAACGCGCTGTTTAAATGGAAAAGTGCAAAATAAAATTATGATGTATTTAATGAATAATGCATTTTTATATACAATACGTATATTCAAAAAGTCACACACAAAATACTACGCCTTGACAACTGTTTAAGCCACGAATGATCGTGCTACGAAGAAAAAGCGATGTTGCCACTCTCACTCTAAATTTCGTCCCCATGCAATGAAAATAAATTACTAAAAACTAATCCTTGGTTGTACGCTGTTGTATTTACGGTTGCAGATAGTAACCTACAGTAATTGTGTTATTTTGGTAAATATAGTTTATCAATCTGAAAATGTGCCACATAACTAGCAGCCGTTCTCAAAAAGTAAGTGGGGTACCATCTCTGATTAATAGTATCTCACTGGTTGTTAATCTATGGTTAATTCTCTCCATGACAAGCACAAAAAATTTGCAGGCGTCCAATAAAATAGCTAAAAAATACGCGAGAGCTGTGATAGTTTAAAAACGAATGACGTAACTGTTTGACTAGAATAAAAAATTATACGAGTAGGGTAAATAATTAAACAATTCTAAGAACAATTAAGCAGATCTATTAAAAAAATGTCATGTCATATAGGTTTATATTATATAAATTGGTAAATCTTGGAGCATCACAAGCAGGCTTGTAGCTAGGTTTGGATTCCAGAGGGTGCAACTAAAGTTTTAGGGGGGGCAAACTTATTTTAATTTACGTAATCATTTAAAATCACAATGATTTCAGTGATTTTCTAGAGTGGGCAACTTTTCCTTTCAGAGTGGGCATCGCCCACTCTGCCCCCCCCCCCCCTCCAACCTAGCTACGGGCCTGATCACAAGTGTTTTAGAATGCATTAATTATGCTGTACGTGTTTTTGTTGCGGTTTTTGGTTTTTATAATATTGCGTATTAGATTGGGAAATTTTTAGTAGAAACTACTAAAACTAGAGGAAATTTTGATGGAGAATTTGAAGAAGTGCTCGAAGCTAGATGACATTGTAAACAAAAACACTTGGTTGGCAGTTTTGTAAATATGTTCCTTCAAGTGCTAGCGTATAACTATTGCATGGAAAGGCTCAAAAAATTTTCCTAGGAAGGTACTGGCTGTGAATGCCTTAATTTTAGCTAAAGAAATGTTTTTCTGTATGTTAGAAGTAGGACTATTAGGGAGTTGCAAAATTCCACCGACAAAATTCTAGAGGTGATTTTTAGGCCAAAAAATTTAAAAAAGGGTCTATTATTATAGGTCTCGAAGCGCTTTGTTTCCGAAGTACAAGGTGATACAATTTTCTTTTCATTTTTTATTTATTTTGCACATTTTTAAAGGTGGCTTATTCAAATTGCATAGGTACATACCTACAACAATCTTTGGAATACCCATCTTATTGGTTAATCGATAATAAATCTACTTTTTTCATGTAATTTAACTTTTTCAACCCCCTTAAGGAGTGACGCTACAGGTGTGTGGGAAATGAATTTTCATTTTAAAGGTCTTTATAAAAGAAACATTTTACTGCAAACCGAGGTCCGTATCTGAATTCTTTTTGAAATGGCAAGTCTTTAAAAATTAAAAATCGTAAAAAAATTATAAATTTAAATACCTTTATTTCAAACTTGTTGGCAGTAGTAAAGTCGATTTTGGAACTCTGGTCTCACATTTTCGAGAAAGGCATGGGTTACTTTCAAAATCGACTTAATTACTGCCAAGAAGGTCATGGTGGTATATAATTTTGAACAATTTTTAAAGTAATAAAAGAAATAAAGGTAAGAACTTACAGGCGCGGCCCGTGGGTTTTTTTACAGGTGGGTTAAAATTACTAATAGCAAATATATTTGCCCATACTAAGACTTTTCGGACACCCTGTAGGATAATATATCCTAATTCAAGATGTTAGTATTAAAATTATAAAATTCAGTTTTAATAAAAGAGAATATTATCTGTGTAAAATTTTGTCGGTATCGAGTTTTGCAAAACCCTGCATTATTTAACAACGGGTCCATTTCAGTTAACTACCTATCTCTAATCCTGTATACATACTGTATGTGTGTACCACACTTAGTCAGAGATCTTCAATTCATCATAAATAAAATGTGTCACGAACATACCTGGTTGATTGACATTTTTTTTTATCTACCCTAAGTTTATTTTTCGTATTTTATCAAGAGCCATATGTGTGTTTGTGTAATTTAAATATCAAGAGCTTCGCAGATAGGCTTACCAAAATTGTTTGCTTACTTAACTCTATTGGGTTTTTGGGCTTTTCCTCTTCAACGAGTCCAAGAGTTTTGCAAAGTCACAATTAGCCAAATTTACTAATATATTTAATGTAGTATTTGCTGCATTTTTTGACTGATAAAAGGACTTTTACAAGTCGTTTATGGGCGTGCATAATGAGAAGACGGTACCTATACATTTTCGTATCTCAGTCAAATAGTATGTTAAATTCTTAACAAAACTTACCTCTTCATATTTTTTCAATTTTCACTTCGTTGATGAGATCAATTTAATTTTTTTTATTAAGGGCCTTACAGGTTTAGTTTTCCCTCGAGTTTTCCCAAACAGATAATTGCACGTCGGTTAACAGACCAGCAACAATGTTAAAAAAAGCCGAAATAATAGGGATGGAAGTTGACTTACTTCTTTTACGCTTACACACGTACAGCATCCACCTGTGTATTTTATGAAAAATTTGTTTACATGTTTTTTGTTCCAAGATTTGCCTCTCTCAAGGTGAGCTGAAGGTATATTTATATTATAATACCAAGGTCGAATTACAGAATGATTATTTTTTTACAAAATTTGTATTTCAGTCTGTTATTTAAGTGAAACGCTCTTTAGAGAGAAAAAGTGTATACGTAGTTAATAATAATTTCCATAAATTTAAATAGAATTAAGTCTTACTTTATCTTTTATGTCCCTTCAGAGTATAAAAATTGAAAATATCGAAAAGTAAGAATGTGTCAAGTTATGATTTTCATTGTACTACACAACGGATCAAATTTTTTTTGAGAAAATCCATTAAGAATTATTGTGATCCTTCATTAACGTGTCATATTTTTAAAAAAGTTCAAAAATGGTTAAATTGTTGTAATTCACTGAGCTTTTTACATGAGGCAACACTGCATATCATTTGTCAAATGCATCCTAACCGCAGGGCTTTGTTTTAGTGTTATTTAACCGATGCCCGATCGCTTTAAAAGAGATCGATATGATAATTATGAAAATCCGGTTATAGTGAAAGAGAGCCCATTCTACTTCATTGCTTGCTCAAAAAAATGTACGCAAAAAATTATACGAAGTCGCGGAAATTGCCATTAAAAATTAGTAGCATTCTCGGTAGTATCTAAATTTCCGTTTTAAATTCAAGACCTATTTCCTCCTTTCCTTACGATCCATTTCGTTTTTGACATAAGCTAGATTAAAATTTAAATTGAAATTTTTACAATCAACGACGTAAGTCGATTTTATACTGTGGGCCAACATCTGGAAATCAATTTTTCCGCACTGCATTAATTTTAAAAGTTACAACCGGGAACATGTGTAACCCATAAATTTAAAAAAATTACTGGACGTCATATTTTTATTAATTTATATGTACCTATATTTTTCAGCCTTTTTTTTAAAGAACTTTTAAGATTTCAGCAGATTTTATCTTGTAAAAACTCGTATCCTTTCTTGCTACGTCATGTGATTTTGGAAAAGTCTTTTAGAACTTAAATTTCTTAATTAATGTGACTTAAACCTGAGCAACCAGGCAGTTGTTTTCCTCTACCGACCATAATGTACACTGTATATTTATATTTGTTTTTTATTATGTCACTTAAAGTGTAAGTTAACAGACCTTGGTATTATTTTAAAATAATAACTTTTAGCTCATCCTGTACGTATGTATAATCGTCAGCATAAACAATGTCAGTTCCCAATGCCAGTTTGATTTCAGCTCAACTCTTGACATTGCTTTGTAGGTTTTGCGACAGTACAAATCTGACCACCCATTTGGCAATGTTGCCCCATAATATTCAATATATAACTTGACAATTGAAAATATTAATATTAATACTGTTTTGTCAGAAGGTAGTGGTAATTGACAACTGACGTTGTTAATAATGACGATCATACAGTGATTGTATACTTCAGTCAGTAGTTCTTAGAGCCCTGTAAAGCAGAAATTACCGACATTCGCTATGGTTTAATATACTATTTATTCCCTTTTTAAAAATAAGGATTCTAGATGACTAAAAGCGGCCTTTTTTCCTGCTAAATACCTCTGGCGCAAACTACAAGACTTACCTACAGAGTTCTTGATTCTTGAATTATTCAGGAACATTAGGCGTACCTATAATAAAATTTAGATTTCTCTTGCAAGTTATAAGTCCCTTTTAGGTTTAAAAAGCATAGTAAACCATATATTCAAAATTAGTGAATGTGAGCAATTTACTTCTTTATAGGACTCTCGACAGTTTCGAAATTTTTGTCTAACTTAGGAAATCTATTACTTTGTTAACCTTAAAAAAGTAATAAATGTGCAGACTTAAATTTCCAAACAATTATTATTAGCTGAGGTTCTTATTTTAAAATTATTAGCTCTTGCGGTACGTTTGCATAGACAGACATTTTGTAGTGTCCAAATAAACTTCCACAAAACGCCATAGCATCGGGGACAGGGTCGTGGATACTAATATGTAACAAAATGAATGTATATACGAGTTCGGCAATTATCCAGTTAATATGGGTATTATCATAGACTAAATAATACCTAGACGAACAATGCCGTGCAACGAAAAGCGGGTCTCCCTTGAGACATTTGGTTGGTTTACTGGTTTATGGTTTCAAAGTTTGTTTGTCTACCATTATATAGATATGTATACTATGTATCTACATGTATATATAATGGTGGACAAATAAACTTTTAAACCATAAACCAGTAAACCCACCAAATGTCTCAAGGGAGACCGGCTTTTCGGTCTATTCGAGTGTCTGTCTATATTCTTTATAGTCTCTGGTATTATACATTAGAACTCGGTTATAACCAAGTGTCATTTAGGTTCTGATTGATATCCTATAAGGGATATACGTAAGGTTGCCAAGTAATTTACTAAACTACACAACATGAGATTAGCAATTAGCATTAGCTCAACAAACAAACGCTAACTAGTGTAAATTCGTCCCTCGTGGTACCCCTAATACGACCCTGCCGGTATCGCTCAGGTGTGTTGATTCTTTGGATGTTTACTATATAGTGACACAATAGAAAACGGAAGCCCGCCGCAAGAAGCTTACAATATTTTAGAATAGAGAACACATAATTTCTAATCTGTGAACCTTAAGCTATACGCATTTTGACCAAATAATAATTTTAATAATTCTAGCAACTAAGAACTCTTATAAATATACGAAATAATAAAACAATTACCCAAGTTTTAGATATCTCCAAGTCTAATCTATTGGAAGTGTATGATCAAAATGTCTTTGCAATATTTTTTTTGCTTATCTTTATTATCTATACTTATATTGTTCTGTTTGTGTACATTTTGTTAAACCTACTTTTGTTAAAAGTTAAAATATTTGTTGTGTAGCGTCTTAGGTATGTCCGGAATTCTCTGCTCAAAAAAATTATAAAATTAAATGAAAATATAATGATAATTATATTGGAATTTATTAGAAGCTGCTAGCAAGGCTTTGCCATTTATGGACTGTGTTAGAATAATTTATAATTTACATGATATAGGAATTTTTTGCGACATATTTTTTCACAAACTGTATCAAATTTTCTTCGATTTCCTGGAAAACGGCGCACCGCACAAATTCGACAGACTTATCGCATTTTTGCGGGACGCGGTTTTAATAAAAACTTGATTAACGTAATGAATTTTACGTCTTTCTTATGTATTTGCATTGCAATGTCATTAATAGTCATTAACTGAACAACAATGTTTAAAAAGAAATAGTAGGTAGTACTGGACGCTAAATACTGCTCTTAGTTCCAGAGACTGTCAATTTTTTTATATGTCAGTCGTTGCTAAGCAATTCCTTTTCGGCCTGGTCCGACAAATTTTATCCTTTTCCATTATTTTCTATATTTTCGACGTTTTTTTATAAACAAATAGATATCCAGATTGTTTAAATTTATGTAAAACTATTTTAACAGCAGTATTCGGCGCCCACGTCTACTATTTTTAACCGGCGCAAACAGGAGGTTCTCAATCCGACTGTATCTTTTAATATTACATATTTTTAATGTATGTTCAGGCATAACTTCGGCACAGGTGTAACGATTTTAATTATTCATTTTTTGTTTAAAAGCGTATACTCCCGCGGTGGTCCTATATAAATTTTACCAGGATCTGATAACAAAAGACAAAAACTTTATTTCCTTTTTCTCTTTTGGATACAAAGGTGGTATAAATTTTAGGTTTCTGGGGGGGTGCCCCCCGCCAATGCATCACTGGGAGTAGATACCTATTATTGGGGGGTATTGGGGGGGGGGGTTGCGTAAAAACACGATTCCGTTAATACTTTCATCAGTAGTCATCATTAATAATTCTAGTTCGAAATTTTGTGATTATCATTTCGGCAGAAGAAAAACATCTTTCTGTCTCAACACTCTTTGGAGTTTATTATAGGGTAAAAACAAATTTAAAGAGGGGAGATCAGGAAGGGAGGAAAGAGAAGTGGTGCAATAATAATAAAGAAAATATAGGTATATTTTTTAATCAACTAACTTCCCAAAAAAAACACTAAAAAGTATGAAATACTATTTTTACGTATTTATTACTGACGTTAATGGCAAGCTTAATACCAAAGTTCTAAACTTTAAAGTCGGCGCAATTTTACAATACAATAATTCGTAACGATAAGTCATAAACAACTAATAAGGGGTTAGTTCAAAGTTGAGACCTTAATTATTAATTATTTCTTAGTTATGTTGTGCCACACCGACATCAAATGCATTTTTCTCAAAAACAGTTGCTTCTAGCGACATTATTAACATATACCTTTTTTAAGTGAAGAAGGTAGGGGAATAAGAATATCTATTCAGAAATTATGTACACTGGGGCACAAAAAAGTTGGGACGTTTTAAAATGACATTTAATGCCGTATGTCGCGCACCCTACAAAATACAGCAAATTTGAAAACGGATTTGCTTTTCCCATCCCAAAAAACCTCCGCCTATCAAATTTTGTAAATTTATTTGGCATCGTTGAAAAAATATCGGTAGAAATGTAAAATAAACTCTCTTATTATCATTAAGATAAGTTAGGTTTCTAAGGTATGGCCCATTCGTTACCAAACAGTCCACCATAACAGATATTTACAAGTTTCTCTACCAGAGAATTAATAGTATACATATGCTTACAGCAAAGTACAGGATAGAGTTTTGCCAAAAAGTTCTAAAAATCCGGTCTAAATTGTCTCGAAGTTTTACTTAAGCTTAACCTCAGCCAAAACGAGATCGTACGATACAAGAACGGAGAATCTAGTGGCGTCAGCAGTTTTTTCGAAAGGCGGCAGATGCGTATCTCGCTCTCATAAAAAGAGATGTCAGATCTAAGGTCAAATCTTAATCTTTCCGACAATAATATTTCTCTTAGAGCCGACTGAATATTAAGTCAGGAATTATTCCTTAAAAATACGGTTCTGTTTTAAATGTATGACTTGCGCTTGGTTTTTATGCACAAGACCTTTCGGGTTGAATTTTATGCTTTCAAAATGTAAATTTTTTAAGAACTTATCTTGAATATTAAAGAAGGATTGGCGCTAGCCGTTCATATTAATCAGTTTTGGATTTTCCTAGGTGCTATTTTGCTTGCTGCGCGCGGTATGTAGAGAAACAGTTAAAATTGTTGCATTTCTGCTGCAACGAAGAACCGGTAACCTTTTCTTGCCATACAATATAGATATGCATTTTTATCGATTGCACACGAATAATCAACCCAAAGTAATTAATTTTAATGTGATAACATCACATTATTACAATTAATATTTCCTTTAGACAGTGGCAGCTCTAGGGATGCATTTGGGGGGCGGGAACATTCAGAAAAACTATTCGTTTTGCTTCGAAGAGCGAGGAGACTCGAAATTTCTACTTTTAATAGCACCGTGTTTACAAGATTTAATTTTTTTAGACATGAATAAACAAACGATAACGCTATTTATTGATTATTTCGCTAAATGACATATTTCGTGTCATATTTTAAAATGGGCTACACAGAAGAGGAAAAGTTCGAAATAATTCGTATAGTTTATAAAATAATAATAATGTTCAGCTCAGGCTGAGTATCCGCACATTCACCCTCAAATGACAGTTCCTGCTAAGTTCACACAGGTATGTGCCAGATATCTGCAATCGGCAAAACAAGTTGCAAATTTGTTTATAAACCAAAATAAATGTGGTAAGAAAAATTTAAATCGTATTAACAAAAAATTAAACAGTTTACTAAAACTGGTTTTACAACAATTGGCAAAGTTATTTAAGTCTTCCCTTACATTCTTTAAATTCTTTTTCGGGTTGCACATATCTTGGGCGGACTTAAACTCCATTCCATTTTATTTATTCAGAAAAAGTACTAAGAATGAAATTTATTAACAATGTCGGCGCAAGTCATGGCAACTGCGATTTGGTAAAACCAGTATAATCAAGTTTTTTAAAATGGAATATCTCGAAAATGGCTGACCCAAATATCAACATATATATTTTTGAAATTAGAAAAAAAGGTGTATTAAGTTTTTTCTAAAATATACTGGGTGTTCTATTTAAAATTAACCAAGTTTGTATGTTTAACTAATTTTGCGATGTTCATTTGTTTTCTTACGTAACAGTTTCTAGCCCTGCAACTTTTTTAATTACATTTTTTTCTGCCTCTTATAATAAAGTCGGTAGAAGCTACGGAATAACCCTGTACATCCTTTGACAACTCAAACTTTCAGATATGCATTGCATTTTCATTTAGACGTGAAAGATTAAATTGTCAATGGCTGTACATTGTCCATTTATAATATTTTGAGCAGAGTATACCTGAATAAAACAAGACATTTCCCAAATATTGTACTAAATACCAATTTAACATAATTTGTTTAGGCATGTGATAAAGCGGTAAACAATCATTTTGTCAATGGTTATAATAATTTCGGATTAATTCCTGCGAGACATGTTAAGCGATTAATCCGAGAGCAAATGGTGAATTTTCTGTATTGGTTAGTTGTTACAGTATGACAAAGTAATGTACAAAATACCTATAGAATATCTCAAAAACTTGAGAGTTTCTTGAGATACCCAACATTTTGTTGTTTATTAAGCTCTTAAAAGTAATAACCAAATTTTAAAAAAAATATAGTGCGATAATGTGGAAAATTTGCTCCAAATTCAAATCAAACTAAAAAAAATTGTACCCGAAAGTACCTTTTTTCGAAAAAGATCTTTTACAAATGCGTTTTTCGAAAACAAACCGACGTTGTAAAGCACCTGGGCAAAATATATAATAAAAATTAGTTCATATCGGTATTTTCGGATTTATAAACTTGATCATTTGCTCCTGGACTAAATCATTTTGTTATCATCATTTCCGCTTGTATGTCACCATATTTTTGGTTACACATCGCTCTGTTTGAGTAAAATTACATTATTGATAAATACGCTTATAACCACGTTTGATGTCTACCCTTTTTTCTAATTTTTTTAATCTTTTTGTTGTCCCCCTTTTATTGATAGGGAGGGATAGAGCGATACCACTTATGGAAAATTGTCGGTTATCTTTTCCACACGTACACTTTTCTGTAAACAGCAGTCAGAGGGTGAGTTTTTTCTTAAGTGGTTTTGTTCTATGATCTGTTTTTCTATTTAGGTAATTGACTTTGGAACATACTTCAAAGAAGATGAAATTTAAAAACATAAACTAATCTATTTGTGAAATAATATTTTCTTTTGCAGTATGCTGATCCTGTTTATTTATTCTTTTAAATTTCATTTTAATTTTTGTCTTTTGTTTCCTAATTTTTTGTTAAAATTAACAAAAAAGGTGCAAACGAATTTTAATTTATAAGTTTTATGTATCATACTGTACAGTGATATTAGAGTTATTGTATATAAAACTTGAAAGTTATCGATATTTGTTACTAGGTATTATGTTATGTTTTTATAAATTCAACAAATTTAAACCTAATAAAATTTTTATGAACTGAATGACTTTTTTTTGATTGATTTGAGATTTTTATTCCTATAGGGCAGTGGTTCTCAACCTTTTTTGGACCAGGGACCACTATGATTTTTTTGTTCTTAGCACGGACCACAAGGTTCAAGAATAATAAACTGTGTTGCGTTTTTATTTTTAACCTTTTTTTAAAGGCAGAAAGCTTAGGCTAGTAGGAATAATTCTCATCCCATTAATAACGCAATAGGTAAGTCATAATTCTTTGTGTTAACGCTATAACATAGCCTGTTTTTTTTCTGCTCACAATTTCAATCTAATTTCAAGGTATATATTATTTTCCCATATTAAGTAAAGAAATTGCTATTAAATTAAAATACACATTTTTAGTAAAATAAGTCCTTGGAATTAAAAATACTTTTGATTATTTTCAGTTTCAGTAAAACTGCTAAAAAGAAATTAGATGTCAAGGTAATGTTTAAGTTTGCAAACGCCGCGGCTGGAAGCGTTTAGGGTATTTTTTAAAATAGAAAAATGCGCGATTTGAGGGGGAAAAGTATTGGGAATGACTGTAGACTACCCTACAATATATTAAACCATTTCATAACGCCCTGTACAGAAAACGAAAAACTAATATTTTGCCAAATGTTGAAGCAAATATACCTTACCACATATGCAAATATTCATTCAGAATGAGTTATTGTATAATTACAGCATTAAATGCCTTTGTGAGATGAATAAAGATATTATCTAAATACGGTATAGCCGCGTATTGGATAATTGATATGTATTGGAAACTGATATTGTAATTATGTTTACTTTCGGTTGATCGTTTAAACCCGTATTATTGAAAGTACATATTACCTTTGGTCGAGTCGATGTATTAAAGCAGATTTTATGGATCAAGTGTGCGTAAAGAGCGATTCATATTTCTTCTTTGTGCAAACTGAAAACGAATTTGGATTTGCTTAGGATTGCAAAATATCAGGGATGTCATAACTTATGATGAAAATTCAGCTAGAGAAGACACCATTCATCTCTATATGTAAAAGAAGAAACTGACTGACTGACTAATTGACTGAGGCATCAACGTACAGCGCACACCGCTGAGGCTAGAAACTTAAAATTGTGCACAGAGGTTTTTCATATAACGTAGGCGTGCACACAATACTTCTTCACGAAATACAAAATCATAATACCTAACTAGGATTATGATTTTTCGTCTGCAACACCGGATATACCATACAGTAATCTAAAAAGTGGATGGATCTGTTAAAATTTATGTGAGACTGTACAACACCATATGTCCCCTGGTGCATTTCCCATGGCAGTACTTGCTATGTACTAACATTGAATGCAAAATATATGATAAAACGTCCCGCAAGCTGCAATGTAACACGTACTACGTCGTACCTTCCTCGTCGCCGCATACATACTCGCACGGTAGCCAGCACCTGTTATTCAGAACGCAAAAACTTTTTGAAAGTAGATACATATAAAATATCGACAGAACCTGTTTTCCGTATATATTTTACTCCTAAACATGCTACTGCTACTTCTACCTACATTTTAGATTTCAGATAAGAGTATCTGATTTACATTGCTGGCTGGACATTAACTTTTTCTACATATTTTAAATATACTGACATTTTTATTGGCAGTATTTCATTCTTAGAATTCTAGTTTCCAATCTGTTCATTTTTAATGTGTTGTTGACTGGTGGGTTTGTTAGACTTGGTAAAAAATATTTTCAGTTCAAAAACTAAATGTTGTGGGCAGTGCCGCAACCCGGAAATTTTATTCGGGGGAGGGGGGGCTGACTAGATGGAGTTGCCTACTTTTGAGTATAATATGAAAGGACAATCTGACGCCATGCCCAAAAGCTTTATGATTTCAAAAATGTTCCGAAAATTTGAAGTAATGGATGTGATCTAAAATAATAATTATTACTTTTAGACAAATGAAAAAGTGTTAATTAAAATAAAACATATTATTAATATCATGAAAATTACCATTAAAAGTATTTTCTTAGTTAAGTAATAGAATATTTAGTGAAATTTTTTTTCTCATATATGAGGAGCTCCAAATCCGAGTCCTGTATTTGTAATATTAGATGTACTTTGATCTCGACCTAGATATTAATTCTGAATTAAGTTTTATTCTTGACAAGTTGTTGAAGACAAGAAATTGAAGAAATGTCAGAAATGTCAATATTTTTGAACGATTGTCAGAAAACCTATTTTTGTTCAGTACGTCCTGAAGTTAATTCTCACTTTTTGTCTATGAAAATAAACTCAAAGATAAATAAAAACTACTTCTCTTATTTATTTTATAACCAGTAACCACTAATTACACTTTTTCAATAAAACTATATTAAAATCCTGGTGATCTTTGGACTTTATTTCGACGGACCATGCAAAACACAAAGTTTTTACTTCTTTTATTAAAGAACTTTATTAGGAACGAATTTTCCGAGACTTAAAATGAAACTTTTATGTTGGAAAAGTTGATAAATTGCTTTTCGACTTGCGTGAAAATATTTGACTTTTCAGATTTTTTTATTTTGTCAATATTATTATTTTCAAGTTTAATATTACCGTCGTCGAAGTAAGAAAGAACCTAGAAAGTTCAAAATTAACTAAGAAAAAGTTTTCTTTATGTCGATTTATGAATAGTAGGAAAAGGCAATATAAATGAAATCCAAATAAATCTGAATGTTTTTGTATTCTCTTCAATTAAATATTTTTGGCGGTTATTTTTATCCAGTCATTTTTGTTTTTAATAAGAAAATGAAGATCTTTTATTACAAAATTTCATACATTATGACCAATAATTGGTAAAACGTGATCCTATTGGTTGTGACGTCACATGATATGTAAATAAAAATTAATTCTATTATGGCTGGTGTGCCGTAAATTTGTTTTCTTAATTATTTCCCGAAGATTAGGAGATTTCGTGGATACGAAATATCAGGAAAGCGGGGATACTTTTTGGAGATAAAGAATAAATTTTTATACATTAATCATGTATATTGTTTGACATTATACTATAATTTTATAAAAATATGGATTAATGAAAACCAACATTTAGCAAGGGCAAAATTAGAATTGTTACGCTACAACGCATTACGCGCAAAATAGCGGTCATCTTAGCGCAAAAGTCTACTTTCTATTGTGATTGTAGAAAAATATCTTTATTATATGTAACTAAAATCATTTCTAGTAAAAATTAATAAAATAATTTATTTAAACACAAAACAATATTAAAACACACATAAAACACAAAGGTTACTAAAACTAAGAAAACATTTTTTGTGAATGAAGATAAATTATTTAAACACCAAATTTAAAACAAACCAAATATTGTTTTTATCTTTTATTTTGTTCCAATAAAAAAATACATCGATGCTTTTTAGTCGATGTTATATCGATAGATCGAAATTTGATGCATCGATTTTCGATGTATTTTGAATTTTGTGCATCCCTAGGCGCTTGCATGGACCGCACGCCTCTGATTGACTGAAAAGTAGAGAGATAAGAAAATTTCGTGCGGTAGTAAGCACCTGACCGCACGCAAAATGAGCGGGGTAAGAAAACTTCACGGGAGTAGATAAATACTTTTACCAGCGCCATCTTAGAACATTCCCAGTATTATATTTATAAAAATTAACGTCGGCGAAAACGCTCGCCATTCTATAAATTATATTGCCTGTTTTATTAGCAATTAACCATTTAACAACACTGGTAACTTCTGTGTGTGTGTGCGTCTATTTGAATTTATGTGAATTCCTGGGAAATTAAAGTTTAACATGTATGAAGATGGTAAAAAGGAACTGGAAAAAAATATTAACTACTGTAAAAATTATTAGAAATTCAGCGGTTATAAAGTCTATTTTATCTAAGACATCCCACGTAGACTTCAAGCCTAAATACTAAGGTACCGTGGGCGTCTGAAGAGAAGAGAAATGTAGTCTATTGACAAGGGATTTGAAGAATTGGAGGTTGGGACGGGAAGGGAAAACATCTGCAGGCAATTTGTTCCATAATCTGGAGACCCTATGTATGAATGAGCGAGAGAAGCGGTCTGTTCTAGGATTTTGTAGCTGGACAGTAAAGGGATGCATACGTAACGTACCTCTTGTTGTTCTATTAGGAACAGTCAAGGGGGGAATAATACCGGCTAGTTCTTCAGAGCAAAATCCGTGGAAGTAGCGGCAGAAAAGGGATAAATCCCCAACAGCGCGGCGATGAGCGAGAGAAGGGAGTTTTCTCGTGAGGGCTGGGTCACTGATAAGTCGAATGGCTCTCTTTTGGATAGAATCAAGGATGTTAAGTGTCGAAGGTGATGCCGCTCCCCAGATGTGGGAGCAGTACTCTAGGTTAGGTCTTATTTGGGAAACCTAAAGAGTGTGTAGGTTGGAAGGGGAGAAGTACTTTCTGGCTCGAAAGAGAAAACCTAGCTTTTTAGCGGCCGCTGTGGCTACTGAAGTAATGTGTTTGTGCCAGCTGAGATCACGTTCAAAAGCGACGCCAACAAGGTTGAATGTTTCACTATTTTGTAGGGTTTGGCCATTCATGTGGATGTGGGGTCTTTAATGAAAAAGTAAATTATTTCTTTAACGCTGATTTGCGAGAATATTTTTTCGAAATTGTTTGTTTCCAAAAACACCAATTTTTTATAAATTACGTTTTTTCCAAAAACATCTATTTCGGAAAGTATATTTTTTTAAACAGTTTCAAAAAACACTATTTTTGAACATTTTTGTCGAAATTCTCTTTTGAACACATTATATTTTATTCATAACAAAATGCATTTTTTTAACGGTCCATAGGGTTTTGCATGTTAAATTATTAACCCCATGATAGGCCCTGTTCTAGTGGAGTATAGGGCTCAGAAAGTATTCCACGGCGTTCATTAAAAGCGTAAAGGGACAGTTTTTAACGAAGTATGGTAAAAGCAATGATATATTGAATGTCTCTGCGTACATTAAAAATTGGGAAAGATTTTCGCAGTCAAAAATTGAGAAAGAAAAACAGAGAGCGAAAAACCCAAAAAAGTTTCGCTTTAAAAGCGAAACCTAATATTTAGTTCAACGTTGTTGCGATGCACTTTACACTTGACCGTTCCTATTTTTTCGGTAGGTTTAATTCATTTTGCTGAACTCATAAAAAAAACAAAATCTAGTTAAATTTCGATACAGCAAGTAAATCAGCAAAATTTTCATTTACTTAGCCGGTCCAAAAAAGTTGCCTTAGAATTCTGCCATATAATGATATATCGATTTTTTTATTTTCTAAGGTTTTATAGTCATAGTCTTACATAGTAATAATACATGAATATATTGCTTTTGTCATTTTGTGATTTGATTTAAATATTGCGGAGTACTTAAGAAAATTCGCTAAGGCTTTCGCAGTAAAAGTTGCGAAAGTAAAACCGAGAGCGAAAACCCAAAAAATAATTCGCTTTTGTAATAGCAAAACCCAATCATTTTTATAAGCCCAACGTTGGAATTTAGCTATCTTCTAAGCGGGCTACGCCGCTGAATGTGATGAATTACACGTGACCATTTTTTCCGTAGGTTTAGTTTATTTCACTGAACTCATAGAAAAGCAAAACCTAGTTAAATTTCGATACATTATAAACTCAAGTGAACCAGCAGAAAAACTTTCATTTACTTATTCTGTCCAAATTTAAATGAATTTGAGACTCAAAAAAGCTGCTTTAGAGTTCTTTAATATAATGACATCGATTTTTTATTTTCTAATATTTTTTATAGCCATAGTCTTACATAGTAGTACTACATGCATATATCGCTTGCTTTTGTCAGCAATATTTTATACAAGAAAGTTTATTCTTTAGGTATTGGTTCTGAATGTTGCGGCGAACATAAGAAAATGCGCTAAGGCTTTGAAAGTAATAATTGCGAAACGAAAACCGAAAGCGAAAACTAAAAAAATAAAAGTTTCACTTGTGTAAAAGCGAAACCCAATATTTTTTATAAGCCTAACGTTGAAACTTTATTATCTCATAAGCGGCCTGCGCCGCTGAATGCGATGAACTTCACACTTGACCGTTCCCATTTTTTCCGTAGGTTTAATTCATTTCACTGAACTCATAGAAAACCAAAACCTCGTTAATTTCGATACAGCAATATAAACGCAATTGCATCAGCAGCAAAATTTTCATTTATTTAGCCTATCCAAATTAAACTGAATTTGAAAGTCAAAAAAGCTGCTTTAGGATTCTGCCAACATTGGCCACTCCAAATGATTTTATTTGTTGTTGCTGCTGAATCGACTTGCCTATTCAGCAGGACTTTTTGTATAGTTAATAGTGCATGCACGGACTTTTTAAACGCAGGAAGTAAATGTTTATAAATTCGACATCAGGGACAATACGTTCAGGCCTTTGCGTTTATACAATATCAGGGTGGGAGCTGGGTTTATTAAAATACATTATTATCTCATTCTTATTATTTAAGAATAAGTACTCCTGAATATTCCAAACCGTTTTTGAGATATCACATTGTAACTCTTTAAAATCCTCACCCTGTGTTGTTAATATCGTAATGCTGACTGTTTTTTTTTTATTTGTGTATCTAATTCTAATAACATTTTTTATATTTTGAAAAATGTGTTCCCGAAAAATGTGTTTTTAAAAAATTGCATTTTGCATTGCATTGCATATTTACAATGTTTTCAATTATCCCCAATGAGAAATGTCATTTTTAGTTAAGAAATAGTTTATTTTCCGAACAAAATAAAAACAAATACACTTAAAGTAACTTAACTCCCTTATATTAATAATGAGATTTTAAACAAATACCTTTTAGAAAAAAACAGAAATTAACAAATAAATACATTATAGATAGCATTATACCCACCCACCCACCTCTTATCTTGATAATTTGACTTTGTCACAAGGATAGCCCATTTTTTCAGAAACTATGTGATTTTCCACCTTTTTTGGCAACGTCTTTGAATCACCAATCCCCATTTTGTCTATTGGTACTTTTCTTCCTTTTATTCGACTGTAAATATGACCGCTGTCGGAACATTGTAAAATACAGAAGCTTGTATTTGCTTGGATTTTCTCTTTTCGATAATATCTGATACGGCCTTTGCTAGATTTTTCAACGAGTATGGTGGTGGGTTCCTCTTTGTCTTGGGATTGACACCAAACGGTGTTTTCATTTACCTCCGAAAGGTGTTTCCATTTTCCTCGTAATGCTGTTATTATGAGGGTAATTGAAACACCCGTTATTCTTAAAAATGCAAAAAATAGCAGTACAATTTACGTTTGCGCTATGGGAAACAACTCATATTATTGATCAATTATCACAATTACCACTAAGTCCAATCAGCAAAATTTGCACAATTTTTACCATATACAAAACCGTTTAGCAGCAGAAAAATCGAAAATTGGTGAATAAACACCTGTTAAAGACAGAAGTAAAATGGCGTCACTTCCGCGAATTCTTAAGGTTGCCGCATGGCGCTATTATATTGTCATCATACATAATATATATTTTAAAATAGTTTTGAGCAGTGATTCCAATCACCCCTGTTTCCAGTTACCCACATGCGGTAAGAAAAAAATTATTGCGATTTAACTCAAATAACTAGGTACTTCAATCTTTTTTTCTAGCGTAGCCTCTGACGGAATACGTAACCCCAGAAATTTCCAGGAAATGATGAGCCTGGATCTGGCAATCCTAGCTGTGGTAGGATACGTATTATTTTTTCGAAAAGAAGATTAAGGAACATAAATATGCCATTTTTGGGGATTTTTTTTCTCAGAGCCACCACAATATCCCTAACTTATTTCGATCAGTTTAATTTGTATCGGCTCGAATCGGCATTACCACCAATTAAATTTTACTGTTCCTTTTACAATATCGGACATATTAAAACCGTAATAAAGGTTTGTTATTTCAGGCATCTAAAGTCAAAATTATAGGTCGCTCCACTAAAATTGAAGTCTACTGCACCATCTTACGAACATCTTCGGGGCATCTTAGGTATAAAAGAACCAGAAGAAGGATCTCCGCAGGTAGAACCTATTGTTGATTTGGGTGCATTTTTATTTGAGATTTCTTGGGTCTATTTTGGCGGTCAATTCAACAGATGGTTCAGAGGCGCGTAGTTATTAGTATGGCATCAACATTTTTTCGCGAACCATAAATGCATGCAAATTTTTAAAAAAGGTTTAAACCAGTTTTGAAAAACTGTTTAATTTTTCCTTAATAAGATTTAAACTTTTCTTACCAAATCTGGTTTACAAACAAATTGGCAACGTTGTTTCAGCCTTCAGTTTCATTATCTAAATTCTTTTGCCGCTTGCAGATATCTTGGGCAGACAATACCTGTATTAAATAAATTACTTTTAAATTTATTTTTGTAAGCTCCTGTTTATATAAGAAACGAGCCGCCCATGGATTTGAAGGTACTTTCTTTTTTTCGGATCTATGTTGGCGGAGAATTAAGGGGGAGGGTCGGCTTTCTTATTTGACATAAGTTAGAGGAGCTTATATAGCATAGATACCGAAGCCATCAATTTGAACATAGAGAAACACACCTGAAGCGCAAAAATTGGCAGGGTTTCCGATCGAATAGGATAACCGGACCTTTTCAAATTAATTTACATAATTTTTTACAAAAGCTTTATTACTGACGAAGAAAAGACCTTAGAAATCTGGTTAAGTTTAATGAAAAAGAAATATTTTTACTTTTGGAGGTTTCTATCAGTACCATCTTCTGCAAAAGCAATGTCGAATGATAAAATGTAGTGTGGGCTATAAATGTAAAGGGTGTCCCAGTAGGTAGTTCGGGATTTACTTTTTAAATAATAATAATAATAAAGTTTATTTAAATCAATTACAAGTTATATATAAATATAGCAAAAAATAAGTAATAAATGAGTGTCGAGTGATTTTACTGTTTTTATGTGATGCGGTCAAATTTTAAAGCTTCGCTGAAAGATGACCTTTTACGAAGTTTGCGTTTTTAACTCGGTTTTGGATTTAGTTTTCTCAATAATGTACATAGGCGTAGGGCGTGTAGGCTATTAAAAAAGGAACCCATGCAGAAATTACGTTGCAAAAATATATCCTATACATATACCACATTTTTAAGTCCGTAGGAAAGTAATATCTGATTTCACGTAAGTAATTTTTTAAAAGTAAAATGCGTTTTGGTAATTATAAGTTAATAACAGGTTATTGTTACACAGTTCTAGCGTAATGTATTTTTTTTGTAGTTAAACAAATTTAAAACATTTATTATTCCAGCAAAAATAAGATTTTGGAAACGTTGCAGCTCGTACTATGGGAATGGGTTTTTCCGACTCGCGCATGGTCTGGTTTTTAGGTGTTACAGAAAATTTTACAGAAGTTCGATGAAACCAAGAAAAAAGTATTGAATTCCAATGTATTATAACCAATACCAATTTCCATAAGACCCTGGTAAGTTCAAAGACAGGACGTTTCTGCAATTTAGTTATGTTGTGAGTGCTAAGCCCAACAATGCATTCCCAGTTTCACGATATTGTATACGTTTTTAAAGTGAATCTCTTAGTTTCAAGAATTGGGCCCCAGAGCAAGAGGTGGACCGTGACTTTTGGTTTGGGGGGGGGGGGGTTCTGTAGGTCACTTTTGGTTTGGGGGGGTTTGGTAGACAAAACCCTTGATTTTATATAAATTTGTATATACTACCGTGCTGTATAATGTTTATAATAACTACTAAAAGAGATCAATGGGGGGTTTTAACCCCCCCCCCCCAGCGGTACGCCTCTGCCCAGAGCAAGCAGAAATCCTGAACGACGCGAACTTGGTGTGGACACGACAAACAGGCGTGGGCGAGCAGTAGTTGTAAAAGTTTTGTTGTGATGAAAGATAACTTATAGGTATTATTTCATAAAATATTCAGAAAAAACTTATTGGCATAACACGTCCAGGTACGATTTTGAGCACCACAACCAAGCGACCCAATTCTGTCACGGCGCATTCCGACAATTTGTTTCTTCGATAAGTTTTATCTTGATACCGACTTGCCTCTTGTAAAAAGTATTCATATTTTAATATTTCAAAACCTGATCGTGTTGTAACTTTGCAAGTCACTTTTGCATATCTTGTTGACAATTAATATCCTGCAAATGTAAAATTTCCAAACAATGATTTATTGACTTATAAATCTGTCTATAGGCAATAAAATTATGCATAGTATATGCAATCATTATTAACCCCTTTTGCATGTGTAATATACAATATAAAGCAACGTTCAGTCATAGTCATAATAAAATTTATACCTGCACGACTATAAACAAATCATAAGATTTAGTCAAGGTCATTGATTATACAGAGTGGTGAAAAACTATTTTTCTGCTTGGATTAGGGTAAATTCATTGATTTAGAATCAAGTACAGATTAGGGGTGGGCAAAATAATCGATTAATCGATTGAACGATTACAAAAAATTTTAAAATCGATTAATCGATTTTTCGATTAATCGATTAATCGACTTTGCGATTAATCGATTTTTCGATTAATTGATTAACCGATTTTTCGATTAATAGATTTTTTCGATTAATCGATTTTCTCGATTAATCAATTCTTTTTATAATCATAACTCGACTATGAAACACGTATTCAACGAAATAATTTGAATGCTTTTCGATCCGCGCTCCTTTAAGGGTCTAAAATTTAAATCGCCCATCGGAAATGTGTTCAAGATAGGCAAGTGGTAAGCGCTGGAGTCGCTTTCATTATGTCATTAGTAATGACATAATTTCGACTAGTTCAATAATCGATTTAGTTCGATTAATCGATTTTTCGATTAATCGATTAATCGATTGATCGATTTTTCGATTAATCGATTAATCGATTTTTCGATTAATCGATTAATTTCGATTAATCGTTTAATCGGAAATAATCGATTATTTCAAATAATCGAAAATCGATTATCTTTTTCAATAATCGCCCAGCCCTAGTACAGATACCATTATGTACGTTTTCGAGCAATCATGGATTCCCGAGTTATTTATAAATAACCCCGCGAACTGTATGGCCCCCCACCTACCTTTTGAGAATGACTGTTGCCAGATTTTCAGTTATGTAGAATATGTGCAAATTGATGAACTACTAAAACAACGCAATTACTGTTGGTTTAATAAACTTATCTACAATCATAAATACCACAGGCTAAAGCAGTGTTTCTCAACCTTTTTTAGACCAGGGAGCACTATGATTGTTTTTGTTCTTAGCAAGGACCACAAGATTCAAGACTAATAAACTGTGTAAATCTTAAGGTGGCATATTCCAATCGGGTCCATGGTGGCCAACTCAATTTCATTTTGACATGGTTTTTCGGCCTTAAAATTGTATAATGATTTGATTCAGAAGGTTAATATTTTAAGAGATCTATAGTGTCATTATTTCTATCACTCGGACCTCAATATTCTTTTTAAATATTATTTTAGTAAAATAAATTATAAAATATCTTGAAACTTTCATTAATACGTTGCAAAATACCCATAGAATATGAATCTATGGTTAATATTGTAAAATTATTCATACAGATGAAAAATAAATCAAAACATTATACTAAAATAAATCTAACTTGGCAATAAATGGGTGTGATCGGCAAATGAAGCATTAAAATAAACTTTAATGAAAACTTTCAACATATTCGTTATACTTAATAATAACATGCAGAGAGTGTACTATTATTTATAATTATAATATAAAAGAGAACATTTTTTTATATTATTAAGTTTGGCAAATCATCAATGTGATTTTTGAGCTTGCATTTCCTTTACAAGCTGTGTAATCCTGCAGCTAATATTGTTTCACAAAGCTAAAATCATATCATCACTTACTTTCAATCGATTCCAGGACTTATTTTTAATTACAAGCAAAGAAGAACATCCTTGTTCACATAAATAAGTCGTGGAGAAAAGCATAACATAACGCAAGGCAATTTTCCGAATTTCAGTATATGAAATTGCTTTTTTACACCAAAACTCTTCAAGGGAAGCAGATTCAAACGCGTCCTCACTGTTTCTGTCATTTTTTAATTCAGTAAGCCCTTCCTGTACTTCTTCAGCAACCTGTCCAACATTATTACCAAAAGGGTTACGAATCAGCTTTTGGATACCTCGTCGCTGAAAAGACAGAGGGGCGTAACTCCATTTAACATATTTTTCAGGAGAAGCGATTGCAAATTAAGCCGGTATTGCATTGGTTACTGAACCTCCTTCTTCTGTTATAATTTACAGTACATTTATGTAAGTTGTTTAGTAGACTAAGGAGTTTATGTTAAATGTTATAAATATGACCTTGTGGGTAGGTAACTCGAAATTCGGGTTTTCGGAGTTACGCCCCTTTGTCTTTTCAGCGACGACCTTCCGATTGATAAACGATTGAATCTCCAGTAAAATGAATAAATGTTTAAATGTTTCGTGGACCAAACTTTAGTTCTCGCGGACCACTTGTGCTCCGCGGACCACCGGTTAAGAACCACTGGGCTAAAGCATGTGACTAAAGATTAATAGAATATACCAAGATACCATTACTTTTCGTGATAATAAAATTTTAGTCATTTATTTCAAAAAATTTAGAGGGAAAGTGGCAACGTCGCTTCACTTGGCATCGTTTAATTCATTGATAAATCTGATGAATCTGAAAAGCGTAATTTTGTGTGTGTACACTCCAAGCAGGTCGGAATATACATGTGTAGTGATATTTTACGTAATTTTTGTTTTTTTCCTGACAGAACTATGCGAAATGATGCGTCAGTACCAACTGTGTGAAAAAATGGATTCTATTCATCCGGAACTGTCTTTTCAGAGGTTTGCTTGATGGAATACAGACGCGCTGAGACGGAATTACAGCGGTTGGTCTTTGTCCTATACAGTGGCGGCTCGTGACTTAAAATTTGGGGGGGGGGGCACAATTTCCAATTTCTATGTCAACGATAAATATAAAAAAGGCCTTGGTATATTACCGTTCTGAACAAGCCCATTCCTCATGCGGTGTTTTTTTTCTTATCTAACCGCATCCTTCGTTCTCATAACATCCAACAATTTGAATACGTAAAAAAATAATAAATGAGGAAACATAATGGTTAAATTCTATACATACTTTAAAACCTCTAATTTATTGTAAGCGTGGACCTGGCCGGCTTGTTATTTTACTATATATATATAAAATTCCAAGTTGAGTCGGATGCCTTTGATAAACTGTTCGCTAGAAACCCCAGCCCCAACGCGGCATCCGAAAGCGGCCTGTCAACTGTCAGACAGTGAGAAGGAACGAAAAACAGACAGAGCCAGACAGGAGAAAACAGATCGCAGACTAAGAAGTTTCAAGATATAGAATCTGGTGGAATAATTTGAATTAATACTTTTTTTCTTCGAAGCGTTGAACCGATTTCGAAAAAGAAAAGCACTGAAAGTATCAAATAATATTTTTACGTATTTATTATACTAGGGTTCGTACAGACCCACAATGGGGCCAAAGACCCTTAAATCTTGATTCAAGGGGTGAGTTTACTGCAGATAATTGTTTTTAGTCAAGTTAAAACGTTTATATTTAGGTAATAAAACTATACTACACAATACATATTTGTTTCATTTTTTTACATTAATTGTATGGATTTTATTTGGTCATCAGTCATCATATAAAAAAGTTATTATAGTACCATAAAGCGGCAATTTCATACTTATTTATCTATCATATTTCAACTAGGGCTTGCAATCCCGAAAAATCCCGGGATTGGGCACTTAAATACCATAATGGTCGCCTGAGATATTCTGGCTTGAGAAAGGTCGTACATTGTATTAGGATAGGGGAAATAACCCAGTGGTATGCGAGTTAAGAAATATAAGCAAAGGTAATTCCAATGTTCAATTTCATATTTTGAATAAATGCCAAGTTTCTGGGTTCCGGGCCCCACTGTGAGACGGTGCCAGACCATGGGCGACAGTACTGTAAATAAACTGTTTAAAAGTAAGAGATACTTTACAAAATACTAAAAAACGCCAGTAAATTTGTGTACTACGATGGCTCTAAAGGGCCATGTTATGTTTGAAAATACATAAACGTTGTCACATACTAGTTGGAAATTTCTATAATAAGGAAGAATTAAAACTCCTAGGAACCAACTTGAAGGCAAGGCAAAAACAAACTTACACAACGTAATCGTAGCATGGGGCACTGCAATACAACAATCAACTAATTTTTAAAGGGAAAGACGGGCCCACTAGATGACAAAATTGACAAAGGTGCCAAATAACACAATAATTAAGGCAAGACGAAACGAAAATATTCCCCGTTAAAGAAGTTAGCAAATGTTCGGCTGAAGAGGACGCCACGTTATTAATTTGTGTCGCCAATACAGTGAATTTTTTAAAGTAGACCATAGGGTTTTATATGCTAAGTTTTTAACCCCGTGTTAATCCCTGTTCTATTAGAAGTATAGAGATAAAACTTAACATTGATCAATTTCAGAGTCTTAAGATTATGTTAGTTTGCCAATTATGCCAAACCAGCTCCGAAAAATACCAAAAAAAGGTATTTTTTATTTTTTGAAAAACATTTTTCACACCCCTTGTACTATTGTTTTTTACCTTTTCGTACCAAGTCACGATACACTTACAAGTAATGACGTCACTTCGAGGGAAAATCTTAAATTGACCAGGCGCTTACCTGAGCAAATGAAATATGACAATAATATTTTAATAAACGTCAACTCGACACACTACCCGACAATAAACTGACCTGTACTTATGTACAAGGGGTGCAAGCGTCTAGTCAATTTAGGATTTTCCCTCGAAGTGACGTCATAGCGTAGCATACCGTTGTAAGTGTATCGTGCTTGGTAAAGTGAAGGTGACACACATTTTCTGTCATTTTAAAATTTATTGTCACCACTTTAAATGCATTTTTTAGGTATTTTTGGAGCTTCCTTGGCATATTTGGTAAATCAACATAATCTTAAGACTCTGAAATTTACCTATGCCAAGTTTTATCTGTACACTTCTAATAGAATAGGGCATAACATGGGATTATTCATGTAACATGTCAAGCGCTATGGCACGCGTTAAAAATATGCACCAAATATGAAAATTTTGGAAAAATCTTCCTAAATGCCTGTTGGAGCACTGGAACTTAATTTAAAAATATCCCAGTTACGCAATCTCCGACTATACAAGCTCATTTCCATTGACGGATTCAGGTAAGTTGCTGACTGAAGGCCAGGTAGAAATCACACGCACTCACAGCGAGACTTGGGAGGTCAGAGTTATATAATTTCCTCGGTATTTATGCAAGAAATGATCATAAATTTTAGATTTTATGATAGCGTCGTCGTTTTAAACATGAAAATCTTCCGATCGAGAAAATCGAACCAAGGTGACACAAAAGACGAGTGGTCTGGTGATGCAATGCCTACAATTCCAACGTGCATTGGTACACCATTTTTGCATTAGAGATATCTTGATGTCTAAAGTATTGGTGGTATTGTAAACGGGTTTGAGATAACGGCCTAACGGTGATACTTTTGTTAAGCTGTGGTCTGTTCGGTTACTGCATATAGTTACCACAACAAAATCATCTTAAAAATAATTCAAAAAAAGAAGCTTATTTACGGCAGATAGTCACGCATAACTAGAAGTCTCTCGCACTTCACGGCGAGTCCTAGTCTTTGACGTGTCAAAGGCCTTTGACCGAGTATGGCAAGCCGCACTGAATAAAATACCCACTTCCTCACAAGAAATGTGCCTGGATCAATACCTTCCGTTCCACTCGAGGCATAGCTGTTGAGTAGATGGATACTCTCACTCTTTCATCCTATCAATGCCTGACATGCCCCAAGGTGCAGGACCAGTACTGATCCTATGTCTCCTTCCTACTAATGACCTGCTCTCTTCTACTATCAATCTATTGTTCTGCTGACGACAGTACTCTCCACTCCAGCATCGATTTTCGAGAATCAGTCACAAATATTTAACAGGTAATAGGTAATAGTTAATCTTAGATTAGGATGCCAAGAAGTTACACTACAACACTCAGTCTTACTCGCTGTCACACTAGAAAATCAGAGCTCTCATTCCTTGCACATGAGTGGCCCAGAGGACATCTCTGTCAGAATACTCGTTGTAAGACGCAGGTTCTGCCTTGTCATCGTCAAGTACTTTTTAGCTGTTTCGCTGTCAGGGTAACTAACTAGTTCTCTGGCGAGTTTGCAGCTTCCAGTTTTATCCCATACTTTTTTAAAATTTTCGTGGGAATGTTTTTTAGTCAAGTCCGCTACCACCGATGTCGCTAAGTCAGTGGAGCAGCCGGGCGCGAACATATTAAGGGCGGTCGCACTCCTCCCCTAGCTGAGCAGTCAGCAATACGATTTTCTTTTGATGTGCCGTGCCCTTTTTCCACCTTAAAGTAACCACATTATGATTGGAGGCTTTTCTGCTAGGGCTCGGTGACATTTTATACTGTGCCTGAGATGATACGTGGTTTCCAGACCCCCTGGACCCCCCTTCACTATCCCACAGCATGCAAGTATTTGTGTTATATATGTAGTGTTACATTTTTCTGAGGAACCAGTTTTCTGTAAGATGACATTTGTGTAAAATTTTGGGCACATCTTATCAACATCACTTTGAGTACTAAAACTGAAGCTGAGTTTTATAAGGCGCCCACAACCTGTTCATGAAAGAGAGCACCCGTTCTACTGGTGCATTGGTCCCAGGCACAGATAAAAATGTATTTCGCATGATTGAGTGATTGAGATTATTGTTATGGAAGTTTTGAAATAGTTCCACCCAACGATTTTCCGTTGGAATACTTTGAGTATTCTATTCTGTTACTTTTTGCGGTGTAATGTACTGTAATCATTAAAAATTCATCAAATACTTCAGTATCTTGGTTACTATCAATAAATCCTTTTTAAATAAGGAAATCCATACCTTTTTGTATTCCGTAACTTTTTGTATTTCTTCCCACGCGAGTACTTTCGTCAAATTCGCCCAATTCCGCATTTAATTCATTATTAAATTTAGTCCGAAAATATTCTCAATTAATCATTAATCATTATTTCACAAGTTGTGCTTTCAAATTGATGTCGCGTTTGCAAACTTTTTGAAAACAGGACATTTTGGCTTCCCGAACCTTTCCTTGGGTACAACGGGACAGAGTACCGAAAAACGGGACCGTCCCGTTCAAAACGAGACATATGGTCACGTTAGGTATTACCCGTATTACGAAAAATATGAGTAGTTAATGGGCTGCAAAATATTATCAAAATAATTCTGCTGACCCTGTTTACTTTTTAATATATAAGTTAGAAAACTCACTGGAACTCAGTCGGTATTACAGATCTAAATAATCTTCACAAAAGTGTAAAACTGTAAAACACCATGTCAATAGCAAATGACACTATTTTAACTGCTATAATAACTGAAATAACTTTTGGAACAATTCGAATTGAACATACCTTGAACGATCAATTAAAAATTACTAACAAACTTCATAACGAACGGGTCAAGAAAAATATAAATGTTTTGAAACATCTTACGGGTTTTCTGGGGAGCATGAATTAAGTTTCAGGAGCAAGTGGGGTCCCAGTCGGGGAATATCGGCCTATTAGAATTTTTAGGAAAATACGATTAATCCATAAAAAACAATTTTAATAAATCAATGCCTTATTTGAGATGTAAGTACTAAAATTATGAAATTTATTTAAATTTTATTATTTTCTAAAGATGAGCCAAACGGACTTGTCTGTAAGATCATTTATCTCACAGAACTGTAATTTCCCAAGTAAATGGCATTTTCTTTCACGCAGTCAGCGGTAAATAATTACAAAATCGAGAAATCCTATTTAAAAACGAACTAGTATGTGCAACTGTACGGCCTGAGCGTGCAATCCATTTCCAACACGCAACGCAATATCTCATGAAAGTTTCATGGGTTAATTCCTGCGAGCGGAAAAAATAGAATGCATCATACGCCGTATTGTTTTTAAGTGACTCAGACCGGTTAAAATGTGAATAATAAATGAGTTAAGTACGGGATCGCTGATAAAAAATTCCGTGCATCGTCGTGCATTTATAAGCATTAAAGTTTTTGATTTATTTCCGCCATACGACATATTCAAACCACCTACAAGATTTTTTATACGTTCATACCATCGAATGTACAGGGTGGTAACAAATGGGCCAAGTCTTAGCAGGATTTCCTTGCTAAGCTATCTTATCTTAGTACAAAAGTTGATGATAAGAGAGATACAGGGTGTTAAAGTTAAAATTTTACTTTACATTTTTATCGATAAGTTTCGAAAGATACCACGATACACTTACAACGGTATGCTACGTTATGACGTCACTTCGAGAGAAAAGCTTAAATTGACTAGGCGCTTACCTGAGCGAATGAAATATATCCATAATATTTTAATAAACGTCAATTCAATACACTACCCGACAATAAACTGGCCTGTTATAATATTTTAATAAACATCAACTCAACACACTACCCGACAATAAACTGACCTGTACTTATGTCAAGGGGTGCAAGTGTTATAGTCAATTTAGGATTTTTCCTCGAAGTGACGTCATAGCGTAGCATACCGTTGTAAGTGTATCGTGGAAAGATACTAAATAAATTCAAAAAATTTGTAGCTTTCTGCTAACACATTTTTTTCCCTTAAAATTTAAAGGTTCTCGGCAAAATGATGGAAAATCTGTTTAGTAAAAATAATAAATAAAATACCTAAACGTGTTCATTTTTTTCCAGGGGGAGGGGTAGCAAAAAGTCAACTTTTTTCGCAACGTACAAAATGTTTTTTTCTTTACCAAAACATTCCCAGTGGGCTCACTATTAAAACTACTAAATTTGGTACGGGTCCTGTAAGTAAGGACAGAGATATACAACTTTGAAATTTCATAAACCGCCATCGCCACTGCTGGGGAGCCCTTAATTATAAGTAACTTGGGAATCCATAATCGCTCTAAAATGTAAATGCGTAATGATATCTCGTCCTTGTTTCTAAAACTTTTTATATTAGAGCCCCTTAAATAGTTAAATTTAAATAATTGTAATAATAATTAAATATCCTACAATTTGCTTACAATCTATTCAATATACTGAATCTATTTTTAGAATGTGCAACAGCTTTTCCATTCCATTATCATTTAGTAGACAGACTAGGTATAATTTTGCAATTTATTTTTACAGTGGTATCTGTGCATTCATAAAACAATAACAATGCAACAAACAAAAACTGGGAAATTAAACGGCTTATGACCTAAGCAGTCATTTAATGCCATGACTAATTTTAAGTCGTATAATGTAAAACAAAATATTAAGGATACATAAATGGTACAGCTACATCACACATACTTTCTCGTGGGACTAAAAAATTCTTTTACGCGCACAGTGTTGTCAGATTTGGCGTTTTATCTTATTCGAGAAAATATCACTTCTTGAGATTTTTGCGGATCACCACGTATTGAGGTTTATAGATAATGAAAAACATAGTTTTTCGTTCCCTGTGTCCCTGTGTCTGTCGGTCTGGCGCGAAAACTAAAAAACTACTTGATCAAAAGAATTTTGCAGATACGGGGTATTATGAAATTCACTACATATGTATATCTGAATGGGTGACTTCTGGGGTAGTCTATAGAGACACACTACTCAATACTTTTTATTGGTTTAATCGAACAACTAAAAAAAATTCTCTGACACCCAAAAACCTGACCATACGGTTGCCACTCTCACTTTAAATTTCGTCACCGTGCAAACGGAAATAAATTGCCATCTATTTATTATGACGAAAAATAATGGTACATACAAAAATCTACTATTTTTTAAATATCCACCTACTTTGCATTCTAACAAGCCTGTTGCCTGTTGCTTCAAACTTTTAATCAGGTAATAAATTTAATTGACGTTTAGAATCACCTTTGGCAATGACATTACCATGAATGCTGTCACATTACAAGGGTCCAGTAGTTTAATATTAATTAAATTGTTTGTGCAACTGGACGTAAGGGTGACAAAAGGGAAAAAAATATAACTGACGCCATGTAAATTAAATTACTGTAATCAAGGTAGCCGGCTTTAATTGTTTTACACCATTATTGTGTATTATCAATCTTATAATTTGTTTTTATTTTTTTATTATTTTTCCGCTTGTGAATTTAAAAATGCATTTAAACAAAAAATATGCAAAAATGTACATATAATTTAAATTTAGTCAGTTTTCTTAGCATATAGCAAGTAAAATTGTTATAACTTTGACATTAGCAAGTGTTACGTAGGCTTAATAAACAAGATTCGATTTTCCCTACAATCATTTGTTGCATAACTTGTAAAGTTAAATAATTGTCAAAGATACTATGATGAGTATCTTTGACTATGTACCTACCGCTTAAGAATTCTCTAGGGTTTCTTAAATCAGAAATTCCTGTTTTCCAGAAAATAAAGTTAAAGATTGCATTATTGTTTGTAAATTTAATTATTACTTTCAGAAACCAATATTTAGACATAATTATTAACAATAAACTGGCTTAAAGTCCCAATACATATTTTACAAGTAAATGAGTGCTGACCTGGATTTTGCTAACTCAAGACTTTAGGACCAATTAGTTAGTATTTACCTTTAACAAACCCTTTACCCTTAATAAAAAACCATGCAGTGACTAACACAATTAAATTGTGTTAAGTTTCTAAAAGTAATAATCAGATTTGCAAACAGTAATGCAATCTTTAACTTCATTTTCGGGAAAACAAGAATTTCTGACTTAAGTCCCTCTTACCTAACACTAGAGAATTATTTAAAAAAAACGAAAATTGAATTAATGATTAAAGTAAGCCAGAGAAACCAGAGTGTTTGGGTGAAGCAAGATGTTGTATACTCGATTTGAAATTGGTTGATAGTAATAAATCATTTTTAGCAGCCGATTCCATAGGCGCACCTACCTGACGTGCCGGTTTGAACCCTATTTACTTATCCGAATAATTTAGTAATCATTATTGTCATAACAGGTAAAAATAATTATGCCGAGAATTCCGGGAACAATTAATACACAATGTTACTTTTCAGGTAGTTACGAAAAATTAGGTACCTCTACTTATTGGTATAAAACTGTGAGTCATTTTAAGAGCGAACAAACCTAATGCGAGTATTCTAGGACACACATTTGGGTAATTTTTGAAAATGGAGAGTCTTTCAGGATTTATTCCAGTTAAGCGAGCTGCGAAATCAGCGCTAAGCATTAGTGAAAAGATTATTGTGCTTAATGTATTTAATGCACTTAGATATCAAAAAAGTGCAATAAGTATCGATTCTGCAGTGGAACTTTGTTCAAAGATGACAGGTATTGGAAAAGCAACCATCTACAGGCTGATGCGGGAAGAAAAGACAGGAACCGTGACGCCACCAAAACCATCTCCAGGAAGGCGAACAATACCGATCGATGAGGACGAAAAGGCCATCATAAGACGAAAGGTGCATTCATTCTATTTCAATAAGGAGATCCCTACTTTGGATAGAGTTTTAGGGGCAGTAAAAGAAGACTTTCCTGCAATCAAGAGAGATAAACTATGGAAAGTTCTAAGAGAAATGAATTTTAGATGGGAAAAACATAGTCGGAAGTCTCATTTGCTCGAAAAAGATGAAATAGTATGTTGGAGACGTAATTATTTGAGAAAAATAAGAAAATTTCGCAATGAAAACAAAACAATTTTCTATTTGGACGAAACATGGCTGAACGAAGGCTACACAGTTGGAAAAATATGGACAGACAAAAATGTGACTTCTCACCGGCAAGCATTTTTAGACGGTCTATCAACAGGAATAAATCCGCCCTCTGGAAAAGGAAAACGATTAATTATAACTCACATCGGTAGCTCCAATGGATTTTTAGAAGGTGGACTATTATCATTCCAATCAGTTCGTACAGGCGATTACCACGAGGATATGAATGCTGATGTTTTTGAGGAGTATTTCGAACAAATGATAGAGCTGATTCCACCTGGCTCCGTCATTGTGTTAGATAACGCTCCGTATCACTCCAGAAGATTGGAGAAGATGCCTACAACTGCTTGGCGAAAAGCAAAAATTATCGAGTGGCTTGTGGAGAAACAAATACAATTTGAGGACAATATGGTTAAAAAGGAGTTGCTATCAATTGTAAACACCCATAAACATCGGTTTCAAAAATATGTTGTTGACGAAATGGCCAAAAAACAAAATATAATAGTGCTTCGGCTCCCCCCCTACCATTGCGAATTAAATCCGATCGAACTGGTATGGGCTCATGTGAAAGGTTATGTGGCTAGAAAAAATACCACTTATAAAATGAGTGATGTTCAAAAACTCTTTGAAGAAGCGCTTCAAGAAGTCAACGCGGGGAAGTGGCAAAGATGTATAGAGCATGTACTAAAGGAGGAGGAAAAAATGTGGCAATTGGATAGTTTACTGGAGAAAACGGTCGAACCACTTATTATCAATTTAGGGGAAGAAGACAGTCCCTCAGATATTTCATTTTCTGATGATGATTAATTTAAAGCGAAGAACTGTAATGACTTACTATAAATTTTATAGAATTTCAAATAGAAACATTTTTCCAAATTTACTTGTTTATTAGTTGCTTTATTGTTATTAGTATTATATTTATTCAAATACAAGGGTAACAAATTATGCCACACATCCGAATGTTCACTAAATTATATAATTATTGTGTTTAATATAAACTTAAACCCACCCGAAAGCACGTGCATGAGTGCAAAACATCACAGGTAGAATACTACCGCTTATTGTTCGAGCCTCGGGTTAAGCTTTGTATTCGACGCCCTTATCAGATCTATAGGAATGGAAAGTTTAATAAATGCAAAAGGGTCTAGACTTTCAATGTATATACTATTTAAAACTTGGCAATTTAGGTGGACCACTCTGTGTACGTGTTTGACGGATTTTAATGATTTATTACTATCAACCAATTTCAAATCGAGTATAGAGCGCGCGCAAATTAGCCCTTAGCTCAGTTCTGGCGCGGATTACAAGAGGAGGATGGACATGGACAATGTGTTTCTAACAAGAGTCCGAAATATTTTTAAGTACGATTCAACACGCGACATATGTATATATCGTCATCGTTTAATATGAAAATAATATGATTTTCGAACCATATTAGTACCAAAAAATGACTTAAAGCTGCACGCGAGCGAAAGTCTGTAAACCGAAAGAAGCCCATGCCGGGGGAATTTTTTGATTGGTCGGAGACTTATGTTTTCCTACAGGGTGAAATTCTGTGGCCCGAAAGTGTCGCTTGGTAGGTACGCTTCTGATCCTCGGCTGCGCTACGCCACTGCATCCTCTGTGACCACAAATATTGGGGTTTATTGCGAAACACCAAGGCTGTCAGCGACTTAATCTTATCTTGTTCCGCCCCTGTATACGGACATGAATATATATTTACCATGAGCAGGTATTGCAACACCAGGACAGCGTTCTCCGAGCTAAAGTAAACCAGACGCCATGTTGGCTCCACATGCTTTGATAACAAATTCAAATACACACCAAAATTGTTTGAAAATGTAATAAACATTTTGCGGAATTCGTATTTTGCGTCTGCGAATTTGAATATCGTGAATATATTTGATACTGTTTAATACGGTTGCTTGCCTATGATAATCATGTACGGTAAAAGAAAGGAATATTTAATTTTGTTATGAAAAGAAAGCCGGGAAGTTGTGTTTTGGTTTAAATAATTTTGATTTTTTCGATGAGGTCGACGCGCTCTTAACAAGACCTCGTGGAACGTATTAAATGCCTACATAATACACACCTAGCTATTTATTTCCGTAAAGCCAAGATTTTGAATAAGATACCGATACCGCAAGGAAACTGTATTTCTAAGTCTCTCAAGATACCAATGTTCAGCTAATACATCAACATCGCATTCGCTTGCAGCTCGTGTCGCTCGCGTCATAATTACTGTCAGTACTATTATTTTAAGAACAGTGACAGTAAATATCCCCCGGCCTTCCCCACTGACATGAAACCCAATCAACTCGATGAACCAACTCTACCAAATAACGAAGCACTACTCTTATCATACGCACGATTTATAAAAGAAGAAAAATTTTGTCAGGAGTTAGTATTTGCTAAAAAATTGGAAACCAATACACAAAGCGAGAATCGATATTTAATACCATGAACAAGTTTTTTCAACAGACAGAAATTCCTTTCCGTAATATTTTATCATCTGCTACTGATGCATGGTGCTCCAGCAATGACGGGGCGTCATAAGGATTTCATAGCGCATTTGAAACAAGCAGTACCAAATGTTCTTGCTGTACATTGTGTTATTCATCTTCAGCATTGGGTTGCAAAAAATCTGAATGAGCGCCTGCATACTTCGCTTGATTACGTTATTAGAGCAGTCAATAAGATTAGAAGCAATTCATTGAGTGACAGACTATTTGACCAACTCTGTAATGAAAATGATGAGGATTATTATCGCTTGCTGCTGCACACCGAAGTTCGTTGGCTCTCAAAAGGTACTAGTCTGAATCGTTTTTACAATCTTTTTGACTTGGTTTCCTTAAAAACAGAGATGAAAAAATGCGCACAAACCTAATTACATCCAAAAATGACATCGCTTATTTGGCAGACCTGTTTAAAATATTTAACGAAGTAAATTTACAATTGCCAAGTGATGAGTTGAATTTAATTAAAACAAAAAACGTCACAGCTGTTTTTGTGGGAAAACTTCTTCTGTTCAAACGAAATTTGGGTAAAGGTGAATACAGCCACTTTCCTATGTTATCAGCAGTCTCTGCAAAACAGGAAGATTTACTTACTGCCAACACTTGGACGTTCTTCATGCTGATGTTAAGGAGCGATTCCAGGGTATTTTAGACATGAAGTTGGGTTTTAGATCCTTTCGCAAATGCAGATACAGCAGAATCATCAAATTTAGAAGAGGAACTCGTAGAACTCACAACTAACGAAGAACTCAAAGTAAAATTCAGAAATGGATACCAAGAGTTCAGGCTTTAAAAACCAATACCAGCACTCTACCCTGGATTGTGGGAAATAGACAGAAATTTTTAATTGCATTTCCTTCATCATATTTGGCTGAGCGTGGGTTCAGTGCAGTAGCAAATTTACTTTCTAAAAAAAGGAACAGACTGCAGATCACTGAGCATGGCGATTTGCGACTGATGTTGACAAAATTATAACCCGACATTAATAAATTGATAAAACTCCACCAGCCTCAACCATCTCATTAATTTTTTTTATTATTGTTTTTGCGTTAATTCTTAAATTTTTAATAAACAATTTTCTGCTTTTTAATTTCTACTTTGTGATTCTTAATATAGATAAATAGATAAAATATAGATAACAATATTTTAATATTTGGTACCAATAACTACTATGGGAGAGGGGGCCTTGAAATTTGTTTTCTTGTAAAGGGAGTGGTGGTCCAGTATAGGTAGCAACTTTACATATTCTTTACTAACATTCTGTTTAATTTGTTAATTAGCCCTTTGTGCCAAACTTTATCAAAAGCTTGAGCTACGTCAAGGAAGATAGTTGAGCAGAATAGCTTTTCTTCTAGTGCCTTTTCTGTTATGTCTGTCATTCGATGGACTTGGTCTATCGTGGAGTGCTTACATCTAAAGTCAAATTGATGATTTAAGATTAGATTACTGATGTTCTTTACTGCCATCTTAAGTCGCTTTAAGAAGAGCTTTTTCGAATAGTTTTAAAATAATTATGGATAGTAGTAGTAGTTTTTGTATTATGAAATTAAAAATTGGTGGATAAACCCATTGCCCAGAATACCTTATCTACATAGATAGAAGTAGATAAGGTATTCTGGGCCCATTGTGTAAAATGCTTTTAAATTGTTTATACTCCAAAAAAAAATTTGGAATGCTTAAAATGCCTAAACCCTCTTAACGGCATCGTCTTTTATGCTTTTTAGGTGATTATACCAACACAATTATTATTTTAAATTATTTTAATTCTTACCAAGAATACCATTTAAATTCTAATAAGTTTTTTCCAGTAAACCATAATTTTGCTTGACCTTGTTAGAAACTAGTTTCTTTATGATGATGTCTCGTCTTTTACAAACAATGCCGTATTTTTATTATGGATATTATACCGAAACTTCAGTTCTAAATTCCTTATTTATTGTTCCATTTAATACCATTATTATATTTTAAAGAGGTTAATTAGTTTTCTTGATTTATACAATTTTCTTTTAGAATCTTTGTGTTTATAAGATAAAATTTTGTACCAGTTCTGCTTCTTTAAGGCCGCGGTTTTGCGAACTGGGACAGACTGTTTTCTGTTACTGAACATTTTAAAAAATAGCAGTTTCTTTGATAAATTATTTTTTCGTATTTTCACATATAAACTTCACTTTTCAAAACCGATGACGTTTTTTAAAACATCTTACTTTTCGTAACTAGTTACGACTAGCTAAATTTCATGACTATTGATATTTAGTTATTCTTGTCGCTATTCCATGCCATCCATGACTGTCCCAGGAAGTGGTCACCCTGCTCTATAGCGATGGTATATTGGTCTTTAAACATTGCTGAAATAGATGTATTGAGCTCCACGGCGATTATGTAGAAAAATATCAACTTTTTTTTTACCAATATTCTGTTATATTGTTTGTTCGCCCGGTAACTTTTCATCATATCCTCGTATATTAGGCACTAGCCAAAAAAGTCTTACTTTTATTATTGTTCAATTGCAACGTTTGGTTTTTTTATTAATAATCAACTACTGTACCAAACATGGATCTATTATAATAAGTAGGGATGTCGCGAATATTCGGTCTATCCGGCCGGAGCCGGATATCCGGCCGGTTGGGCCGGATATCTGGTTTGGCCGGATAATTAAATATTCGACCGAATATCCGATGTATTTTATTGTATGGAGACGGTTTATTATTATTATAAATTATAATAAAAAATAATTATGTTGCATGGAAAACTAATGATTTTTTATTTTAAAATAAACAACATACAACACGAAAACCTTAGGTAAGTTTAGATAAAAATAAAAACTAAAACCTAATAATACTGAAAACTAGTACTAGTACTAGTAAATTTATGTAACGAAAATACGAACTAAAATTTTTAATATTTAAAATTATCTAATGGAAGATTGTGGTGCAAGTAAATTAACATTTCGCCATTTTCGGAGGAAAGCCGATTCCGCTTTTCTTCAAACACATTGCCTGCCTCCGAAAAAAGTCGTTCGCTAAAAATTGTGGATGCGGGTGCTGACAAGTATTTGAAAGCATACTCCGATAAGATGGGAAAATTTTTATTTTCGCCTTTCCACCATGTATATGGAGAAGCAGTTCTTTCGATTAATGGCAAATTCAAATAAGACTGAACCTCGGCCTCTATAGTCTTAGGCACCCGCCCTTCATTTCGGGGATTCCCGCGAATGTTTTCAACTTTGCACGCTTGACGGCGTCGGCGCACGGTTGCTGCAGGTCATCGGTCTGCATTACACACATGGCGACTCGATTTACATAGCTACAAACTTTAATTCAATTCGTCCTTTTAAACTGTTGGATATTCGGCCGAATATCCGGATCCGGCGGTTAGCGTTTGGCCGAATATCCGGTTTGGCCGGATAGTAAAAACTACTATTCGCGACATCCCTAATAATAAGGATTCGATGTTCCGTATACTGTGACCATATCGAACGTGAAGCCTTATATATTTTGTTGTTTGTTTTCTCTTGGGGGAACAGTTTACAAACTTTAAGGAAATACCACAGGAAATACGTAATTGAATCAAGAATGGTAGTAGAAAGAGATAAAATAGCATTGGAGTGTTGGCGCTCAGAAGTGTTGCTGTCTGTGCTGGTTGCTTAGGAAAACGGCTGAACCTCGGTCTGAACACTCGGTTACACGTACGTCTTTGTCTAATGAACTAGAAAAGAAAAAGTGCGACTTATAGATTTATAAATGACTCGGAGCGACTTTAAATAAACACCTTTTGAAATAACATAACCTATAAATAATAAAACCATTTTAAATTAAATTTATTATTATTTCGCAGAAAATAAAGTATTTTAGGGCTTTTATTACTTTTAGTAAATATTGTGATGCTTCTAACGTATCTCTTGTACAAAAATATAAGGTAAAATCAGATGTGGCCAATGTTTACAAATTGTGTTTACAGTGTCTCTTAGAATGGTTTGTTTTGGCTTCAAAGAACGTTACATCATCCCGTATCCATTCTTAATAAATCCATGGTACCAAACTAGAACAACATAGTTTTGCCTTATATACAAAAACAATTTCGAGGGAATAGTAAAATTGTATTAATCAAATCGTAGTTAAACATATCCAATTATTGCAGACCGTAAAATATTGTTTATTATTTATAAATAATTTTAATGAAATAAATTAAAATAATATTATGTAATAAAACTTTAATTTTTAATTTGCAAACTTGTAAATCGGAATACTATGTGATGGTAACACCATACACTTGCTCATAAACACGGTTTTTATTATTCCATTTTTATTACTACGGGTGTAAAATAAGACGAGAGAAATTATACTACTTATACAATTTGTAAAAACCTAAATTCGGTTTTTTTTATTTCTTACCAAATTCGGTGCTAGTTAAATAAAAACGTTGTTTTATTTTTTTCGAAAGCTCCTGTTTTTTTTTTGTATGTAGTTTACCTTTAAAACATATAAGGTATTGGAGAAATAATAAAAATATTAATTCAATGGGTCCTATTGTTGGCTGAAATATTATTTCTATTGCTCACGGACACCCTTGGAGCGGTAAGAATTTTTCTTTGTTCGTTGAATAGTCATAGGCCAAAAATAATAGATCTTTTGCGAGACTGGAGACTGGAGCAACTTATTTCAGTGTTTTATGGTAAGTAAAACAAATCTAAAAAGCTTTGCAGTAATAAGTGTGTTTTTTATTTGTAAATCTCTCTTGGTTTAATCTATTTTATATGACTGTTTCCTCAGCCGATACGTATTGTTAAAAAACTATTAACATTAAATATGATCGCAAGTTTATTGTTGAATTTGTATTTTTTAGACATGGTTTCCACCAAATCTAGCTGTAAATTTAGGAGATTCGAATGCAGTGTCAAATTTGTTCCATCTAGCATCCTGTACCCATACAAGCCAAAGGAGTTTTAAGAATCAGATCCTATATTTGGAGTGAATTTGAATTTGTGGTGTAATAAAATGTGATTTTTTATATTTAAATGTTTACAGAATATCTAAACAATGTCGGCCAGATTCTCCAACGCTAGTCCGGTCTAATTTGACAACCAAAAGTTTTAAACTGACAAGTGTAAAAATAAGACAACTAAGTTTTACGCTATCAATTTGTTGCTGAGATTTTTCGCAAATTTATAAAGAAAAGGGCAATTTTAGTACGTACTTTCTAAAATAATAGATCTAAACTCATTCTAGCAATCCGTCCCAAGATGAAAATCATTTGGAAACCAAGCAAATCGCTGAAATATCGGAATAATTTACGAGTTTTTAATGACGACTTAAACCATAAAACCATAAAAAACGTTGTAATGAATTGACGAAACGCTTCCCCCCCCACCACAACCTTTTTTAACACTTGAAAGCTTCACGTCTTTACTTGGCAATATAAAACCCTAAAAACGTTTAATTTTTTTCGATCGCCATCCATCCATTGTAATAAAAAAATAAAAGAACTAATCAAGCAAAAAATGCACTTCCTTCAAAAAGGTCGGTTTAAAACCATTTACCCATGTAGCACCTGCGATTTTTTATGCAGGCATACATAAGGATGGGGTTGGTGGTTCTCCGTTTACGGGAGTGCATAACATAACACCTGCCCTGCCGGACGCAAGTGGGCCCCTGGAGTTTTTAAATTGTTAATCAGAATTTGTGTCATTAATTTTATTTAAACATTCTTATGTTTATGCATGTGGTACATTACGTCAGAAACAATTTGCATGAATTAAAACGCCACAGGCGTATTTCAAGTCGTTCCAAAAAAATTACTAGGATAACTAAAATGATTTTTGAAAGCTCAGTTAAGTTAATTGTCAAACTTCCTACCTTGAAAGGAAGAAATTCCTTTTGTGCGTTTTGTAGAAAATCTTCTATATTATTTATTGAAACAATGTTAGACTTCTTTAGCTTGTAGTCCACCTTTTGTTTCTTTAGGAAGACCAGGAGCTTTCAAAATTTCGAAATATCAACTCCTGAGAGCTAACATGGCTTTTATCATGCTGTACATTGACCAAAGTAGTGTAGACGGTTTCTTATATTTTCCCATATCGCCAAAATAAGCCAGTAGAATGGTATCTGAGGCAATATTTCTTAGGTCTTAAAGTTTTTTTCGTAGTTTCGAGTTTTCAGTGCGCCTACGATGTCAGATATTGTCTAAAGTATGCGTCGCTGTTTCGTGCTACATTCTTAAATTCAATCCGTTTTATCTCTTTGCTCGGAATTTTTAACAGTCATGTGATCAATCGTATTATTTACAATAATTAGTCGCGTGCTTGCCAAAAATAACTAGCAGAACTAGAATTTAAAAATGTAATAATATACAGGGTATTCTATTTAAAAAATCAAAGTTAGTATCAGTTAAGAATAGATCTGGCAACGCTGTAATGTCAAAAATATGTTTAAAATGGAGATTACGATCTCCTATAGGTGTAGCCCAAATTTCAAACAGCTACCTTTTGTCGTTCTCTAGATACTTCTAATAGACCACTGAGGTTGGAATACCCTGTATACTTGTCAGCTCCAAAGGTGCTGTTTTGTTTGACTGTTTTTACGTTTTTTAGTGTTGGGTTTCTGCCCCTTCAGTATGTATGTATATAAGACGTTTACCCTGATTATGAGCTAAAAATTAGTTGTCCTTCTCTATTAGCCATTAATAAAAAATTACTTCCGATATATTACTTGATAATTGGGTTGCCCCGATCATATTTTCCGAAAAGCTCTGTAGGAACTATAAAATTTAGTTTCCATATGTCATTCTTTCACGAGTAAGCTCCTGTTAGCGTCTTATGTCAAAATTTGACAAGTAAAAGGCGTTTACGGAAATTACGATCCTATTAACCTGATCATCAGATCAATGATAATTTGTTGTCTTTATCAATTACCTGTCAGTAAAAAAGAGACATCCAATATCAGCTTAAAACCGGGTTAACACGGCGTTTAATAGGGAACAATAAGAAAAGTTACTTTTTGTTAAAATAAGCATGTTATTTTTCTAAAATTACTGGTTTATGTAAAAAGTAAATAGTATTGGGACATCCTTTACAATGAATAAATTACATTTTAAGCGACTCTATGCCGTGACTAAGCCTGTATATTCCCAAGGCTTTTGCACACGTTTAAATTATATTTTTTTCTATAAAATACAGGTATATTTTCTATTTCCTTCGTTGAGATGTCAAAATGTTCTCTTGTAATTAACTTTATGTAAATTCATTTGCATAAAACTTAGAAATGGTGTCGACCAATATAAATTATTCACCTACCTAGTGCAATTTAAAATTAAAAGCATAATAAATACAGTAGCATTATATAGTATACAAGTATGTATAGAGTACTTCCGGCTAAAATCACATATAGATATAATTTCTGTATATTTATAGACAGTGACTTAAGACAAGCAATCAGTTCCAAGTACAAAACTATATGTAAGGGTGTTCCAATAGACTTGTTTTGTACTTGAATTGTTTAAACCTAGAACGAAAATTCCCGTTCTTGTGTGAAAACAATTCGTAAATTTCGTTTAATTTTTGGGCGTAATTGCCAACGGACAACGCAATTCGCAATCTTATTCGAAAATTTGAGGTTTCCGGATCGGTTGTTGAGGGATATAGGAGTACGAAAGTATCTACCCTTTTTCTAAAACCTATTTTCAAAATTTTTTTTAAAGCACTTTTCATTCAAAAATACGTTTTTTCAGAGAACATCTTTTTCGATTAACGACATTTTGAAAAATAATTTACGAGAAAGTAACGTACCAAACTTAAGAAAACCTGATCAAGCCCAAAAAAGGTTCGCTTAGGTTTGTTCAGGATCTGTTTTCGTCTTTTTTTCATTATTTTCCAAGCTACTAGAGTTCATAATTTAATTTTCTTAATACCAAAATCCATTTCAAAAATCCAAAAATATATTTTCGGAAAATGCACCTATTTTTTTAAGAAATTATTTTTTCGAAGTCTTTTTTGAAAAAATGTATTTTCAAAATACATGTTTTCGGTAAAATATTACATAAATCCGATTTCAAAAATACATCTTTGAAAAAGCTGTCGAAATACATACATATGTGTTTTCGAGAAAATATTTTTGAAAGATTTCGTTAATCCGTTTTCTAAAAAGATGTTTCTCGAAAAAATTTACTTTCAAAGGAGATGTTTTAAAAAAAAACTATTTGGGTATTTGTTTCCTTTGCCAAGACGATTCGGCGCAAATTGTGATAAGATCGCAGTAAGTACGTAAGGAATGTTTTCAGAAACAAAATGTCCCTCAAACATGCCAAAAAAGGCTTGCATTTTTTACATCACATATTAAGTACTCTTGATCTGTTATTCATAATTTGTACTAATACATTAAAGACTACATAGACGGCAAATGTTTGTTTTTGTTTATATCTTGTAGAATATGTAGGAATACTCAATGTTATTTATTTTTATAAAATTAGCTATTGAAATCCTTTTTGTACAAGGGTTTAGGGGGCGTGCCCCCTGCGCCCCCTCTAACTCCGCGCCTGGCGTACCGTCCCTTTAATGAGGAAAGTGGAGTTAAAGGAAAACAGGAGCTCTTTTGCAAAGCCTCTCCAAACTAAACGCACAACTTTTTTGTAAACGGTGGTGCGCCCTTATTGGGGCTCGAGCCCCACTGAGCCCCGTTGTTAATAAGGCCCTGCCTCTGCACCTATGACATACACGTTAAACATACATATTATTCAGACGAATTTTTAAATAGTCTTAAGGTATTTGTACGTTACGTCAAGAATATACAGTTGCTGGTTGTCCCATTTATTACAGGCAATCCTGCATAAAAAATATAATTTAAACATATGCAAGAGTCTTGAGAATATATAAAAATAATAAATAAAAGCAGTAGCTCGGCAGCGATTTCAAAAATATTTTCCCAACGTTGTTGCACTTGGTTGCGGCAATCTCGATCCATTTTCTGCAGTTCATGGTCGCTATTTTGCAAGTATGAAACTCTGCATATTACGAGCGAATTTTTTTTTTCTATTTTGTGGTAAAATAACCTTTTCTTATTTATAGATTTCAATGGTCATTGTTGTAAAAGTGCTTGTCAAGGGTCCAAACAAGGAGTAAGGATATTATTCATTTAAAATACTAACAACGATTAAAAGAATGTCAATAGCGAATACGTTTTAAAAGAAGCTACTATGCAGCATTCACCGTGCGGATATAGCTTTTTCATATCTGAAACTTCACATAAAATACGGTACGTTCCAGAGGCGTGCGGAGACAATTATAAAGGGAGAAGAGATCCAATAAAATGGCGTTTTACACTTTTGTGAAAATTATTCATATCTGTAATGCCGTCCGAGTTCCAGTGAGTTTTCTTACTTATATTGAAGAGTAAACAGGGGCAGCAGAATAATTTTGATAATATTTTGCAGCCGCTTAAACACTGTATCCCACCAAAAACATACATATAAAAAAAACAGGCCAAGTTCTCGTCAGGGCTGTGTTTTGTTATATGAAAAAAATAACTGAAATGCAAAAATTATGATGTCGTAAACCTTTCTGCTCAATATTGCCAAAAAATCTTCAATAGGTGTTGCTTGAGGAACATTTGGGGGATTGCATGGATTTATTAAGAAAGGATTCGATGTCCGTATACTGTGAGCGTATCGAACGTGAAGCCTTATATTTGTTGTTTGTTATTCTCTTGGGGGAACAGTTTACAAACTTTAAGGAAACACGTAATTGAATCAAGAATGGTAGTAGAAAGAGATAAAATAGCATTGGAGTGTTGGAGCTCAGAAGTGTTGCTGTCTGTGCTGGTTGCTTAGGAAAACGGCTGAACCTCGGTCTGAACACTCGGTTACACGTACGTCTTTGTCTAATGAACTAGAAAAGAAAAAGTGCGACTTATAGATTTATAAATGACTCGGAGCGACTTTAAATAAACACCTTTGGAAATAACATAACCTATAAATAATAAAACCTTTTTAACTTAAATTTATTATTATTTACCACAGAAATAAAATATTTTAGGACTTTTGTTACTTGTAGTAAATCTTGTGATGCTTCTAACGTATTTTTTGTACAAAAATACAAGGTAAAATAAGATGTGGCCAATGTTTACAAATTGTGTTTACAGTGTCGTTTAGAATGGTTTGTTTTGGCTTCAAAGAATGTTAAATCATCCCGTATCCATTCTTAATAAATCCATGGTGGATTGTCATATTTTGGTACGAATAGGGTAATTAAACAAACAAACAAAAACATTAGGCTGAGTTTAGGGACCAGTTTGCAAAACATTCCATATTTGGTCTGCAAAGATAAGTATAAACAAAAGAGTTAATGATTGTCAAAAAAGCCATGTTCCCGAACTTCCAGTCGGTTGCAATGACTGACTTATCGTGAGAAAACTGCAGGAAAAATTTTTGACAATGTTTCTGTAGCCGCTAGAAAGTAAAACTTAAATGAATCGTATAAGATTATTTACTGCATATTACCATGCATTGCTTAACCTTCCGTTATTATCATATAAATGACTTCTCTTATGCAAATGAAAAACTGACGACCTAAATATTTAAACATTAATATGAAATATATTAAATACAGAACAGAAACGCTATCGCAACAAAACTCTTATTCTTATTATTATAAAAAACGCCGTTGGCGATTGCAAATACCCTGAGAATATAAAGTCTAGCGATTTCGAAAACATGTTTTCCCAACATTTCATTGTTGGTTTTTGGTGGATTTTCCCAACCCAATACTTGAGTAAAGTATTTCGCAAGAATAGATCGATGATGAATGCGTAGACTTCAATTTTTAAGCTTGTATCAGCGTATAAACCTTTTATATAGGGTGTAAATTAATTCATGTCGGATACTCCAGAAGGAGATTCCTCTAATAAGAATAAGAAAAGAAATCTTCATCCTCGATATACAGGATGGTATTTATTTCGTTCAGAAGCCAAAATAATCGGGTGCAAATTTTGATAAGGTCGCAGTGAGATGTTTAAGGAAGGTTTTGAGCAAAAATCTAAGAGCATGAATATTTGAAATGCTCATACAAATGATTGATTACATATTGGGAAAATAAAAAAATTAAAATACTGGACCAAAAAAGTATTCGTACACATAATTAGTTTTAATTATTTTCGGGCTGGATAAATTAAAAACAAATTTTTAACATTTTGTGGGGTATCCTTTAGCTTCAATGAGTGGTTGTAGACGAGGCATGGAATTTACCAAGTATGTCGTAACGTCAGATAAAATGTTTTGCCATTTTTGCCTTAAGATAGTCTAAAGTTGGTTTTCATTTTGAAACTCGTGTCTCCTTACTTGTCTTTCGAGATAGTCAAACAAATTCTCAATTGGATTGAGATCTGGAGATTGTGGGGGGAGCGGTGTTTTCAATTAATGGGAAACATTATACAACAACCATTCTCTCAGCAATTTTGAAGAATGTTTGGGATCATTGTCTTGCTGAAAGTAATAATCTCCAGTCAACCCGAGGTTAGAGGCGCATTCGTCCAAATTTCTTTGTACATGAACCTATCCATGATTCCCTCAATAAAGTGAAGATTTCCCACTCCGCTTGCGGCCATGCAACCCCACACTAGAACATTCCCACTTCCATGTTTTACTGTTGGACGAATATTCCGTGGATTCATCCGCTCTCCTGTTTTCCTCCAAACAAAATTGGTTCCATCGGATCCAAAAAGATTGTATTTGCTTTCATCTGAGATTTCAACGTGAGATTTTGAAAATTCGGCCCTTAGTTTCCTGTTTTTCTTATTAATCCATGGGGTTTACATCACCCCCTGCAGAGTGCAGAGCCATGGAATAGCGAAAATCTGACTTTTATAATTGCACGTTTCCACTTCCATTTTTATTTGAAATATTATTTCAAATCCATGATGGGGCAAAAAAATGTGGACGTTGTGAGAAGAGAAAACAGTTGCAGGTCTACCTTAACATTAAGAATCCAAGCGAGCACAGGTTTTTGTTTTGTTCGTAAGTATTGTGGGAAAATTTATTCATATTAAAAATGTTTTTGCAACGAAAAAAAAAAACAGAACCACACACATACATGAATATACATACAAAACCTCTAGAGAGGGACTATAGCATAGCAGTTTCAAACTCTCAAGTTATCCAGTCTGATGAATATTCGGGCACGGAGCAAAGTCGGGACCGTAAAATATTTCTCTGGTCTACTGGAGCATGTCACTGCATTGTGAAGTCGGCCAGACGTGGCCACCAGATATAGGATATCTTAGAGAGGGTATGGATGAACCGCACCAAGGTTTGAAAAACGAAAAAATATTTTTAATATTTCAAAATTAGGAAGTTTCCTATTTCAAAAATATCGAGTAACTTCAATATCACTTAATAGCCTTTCACTTAACTTGTCAAACACAAAAAAAAATTATCTCGATATCTTCAAAATTAATTTAATTAATTAAACTTATTCAATTTCTTATACGTTAAATTTTTAAATACTAGGCGAACGGCTTTTGTCGACCGTGACGTCAGAATCCATAAGACTTTGTCGACGGGCTAGCTGCCTGCTGCTGCTGTCGCGTGTTTACTAGACATTCAGGTATTATTTTAGTATGCTTACGTTCATTGTTCATTTTCACTGTTCATTGTGTTTTTTGAAACAATATTGTAAAAATGGAAGGTTTTGTTCGTGGGGATTGAATAAATCTACCAATTGATATGATAATGAATTTTTTTTTGTAGTGCCGAGATCCGAGAAACTAAGCTTTCAAAATTAGTATGTTTGACACTGTGAAGATCCATTAATTTTATCAATTTCTTAATTAATTTATTTGTTTATTATTGTTAGTTGTGGTGTGTGAATAATAATGACCCTTATAAAAACATGGCTGCAAACTTCTTGGACTCTCCGCGCAACGGAGCTGCAGCCAAAATTCAGATATTTATAACTGCAAGTAGAACTCGAGATTTTCATGACGCAAATTTGTAGATTTTAACGTCGCTATGTTTTAGTATATTGGTGCTAGTAATCCACTTCCAATGGTAAATATAAAAAAACACACCACGTGACCGCGCCGCTAGGCTCCACACTGGCACTACACACATGTTATGTTCGTATGATAAGAAACGCTGTGAAAAAGGCCACAGAACTGTATCACTGCCCGATAAGACCCGATAAAATAGAATACTAGATTTACACAAGGAAGTTGAATACGCATACGAGTTCCCTTGATGATAAAAATTAATGATATAGAAGCGGCAGTATTTCTTCGTATAAGTGCATACGCTTTTCTATATCTGAACGATTTCCTGGAGTAGATATTAAACTCGTTTTACGTAAATGGTTTTTATAAACAGCAGAAAAAATACGAATTAAGAAGTCAGGAAAGTTTTATTTTCTATTTCAAATAATAAGCACCTTGCCATTTTTTTTGTCACATGGGGTTCAGAAGTGTTTGCAAAATATATTTTTTCTTCAAACGTCAATAAACTGACATTTTTCTACTAATTTTTTGACGTTAAAGTTTTGCTTTTTTGTCAGTAGGCGGTTGCTATTGGCAGCGGAAGTAAAAGTACTTTTTCTGCCGCTGAGAGCGGAGGTAAAAGTATGACTGTGTGCTCATGAATAAATATATGTTGAATAATACAAGAGTTATAAAAAAAATTACGAGAGACCCGAGATAATGAGAGAGGGCTTTTTCCCGCACTCACTACCTCACACCGACTTTGTGTGAACGTGTCTGGTCATACACTTGACCGACTTTCTTTCCGCGTCCCGAGCACAACACTCTTGCTCTGAGTTACCTAGCTAACTAACTCTTGTTTCGTCGGGAACTAAGTTGAAATGAATGGTACCATCCCTTCGGGGACCCGTCTTGACCAATTAGAGTCAATTTGGCAATGACGCGAATACTACTCTGACCATTACAAAAAATAGGAAGAGGCCGAACTTGATACCCCGGTACGACGACTAGCAGACATAAGGGGGTTGATATCTGTAGCCATGTTTTCCGACTTTTTATGCATTTATTTTAGAACGCTAAAGCAATAAAACTAAAAGATAATACATGAAGTGCTAGGAAACTAGGAAACTAGGCCCTTGAAGTTTCGCCGACAAAGGTGCCGTTTTAGAAGAACTAAATTAAAGGAAAGAAGAGATATAACTTTGAGTTTTATTATTTGAAAGGGATTTTATACCTGCTTGGTTATTAATATTTATTTGGAAATAAAAATAGAAATTAAACAGTTGGGTTTCCCCAACAGAAACTATTCCACCTAAAGGAATGAATGAATGAAAGGAATACTGCTTCTTTTTGGTAACCTTAACCCCCCTGTCAATCCTGTAACGCAACTAGCATCGCAGAGAGGGAGTCGAAAAGTGATCGAAATGGTTATTTATTTTATTAATAACTGAGCACCAACGATGTTTAAAAAAAAGCAAAACGGAGGTGGGGGGGGGGGGCTAAATACTGCTCTCAATATTAACTGGATCCACATTCTGTTTAAGATTTAAAATTCCTTGGATCCTTGGTCCATCATCTTGAAAAATTAAAAGGAAGCAGTTGAAATAAAAAAATCTTATCAGTTTTAGTCTTTTATTTCTTTAAAAAAATAGGTACAAGATGCCTACATAATTACAAAACACAAACAAAACCTAAGTACTAAACTAATTCTAATTCTGCAAACCCTTCCCCCCACTGTAAGTCTGCAGAACGCTCATCAGTTGCAACCTAACCTCCAAGTTAACATCGTCGGGCAATTTCTTCATAAAAGGCAGCAGAGAGAGCAAAAATTTCTTGTTGCCCATTATGTCCTCCGCCCTGTCTTCTTTCTGGATCGCGGTTAATTCTTCCAAGCAGAGAGCGATCCTCTTCGTAGGTGGTTCGTCAAAATTAACAGTGTTGAAATCGATAGGTTTTAGTGTTCCAACGGAAAAACTGGGTTTAGGTTGGATGGGAACGAAATGCATTGATGTGCTCATATCGTTTGAGTCCTCCACCGGAAATTTCTGGTCTTCATAAATAGTTGAGTCGTTGCTATCCTTGCCTTCCTCAGCAACTAATTTCTCTCTATAATAAGTACTAAGTAATAAATTAGATAAATAGTTCAGCATAATGACAAGTGGGATCTATATAGTGCATACTTTAAAAATCTGATAAACTTTTTTAAGAAAGTCATAATATACAGTATACAGGGCATAGGCGGTTCTAGACCTCTATTTTTGGGGGGGCTTAAGCACCCGTTTTACATATTTGGGGGGGGCTCAAGCCCTCGGTTTACATATTTGGCTATAGATAACTCAGTTGGATTTGGGGGGCTAATCCGAGATTTGGGGGGGCTTAGCCCCCCAAGCCCCCACCTAGAAACGCCTATGATACAGGATGTTCGGAAAACGCATCCTCGTACCTCACAACAACAAACTAGCACAAGTGCTATATGTACTACCCTACTACCATTGTCTTTTTATAGAATAGTCAGTATTGATATTGACGGATGGTGTCATCTTCAGGCGATGCCGATGTCTGGACGGTAACTTGATGAATGAATGAATAATCCTGAAAGAGAAAGGGTACGAAATATTGAAGGGAATATCAAGAAGTTGTTAAAAACGGTTTGCTTGGAAAATAAGTATTTCACTTGACCTTGAGGTAAGTATCGGGCCGATTGATAAAATTAAAAGGAATATAGAGGCTGAGAATTTGGTAATTGTTTTATTTAAATGTGTAAATATCCAAATAAAAGTGAACATGCCTTATAACTTTTTTATTTTTAAAGATGGGAAAAATGTTAAATATGAAAGTTTTGGGGATTTTGATGGATCATTCATATATCTTATCAGCAAGACAACTGAGGATCGAATAAAAAAATTGAGTATAAAATATCGATTTTCTCGCTTATCTTAAATTGGTGATTTTTATCATATTTTTGGATTCTAGGAGAAGTTCTAGACATATTTTGTATAACATACCCTATGCAGTTTCCCAATCATTTTTGAGATATTTCATATTAAAAATTATTTCGCATAAATATACTTTAAATGTAACTATCCAGGTTGCCAACGAAATACCTGCTACCTTTTTAAATTTTCTTCAAGTCAAGGTTGACAATAATACTTTAGTCACCGTCAGTGGCGTATGCTTGTGCCAGGGAGCCCCCCCCCCACTTTTTCCCCACTTGCATAACATATGTGATGATATGTAACTTACTCTATGTTTAAATAAAATAAAACTTTTTTTATTTTTATTAAATCCCATTATTTTCAGCATAAAAGTAAGTTTACCATATTAGAACACTATAGGTAGAAAAATTACATAATAGTTTAAAAACCAGAAACTGATCTTAACTACAGAGGGTAAAAAAAATTAAAAAGTTTTTTTTGACTAGGTTGCGATTTCCAACTTTTTTGACTAGATTTTAAAATTTGACAACTGCACACCACTAAAACTACCCCTTTGTCACCCTTCATCTCCAGACACATCACCACATCCACCGCGCTGATTTTATGAATGAGCACACTTTATGCAGCTCGCCATCTACTAGACATGGCCCCACACTAACCACCGCTTGAATACCTATTCTATACAAAGACAATGGTACTACCCTAGGATAACCTACAGTATTTTTAATAATTAGTTTTGTAAGTCAACATTTTGACAAGCTTGCAAAAACAAGCAGCAGCCTGCGTCAGTCTGGTATTTGTTTTGTTTAAAATGTTGTAATTTGCAAATAGTATAACAATGTAATAATTGTTATTCTCTTATACCGTTTATTTCTAACACTAAAACTCTGGTACTTATTTGTTAGTTTAGTGTTAAGTATTACGTTTAAGCAAGAAACGGCATTAAAAATTTCTCGTTATCAACATATTAATTTTTATTATTATGATTTTTATTAGAAATTGAAATATTAAACAGATTGTTTTTACTATTTTTTTAGCATTTCCCACCTTGCCTAAAAACAGTTGCAAAGCTGTAAAGAAAAAGGCACCAAGACGCAATCGAATAGTGTTTTAGATTTGGTTCAAATTTGCGATATCACATTGCCAGATTTAGGGCACATCCGCGTTGGCATCTTGACTTCTACGTGAAAAACAAGATAAAAAAATTAGCCGCCTTACCTATTCCACTCGTCAATAATTATCAAATAAAGTTCTTAGACTTATTAAAATTAACTAACATTATATTCACGAAAAAAGGTATTTACTTATGTTAAAACCACATCATTTTTAGGTTTTCTTCTTAATTTAACATTCATTTATTATAATTTATAATGAAATGATTAGACCTCAAGAAATTTATTTGGCTTCAGTGAGTTTAAATTAGCTACCTTGACAGCAATGTTTACGTTCCTAGCATTATTTATAGCCTTATTTTTTGTTTTTGTATAATTTTTTGCTGATTTTACCTTTAATTATATGTTGGTAAAATATTAATTATGAGTCATAAAGTGTATAAACGTGCTTTTCATAAGCCCTGCAAACAATTCAGATTTTTTTTATTTCGTGATACAAAAGTACTCTATTTGAATAGCTTATCCCCAAAAATCAAAATCTTTCCTGATCAAATTTACCATTAAGATAGCGATCAAATATCGCTCATTTTAAAACGGGGTCTCTGATTACGTAGTCCCACGATGAGCGACCCAAATTTAAGAATTAAAGTAAGCATTGGCACCGCTGCAAAAATTTTGCGGGTTGGTCATCGAGGTTATGTTATCAAAGTAAATTATGAAAAACCGTTGTAATATTCCATATTTTTATACTAAACTATTAAAAGAACATAGAAAACAATCAAAGCATAATATTTTATAACCTAAAAAGGATATTTACATGAGTATTAAAGAAATACTAACCATTATTTACCGAATAACAGGAGCAAAAAAATATTACACGCCGAAGTTTCACAATGATTTTTGGGCTTATTTCTGTTCTAGTTCATCGTTATATCAGAGAAAAACCAAGACAAAGAGAAGAATATCTCTTCTTGCCGCCAGCTCGACAACGCCATGGCCTTCAAACAGCAACACCCCCGAGATTGGCGCGTGGGATTCTCACAATACACCCCGACATCAGTGTTGCCATTTGGGGCGACAAGTCGCCAAAATGAAGAACTTTTGGTCTCTATGAGAGTGCGGCGGCGATTTTCAATAAAAAGCTTATTTTTGTCGACTTTTTACAGGTGAAACAATTGAATATACACGTTGTATACAATACGTACTAAGAAACAATGTCACAATAATAATAATCATTACTGCACCGAGGGATTTTTCAAAGAGAATATCTGAACGCGCCACGAATTGTACGTCAAATTTTGGGGATTCCCCCTAGCTTGTTCCACAAAAACATTTTTTTTTATTTAGTATTGACAGTTTTCTAACCCCAATATCTCAAAAAAGCTGTGGCGACAAAGTGGCGACTTTTCATACTGATCGATGGCGACTTATTGCTTTGTTACTCTGGCAACACTGCCCGACATAGTCAGTGCGGTAGCAACACGGCAAGCTGTGAGAGTTTTCTACGGCGCGGCGCGTCTCAATACTCACTCTCACTGTGCTTTATACCGTTCATACCGACGGGGTATTCTGTTTTTAACGCGTGGCTACATTTTTGGAGAATATTTTAAACTTTTGATTGTTGTTTTTCATATGTGTTTTTTTATTTTCCAGCACTTTTTTTATAATAACCCAAAATCTGCAATGCACGCCCGTGACAGCGTTATTTAAACGTCGGTAGTCGAGTGCGTCAGGCCGCTTTGGAGGTCATAGAAAGCAAATCGTATTTATGAATGAAATCAGTAAATTACCAGTACGAGATATTCTTCTCTCTATCTTGGTTTTTCTATGGTTATATTTAATATCCAATCCAAAAGTAATTTCGAAGTCAATCGAAACTTGCACAAAAAAAATTACGTCGCGTCGGTTGGATGAATAATAACAAAAATATTAAGGTTTAAAATTCTACCGAATTCAAAAAATTTAATTTTCCGCCTGACGTCATCCTAATTTTTAGTTTTTCCCAATTTCCAGTCGTTTTACGTAGGTATATGAAGATGCATTGCAAAAAGAAGGCGTTTGGGATTCTAAAGTTTTACTTTCCAAACCGTTTTCCAATCCGACATTTCGCCATTGAGTTAAAAAAGTTAGGTCTGCAAATAGAATTTTTCGTCCGAAAAAAATTTTAAACAATTATTACTTTACCATAGGGTTGCAACCTGTCCCGGATTCGCCGGGATTAATACCTCGGAAACGCAACACCCTGTGTAACTGAACTTTTTACGGAAGCTAGTCCTACTATCTCTCTATTAACAAAGAAAGTTTAAACGTTTTGAGTCCAACTTTAAAAAAACAAAAAAAAAAATAGAATGTGAATGTGAAAATGATCCTGAAAAAAGTTTTCAGCTCGCTGGGCAGAAAACCGTGAGTTTTAAAAAATTGTAAACATGTTTGAAATTTTTATGTGCAGGTTTCGAGATTTTTGCGCTTTAAAATGCACGTTAATCATTAGCAAAAAGTCCCCATTTACTGTTCCTCGAGCTGTTCCTTGATATCGCCAACGTAAAATATTTCACTAAATTGATAAATCGCGCCGCATTGAAGTCTAAAGAAATTTACGTCGCCATGGTATACTTTCCCAAAAGTATTCTACAGTAAAAAGTAGAGTTAAAACCCGTTAAAGGTAAAAAATGCGAGGTAAAAGGATCTTGGAACCTTTTTAGCCTACAGTTAGGTATATAGTGTATAATGCTTACCTTTTATTGATATAAGGTTCCAAGAAACTGAGAAGATCCATAAAAACATACTTTTTGGCTGGAAGAGATCCAACTCCATTTTTTGCTTGTTCTCTTATTCGCATATGGCGGGAAAAATTATCTCTAAGATTTTTCCATCTAACTTGCAAATCTTTTACTGAAAAGAAAACCAGAATATATTCCAAAAATAAAGCAATGTCGTGAAAAGCAATGGTTTTAAACTGCTTTTTTTCGAAACAAAAATTTCCTTAGAAATTTTTCTATGACTACTTAATAAAACCATCATTTTCATGCACTTTTTGAAAAATAATGGGTAGGTATTAGTAATTATTTACGGGTATTGAATAATAATTCATTATTCACAGGCTGTGACCAATCACAACAAAGCATTTTTATTATTCACGGTTCTTTCAACCAATCAGGGCATAACTTCAATAAAATTTCTAAATCACCAAAGCAAGCTTATAAAAACAATTGCCAAATGCCAAACAGTGTCAAAACTATACTGTTAACCTAAATTTAAACAGATCAAAATTTCCTAAATTCAAAAGTAGGTACATAATTTTAATACGTCTACCCCCGATAACAATCATTTCCCCGCAAACCATAGCATAAATCAATGTTACTGCGGCCACATTTAGTACAGTAGGCTCACGCGAAACGGTTTTCGGTTATGGAAATAAAGATAACCTATAAACGAAGTGATAATCTAGTGCGGCCGGCTTGTTGATAATAATCTCAACGGTTTTATTAAATAAAAAAACTTTTAACTTACCAAGTGTATCTTTTTCTTGCAAAGTAAATTCTTGCCATTTGTCCTCAAACAAGATACTAGCAATCTCACCCCAAGCGGTATTTTTAACTTCATGGTTACCATGATAGCCTCTGTTATCGTACAAACATGGTCGATTTCTTACTTCTTTGATTAACTGTACCGAATTAATGGTAGGCCTTTGAGACATTCTTGTAGGATACGATAATCTTCTTCTTGATCTTTCCGTTAATGATGAATCCATGTGTTTTTGTAAACGCTTGGCGCGCGACAGAGCAACGTACGTAACACTGCGGACTGGCGTTAGCGTAATGGCGTCGCGTTCAGGCGTTCTACGAGTCTACGACTTGACAGAACAGCTGCCGATTCGTGCAGGCTCGTAAGTTTGCCAGGGAAACGGAGTTAGGCGATTGTCGCAGGTAGCGACGCAAATTCGGCAGCCTACTATGGTATACAAACCGTTATACATTGCTGCCTAAAAAATAAAATATTATAAATTAAAAATTTATGATGGTGGTTTTTATACATTTGTTTTGGTTTTTATTACCCAAAAAAAAATTTCTGTTACTTTACATACCTACAAAGTTTCGTAAAAATTTCAAAACTTGTAAAACGCGATGCTATTGGTTGTGACGTCACATTACATGTAAATGAAAGTGTTATTACGGTGTTATTACGGCTGATGTACTGTACAGGGTTTTCATTTTAATTTGTCCCACTTTTACATGACTGTACAATACTTGTTTTTTTAGCTAGAAAGTTGACTAAAATTGTAGGGTTTTATGTAAAGTTTTATGCCGTTAAATCAAAAATTTTATAAACTATCAAATGTCAAAATTATTGACATAACTTCCCTTTTTTAAATAGAACACCCTATATATCATTAAATATTTAAAAAGACATTCGATTTCTGATTACGAAAATATTCCACACATGCCCATTCTTTTCATTAGTTTAGCCTAAATTTATATAAATATGATTAAAATTGGAATTTTACATCAAGATACCTGCCTTGATTATTTTGTTTCCAATAACTGTCATGGTTTTTATAGTTTTATATTTTTGAGGCATTTATTATGATATAGAAGGTTGTGTGGTTTGTAAACTCACAACATTTTAGTAAATTACTCAAATCTAAGAACAACAAATTTATTAAAAATAAAATAAATCGAATTTACAAATAACAAACAATTTAAAAAATTAAAAATATTTTTTTTTAGCATTTATAAGTGCTGCTCCACGTGACCTCGATTTTCAATGCACCTAATATATACTTTTTCTGCACGTCGTGTAATTTTTAACAGAGTGGCTCTATTGTTTTGCACCTCTCGGATGGCATCCCTAATTCTTATTTTTAGATCGTCCAAAGAAAAGCACGGCGTATAATAGACAATATTTTTTTAACGTGACCCCATAAGAAAAACTCGCACGGTGTTAAATCGGGACTATTAGGAGGCCATCTAATTGTACCTGATTTCCCAATCCACCGTAGATATTTTCTATCCAAGAACATTTTTACTATATTGTCGTGTTAGCGCCCATGTGGCGGTGGAAAAACAAGTCTGATCGATTTTTTATTATTATAAAAAAAGTGTTTTTATTGTTATAAATGGTCGTAGAAAGTAAACTGTTTACTTTCTACGACCAGCGAGTAAGCACCAAATGAGATTTTGGCGAAACGTCTGCAAGTTTCAACTAGAAACGAACCAAACGAACGGATGTATTCCCGGATTAACCACGACACATATTTCTCCATCCGTGAAACCCTAGGTACTTCGCCAAAATCTTACATTTTGAAAATTGTGATCACGAAATTGATGACACTGACACCTTGTTTCTGGTTAGCGCAGCTAAGTGACTTTTTTATCCTCCTCTCTAAAACTCTGGCCCCGGCCCCCTCATCCCACCTGTACAAAAAAGCTCAAGTCACCAGTGGATCCTAATAAATATGACATTTTATACCTTATTCTCCGTCACTGACATAGAGCTTTAAATTCAGAATACAGGTTCTATAATTCCAAATTATATACCTGGCCTACACGGCATTCATTTTCGTGTTTTTGTGTTTCCACAAAGACGGACAGGTATGAAATACGAGGTTTAATGTACGAGTAGGTTCTTTTGTAAATTCATTTCGTGGAATGGTGGGTCGGTTACATAAAGAAATCAGAAAATATTGTCTAAAGGATAGCGCTCGGACGTATTAAATTTATATGAGACAGCCCACCCCTATTCTCGTTCGGCGTCAGAATTTTTTAATTGTTAAAATTAGAAATCGTGGGATCTTTCATGGAACTGAAATACAAACTTGCTTATTATTGGCGTCAGTATTGTTTTAATTTAAACACAGATTTAGAAAAGAGGATGTTGTTTACATTTTAAAAAAATCAGAGGTTTCAGGGCTACTCTTAATCTGGTCAGCTACATGGCCCCCCTTGCCCCCTACTTTTCGAGAATGGCTATTGCTAGGGATTTAGTTAGATGACATAACGTAAGTTAAAGAAAGACGTTCTCAAAGTGTGGCTTGGAATCAATCACACATGTCTTGAATTATTACTATTGAAAGGTAACATCTTAATTCGCAATTGTTAATTCGCAAAGTCCAAAATTCTAAATTTTACAGGAAATGAATAAAACGCTATCTTGCTTGAAAATTATCGATTCAAAGTAATTTTTCTTTATGAAAATTTATTTTAAACATTATAAATACACTTGTTAAAAAAATATAAAATAAAATAAAAATGTTATTTTTACATTTTATAAAGGATTTACGACAACTCCCTGTTAGTTAATGGACTTACGACAATTGCGAATTAAGGTTATAGGTGAATGAAAAATAGTACTGTCAAGTTCTGTACTTTTTATTTTTAATAAAATTAAATATGATAATCACGGCTGAACAAAAAGCTTTTATGATCGAAAGATACTTTAGAAATGGTAGAAGAGTTGATGGCCAGTGGGTTTATTCAACACGGGACGCCATTCAGGATTTTCAAACAAAATTTCCACAAATAGTCATGGATTTCGACCATTTTCGCCAAGTTTTGACTAGATCTGTGGCTTTGCTTAGAGAAACAGGAAGTGTAAATAGAAAGGAAGGCAACCCAACCCAAAGTTCGCACTGCACAAAAAGTACCTAGATGAATTAAGCAAACTGTTAATGAACGCCCATAAACCCTTTTCGGCGTTTAAGCCAGCAAGAAATTGTATCCTACGGAACCTGCAATACAATCCTGAAATGTGACCTGCATATGCACGCTTATCGTCTTAAACTCAGTCCAAGAATTGTTATCAAACGACAAGCCGCAGCGAATGCAATTTTTAGAATGGTTTATGGGCAATTTGCATAATAATGAAAATGTATTTGAAAAAACCTTTTTTACCGACGAGACTGGTTATGTAAATTCTTAACAAATGAGAATGTGGAGTTCTGAAAATGCACATTTCCTTATAGAGAAGCCTCTGCATTTACAGAAAGTTGTCGTGTGGGCGGCCATATCAAAAAGAAAGTTAATTGGACCGACTTTTTTGAAGGGACTCTCAATTCGGCGCGATACCGTAATGAAATTTTAGAAAATTTTGTAAACGCGTTAGACGATGAAGAGATGCGACAAGGCTATTTCCAGCAGGACGGCGCACCAGTTGATAATTTAAATTTTTTGAAAGAATTTTTCGAAGAGCGAATCATTAGTCGTAATATGCCAGGTAGGTGGCCACCACGGTCCTGCGATCTCACGCCGTGCGACTTTTTTTATGGCCACACATTAAAATTTCGGTTTTTAAAACCCCTTGTGAAAATTTAAAGACCTACGGGCCCGAATTAGAAATAAATTTCAGGAGATTAACTCCCCCCAAGTGCTCACCAATGTGTTTGATGCTGTAAAAAGAAGAATGAGAACATGGTTGCAAGTAGAAGGTGAGTACGTCTCTTATTTAGTTTAAATTTATATTTATGTTCTTTGTTGTATATGTTCTTTTTAATTCTGTATTATGCACTGACAATGGCAATAATGTAATTTTCAACTATAATATCCCAACAGCATTGATAACTCCGAGATAATTTTATTACAGATTTCGAAAGCACGTTACTTGAAAACAGTTACTACAAAAAGTAACCTGCTGGAGGAGTTGTAATAAAATTTTGAGTTATTTATCAATGCTCGAGGGATATTCGGCGAGAAAATGTTTTGCATTTTTTTTTTAATTTTATTCAAATTATTTATTAAAAATACAATTATTGAAAGAACAATAACAAAAATAAAACTAGATGCAGATGACGTATTCGACTCCATTGGAGAGATGTTTCCACGCATATTGGTGATTATGTTATTATATATGATGCGCTTGATCAATATTTAAATATGATTTTATGGAATTAGCATTAGCATGTCCTGTAATTTTTAATAATTGCTGTTCTTGTACTCCGCTTTGAGCCAGCTGACTAACTGCAGTGGATCTGTTCGAGTGGTTGGTAATTTTTGTCCTCTTTATATCCAAACCTATTGCTTCAGCAGAATATTTTGTCCACTCGTTAATTACATATATGTATGTCTACCTATTGGCATATTATCGTACCAGTTATCGTTTTCTGTCTTCCAGTGGCGATTTGGTCTTAATTATTAATTAATACTGCGGTTGGCGTTGGGCCCCCTAGAAGGTTGTCCCTCCCCCCTTGCGGGGTTTAAGAGGGTGTACTTTACGCCACTGATGGCGCCCATAAATAATTTTGCTCCCTACTCCCCTAGAGTCTGGCTACTCCACTGGACTTTTTCTCATAATTTTAGTTGTAGAACCGGTCCCTAGAATTTCCTGGCAACTTTCAGAATCACCCTGTATAACATGCCGATATGCAGATGTCCAAACATTCATATTTTTCTAATTCTATGAAAATTAATACTCCCATAAATAACCGCAGTCTTGACACTTTCGAAGTGTTCTTAATCCCGAGTTCTGCTCGATTCCTAAAAATGCCATCCTCTAGTGTGGGAGTGATGTTGAATGTTGGAGCTATTCCCAGAATTTGGTTAGTGTAATTTAAAGTTGCCCAAGAGTGGCAAGACTTTTATTAATGGCTTCTAAGAAATTCCCGTCTCCGCTGGCCCATGGGATTGCCATAAAACGAAAGAAAAAACCAAAGAGAGAACTTGAATTAAAGTTTATGGTGTTTTTATGTATTTTAAATCTAATTCTTTCAAGAGGACTGAAAAAAATTTAGACGCCATAAAAATACACTGCTCCAATTAATTAAGGCACCACAGTAATTTTATCATAATTATTGTGGTATTCGTTTTCTCCTGAATCCTTAACGTTGTCACTCCTTATAATACTCGATAACGCCTAAGTTTTATTGAAGAACTTTGTAAAATATGAATTTAATCATTTTAGAAAGAGTTGTGTAGATAAAAAGTCAGCGTTGTCTGAAAATATAATAAAATTGTAACTTGAACAAAAAAATGTGTAAAAAACGTTATCGCAGATACTGTACTTCAAAGTTGTGTTACGAATGTGGGATTAAAAGCGAGAATCAAGAAAGGTAAAGAACAGTTGTTGTATAGTTTGTTTTTAGTACTGCATTCAGCAGGATACGTTTCTGGTTTTATCAAAATTTAAAGTTAATTATAGCAACAACATTCAAAATTAAAATTTCTGGAACAACCCAAATTAAAAGGTATAGAAAATGAGCATGATGTGAATAGTTTAGGACAAAATCAGGTGTAAATTTCGCAAAAATCTATCAAATCCGGGTTTCTTTAATGTTCTACTTTAATTATATCCAAACTATGCATCCTACAAAGAAAGTTTTTGTTTTAAAAATATTCATTTTAAATATATTTGGTTAAACCGAATCACATCCTTTCTATTTTTTGACATTCTATATATTTGATTTCTTCAACTGTTTCAACGTTAAAAAGGCTTTTTTATGTTTGCAAGAACTTTTATCAAGAATACCCAAAATTTTCTTAAAAATAGGAAATGATTTTTTCCCATATGATGCGAACTTTGTGGATTTAACTGAAATGTTGAGATTATGATATACACGTGTCCTCTAGTGCGCAGGCATAAGGATTTAAAAGTTTTAAAATTAAATATCTAGAAAATCCAGACCTCTGTAATAATGATGAGTTTCATATGTGAAACATACTTTATATCGTTTCTGATTATCGGTAGCGCCGGTGCTGCTTTCTCGAAGTTCGACGGCGTGTAGAAGAACTATATAGGTAAAGCAGAAAACATGGCGTCTCGAGTTTGCTGTCGGTGTCAGTTTTTGTCAAAATTTTAAGTTTTGTCCGTGTTTTCGCGCAACATGGATAATAAAAAGAGTCCCATTCGACGGGCAAAACGTGCAGCTAAAGTTGTAGAAGATAATTTTTGGGATTGTAGTGTGTGTACGTTTAGAAACACTGCCGAAGCTTTTAAATGTTTGATGTGTGACGTTCGCAAAGGAACATCGACAAGAAAACCCCGAATCAACCCTCAGTTAGTGGCCCAACAGGTAGCCAGTCAATTCCTTCCCGCAACGAGTGGTAGTAGTAATTTTAAGAAGGAACGAAAAGACAAAAAGGCATTGAAAAAACGACGACATCCCCCGCGATTAAAGAACGTTGACAGGAGCACTGCCCAGACCAGAGAAGTTACTGTAAATAGCGTTACCGTTGTTATTACTGAATATAAACCGAAAATTAAAACCGCAGAAACAGTTACCAGTAGCAGTTCTTCTGACCATGGCTCTCAATCAGAATCAAGTATGGACGCAAGGTAAATAAACAGAAATTCTATAATGTAGCGGACTTGGGGTGCAGTTCCCGCACTTTGCCTACTTTTACGAACATATGGGATGCCAGTGACTAGGAGGGCAATGACTTTTCCGTATTGAGAAGGCCATTAACGTATTTTTTCCAAATGACTTAGTGCCACTGCCTTATCAATTGAAACACATCTACCTATGGTTCACTGCCATACCTAACCAAATGTTGTTCAATGGAATCTATTAAATGTGATTAGTTTTCATTATTGTGTGAAGCCTGTTGTCTGCAATTTTATTTTTGTGTCAGCAAAATTCAAACGCAATCTGTCACTGTGTGGAAAATAAAATTACAGATAAAGGAGCTTTAACAGTACCAGTACAAGTCAGTAAGCATTTTAATAAAGACTGTCAGAATGCAAGTTTGACCAAGCATGAATCACATATTACAAATGCATTTTTGTATGTATGTATGTATCTTCTGTTATAGGATATTTTTAGGTATCTGTTGTCTCCTGACTTATAGTTATATCTACATCATGCTTATAAGAATGGTTTAGTATAGAGTCAGGGTTCTGCCTTTTGGTAAATAATTAATTTAAAAAACTAGATAAGTAGGTACCAAATTAAGTTCTGAAGTGGAATCTGTATTTTACATTAACCTTGAATTTGAACCCATAGCCTTAAAAATAATTATCTATTTCATCTACCTGAGCCTGCATTGTTCCAAAGATTTATAAGATTGCCCTGAATTTTTACTGTTTTTAAGACCTAGGTATATTATAAAAATTAAAAACTAGTAGCAACAACTTGGGTGTACTCAGTTTTTAGTGTATTATTTTTCAAAATGCTTAAGTATTTTGTTGAGCTCAATAATAAGCTTTCTGTAGACAAACAAATATGTTTTTTTTCAAATTTTTGGAAACAAGGATTCTTTACTGAAAGAAGATGGATTAATAATGGACATTTTCCACCTGTCACCTATGCCAAAAAAAAATTGCTGCTTCAAATCAATTCTTTAATTTTTCTATATGGTTGAATCTATGCCTTTTATGTTTATATAAATTTGTAGTAAACACATAAACATAAATCATATTAATAGCCTTACAAAGGAACATGTTTGCCACGTTTTCGCCGGTTTCTTGAAGTTCTCTATAAGTACTATTTTAATAAAAAAAAACACAGTGAACCAAATTAAATTACTGATGATATCTGTAAAAATTTATAGTGGTTCATGGAACGGTTCTTATTAAAATACTACTAGCTGTCCAAAAAGCATTGAAAATTTTAAAATAATGGCAATTAATTTCGAGAATTCGGGAAAACTCACTCAACACTCAGGACTTCTCGCGAATATTGGCAAACCTTTTAAATTCCTGCTATTAGCATCACCTTAATACTTCTTATATTTATTGACGTTTCGACCTTAATTAAGTCATCTTCAGGACAATATACTTAATGATTTTTATGATATACGTCAATAATGACTGCTTCATTAACAATTGTCGATAAAAATATACTTATGAGTATTGACAGGAAAATTTCGGGTCGGTACTTCAGAATTTTCTTTGTAAACTTTATAATTTTCACGTTTAAATCAGATCAAATGCATTATCGAGGCATCAAAGCATATAACGGAAATATAATTAAAGGATTTTCCACAGCCAGGTGTTAAACATTCCACACATTTAGTGAAATTTTAATTGTCGTTATTGTGAACAACAATAACAAAATACTACTTAATTGTCCAATTTGTAGTACTCGTACCTACAAGAAGACCGATAGAACTGGTCCTTACCGATTTTAATAAAGTTTACTATACAGGTAGAACATCGGAAAATAGGGGACAAGTATTTTTTTACTGCTAATATTTACATTAAGGGGATATTAACCTTGAAATTTGGTAAAAAAATAGCTATTTACCTCGCTGTTTACCTAACAAGTGCGGAAAAGTCACTTTCCTCACATGTTGGGTACAATAATTTTTCTACGATCTTGAAGAAAATTATCTAGTTTTGGTATTTTTTAAACATTTTATTTTAGTATAGACATCAAAGTGAAAATGCAATTCGGAATTCAAGCTTATATTATTTTCATTTGTTATTAACAAACAGGTAATAAACAGTATCCAGTAATTCTTCACGGCGGCAGGCGCCCGCCTACCCAATTAATGTGACAACTTCAGTCAAAGGTATACAATCTGGAGCCTCCTTCAGAAATTGCCCTATATTGTTTCTTGTTAGTCTTAGATGTTTTGACCGAAATCCAACATTCATTTTCTTGAGAAAGACGATCACCTTATAATATTTGCTTATATCTAAATTATGTTTTAATTTTAACTCAATTTTAACATTGAGTACCTTAACCATAACGTCGATGGTTTGCTAGTTTTTCAAATGGAAAATTATACTAGAATTTCCTCTTCTTTCTTAAAATTTTATTTTCTTTTTTGCTTTTTTTCACCTTCGCTCTCAATGTTTAAAAATTTGACTTTAGTTTAGTGGTCCACAAACAAGAAACTAGAAAAAAACGTGTTGTGAGTGTTCCCTGTTGGGGCGTAATACGGAGGGGGAAATTTTTTAAAAATCCCTTACATAATGAATTTGTTGATAGAATCTTGCCTTAATGTTAATTTACAAATGTACTATTTGACACTAACTGCGTCCTTGTACAACGTTATTTGAGATTGTATTCCACCCAATATTGTGCCGGATCTTTACTGGACTAGGTACTGTAACTTTAAGTTTCCTTTTTGTCAAAAAATAAAAATAAATTAAAAAGTTTTTATTTTCCCGTTTAGGTTTCTAAACAAAAAAGGTAAATAAAGAACTACCTAGGTGCTATAAATTTAAAAAAGTAAATTGAATTTTACAAATGAAGACCACAGGGGAAAAACAAGGAATGTCACAAAATTAGTTTTGAGAAAAATCAATTTAAAAGTTTAACACTTTACGAACTATAAAATATTTTTTATTTTAAATTGAACATTGCATCTTTGTAACAAGAAAAGTGTTTTAATAACGCCTTAAAAATAGTGTAACTAAAAAATATTTTTAAAAAAGAAAATACAAAAAATAAACAATTTCTTCAGGTGAAAAATCAGAGGTGTACTAAAATAAGTAACATTTTCATAAAAAAAAAACACGAAATGTCCAGATTTCCTTTTCTTGATTGCAGTTCTGGTTCTTTTCGGGCGTTTTTCACCGACTTCACAAGAGTAGGGTATCAATTCGACCCTACACATGTGTCATTTTTTTATGTTATGTTCACGCATAATTTTGAACCATGTCCGCTGTGGACATTCCATGTTTTTCCCCGATATATGGCTATTTTAAATACAAATATTGGCGGACTGTCCTATGTTCTTCCCCTGGGTTTGGGTTTATGATAAAATATAGAGGTTTATCTAACAGATGGCGATAGTAACTTAATTTTTGATATTTTGTGACATTCCTGGTTTTTCCCCTGTGGTCTTCAAATAATAATATACAAAATAACTGAGTACACCCGTGAACAAAAAAATTGTATATCTACTTCACAGTCTTAGCGCCAGTTCCCGAAGCAATTCCATTAAGAATCGTTTAGACTCTGGACTAGATGTGCAATTATATAAACCACCACAACCGTAGATACATCTTTAAAAATAAGACATTAAAACATTATTTTTATTGATATGATTTTCAACATCTTTAAAATCAGAAAAAGAATAAATTTTTCTGTTTTTGCTTACTTTTTTTGGAGTTTTTATCATTGTTGTTGCTCGGTTGTGTGTCAAAATACACTTTTGATTTCTTTAGTGAATTACACACAAAAATGAAAGATCTTAAATTAGCTCGAAAATTCTCCTAAAAATTCGCAATCGGTTTGAAGTAACAGAATATCCAAATAACAATATAACTTTAATTTTTGGATCTCCTCCAACAACACAACTTTATCAAGTCCTTATAACAATTCATAGAAAGTATGATAACTGATGGAGCCGCCTTCTTTATAACAAGATTTTCACATTTTTCGAGTAATTCTTTGGAGAAGTATACTAAAAATAAATTATAATAATTAACGTACATATGTATCTAAAGTTTTGGGAAAAAATTGAACGACCAAAAAACAACTTGATAAATAAACGTGTTTCAATTTATGTTTGAAAAAACTTCCCAAAACTTTAGATGGGTACATACGTTACGAGGTTTCTAGGATTATAAAAATCGTCCCTTATTATAAGGAATTTTATTGTACACAGATATTAGGGAGATTTTGCAAGCAGAAATTCCAGACACGCTATCCCCTAAACGCTAAAATATAAGGTGATGTTGAAACAGACGATTTATAAAAACCTTTAAAATTGAAGAAATTTTAAAAACCTTCCCCATTTGTGGTCGGTTTAGAACGTTTATTAGTAAATGTAGCAACAACTCTGATTAAAACACCACTCTAAAGTTTAGCGTTTAGGCGTTAGCATGTCTGGAATTTCTGCTTGCAAAGTCTCACTATTATTTAGGAATAAATACTGGAACTATTATGTATGTCCTTTAAAGTTTACTTGCGAGATGATGGCAAGAGGCTGCTTTTCTTCAAGTTAATTAATTCTTTTACCCTAGTCAGGACGTGTCAGAGCAAGATACTTAAAAAAAGTCCTAAAAATATGGTAAACCACTTGTGTAAAGATTGTTGTACAGAAAATATAAATGTATGTATTTTGTATAGGTAATTTATGTTGCTGGAAACAGTTTTGCTCATTGTTAAAGTTTGTAAATGGAAATGTGTGACGAAGTTTTTCAAGATGTTTTGTACCGTGACTACTGTGAATGTAATTTTTTAAATGTGTTGGTATAGAATGTAATAAATTATTATTTGTAGAAATATTGTGTTTTATTTCAAGAATTATGTAGGTATTATTTTAATGCAGTGGCCGATTAAAAGGCATTTGGGGGCCATAGGCACAGCTGGTCAGATGAGGGCCCTCAAATTATTTTCTAAATATTAAAAATGCAGAGAAATTAATTCTTCGCTAGTGCCATGAAAGACAGTCAACAACTTGAGAGAAAGGGAGTATTTTTTATTCTCGTCCAGATTTAAATTTATTCTACATAGCTTATTTGGTGAACATTTTAAAAAAATACCTTCAGGAAATCAGAATACTGACAGACTAAATAAGATGCTGACGTAACGTTGACGGTAACTAAATTGACTATTTTTTTTGTCAAATGCAATGTAATGGGCTTATGCAGCATTTTTTTTACATCATAATACAGAAGTGCTCCATTCGAAAAGCTTATCACCAAAAGATTAGAACTTTTTCTGACCGAATTCACCCTTAAAATAGCGGGATCAAACATCGCTCATTATGAAAGGGGACGATGGCGTCTGGTGACGTAGTCCCACGATGAGCGGTAAGCGTTGGCCCCGCTGCAAAAATTTTGCAACTAACTTTGTCAAAATGACACTCGTCAAAAACCTTAATCCTCTTAGAAGATCACATTGCCCGTTACAGTTATTTGTTTTTCGTGTGATGACGTCAAGCTTATTTATTTTATTACGGGCCCTTTGGGGTTCCTGGCCCGTGTTCCACGGAACCTAATGCTAAAAATTACTCCTTATTAATGTATAAAAATTTCATTTTTATCTTCAAAAAGTTTAGGAAAGCTGTGCTTCCCCCGCTTCCATGAATGGCCTCTGGTATTTGCTTATTAAAGGAACGTAGAATAAAAATAATATGGTCATTGTCTCATATGTCGATGACGCAAAATGATTATTACTGAATACAATGGGACAGAAAATTATTTGCACTTAGACAAATATAAATGCGATGAGAATCTTGACATATTTTAATCAGTTGTTTATAATTAAATTCAAGGTTTTTCTAGCGAAGCAACTGCATATTGCATACACGAGTATTCAATTTTAGTAGGTAATATAGACAATGTATTTTGAAAGCTGTTTTACGCTATCTCGCATTCAAACATAACACATAACTTAAAAAGCGCCAAGAAGTACATAGATAGCCTTATTGGTAGATAACAGTTTTTAAAATAACCTTGTATGATATGCAAGTCAAATAGGGGGAGACAGAGGCGTATTAAGCCATACAGGCATCCCAGCCCGTCCAAATTTTGTATGTGCCCCATTCTCTCGCTATGGAGCAGGGGTACTTAACCGGTGGTCCGCGGACCACAGGTCCAAAGGGAAAAGCACTTAAAAATTGCTGCCCCCACTCTTATCATCAGAAGCATCGCTCAGAAAAATCTAAAAAAAAAAATGAACATTGAGAATTAGGTGTAGATTGAACGAAAATTATTGATTAAACTGTTAACCGTGACCATGACCACTAGCCAGCCAAAAACGATGATTAGGTATATAAACTTTTTAGGTATATTTTTACACTGCAAAAACAACTTATGGGACAGGCTTGACATATGTCATGTTATGTTTCTCATAACCTAACTTTCTACCAATTGTAAAAATTTTACGAGTATGAGAGAGAAACAAGACAAGAGAGAAAAAAATGAGAAAGAAAGAACATGGGATTGAGAAATAATTCATTCTCAAATCAAATTGGATAGAATATAGCAAAATTCAGTTAAGCAAGCTGCAGCTTCTCCACCTTGCCAAGCCAATTCTACTGCAGCGATATGAAAAGTTCCGTGGCAGCCCTTCAGGGGTGTTTTGGTTCCATAAATTTACCACTTTGGCTATTTCTGCTGAACTTTCTTTTACAGGGAGTCGATTGCAGGTTTCGTCTCAGCGTTGCGAGCAACTCGCGCTTGTTGAAATATGACGCTCTTGAATGGATCTATTGTAACTTTATATTCTTGATAGTATTATTCTTGTGAGCTTATTTGTTATGTTGATTGTAGTTTCTTTAAACTCCATACCGTTCTTTTTTCGCATAGTTAAGGCCCAATCCTTTAACATAGAAGCCAGATCCTTCACCGTTTTTTCCATCTAATTCATAATTTCTGACATTGCAAAAGTCTTAAAATGCTTTCCATACAAATTTTTTACTGTAAACAGTATTTTTGGTACGTTATTATATCAACTGTGTGTTTAATTGTAACAATTTTAATAATTAAAATGCCTGTTAATTTGTTAAACTAATTAAAAAAGCTTGAAAATAAAAAATTGATGTTTATTTAAAAACTACGTTGCATATTTTGCAACTAAAGAAAACAAAAAATAAAACAGAATCTACTTAAAGTTAATGCCTACCAAAACTAGTTTTTACAAAACAAAGGCTGATAATCATGCACTAGTGCATGATTATCGCGTAATCTTATTCTGATTGATTTAATCAACAATTAAAACTTGCCATTTTAGTGTTAGAATGTTGACAAATGGATGAAACTCTCTGTAGTAATATATTACGGTAAGGTAAAATTAACGAAAATCATCCCTGAAGATTTGTTGCCCTACAAACTGCTTGACTGCATTTATTCACGAAAGCAGTTTCTTTAGGGCAACAAATCTGAGAGAATGATTTTCGGATTATTTTACCTTTCCCAAAATATGTATTTTGTAGATTCATTATTTACCGAATAATATTGATAAAAAAAGTTAAAAACCTATTTTACTTGGAACAGTACCTATAAAGTATTTAAAAACACAATTTGTGTAAATTGTTGTTGAGTTGCTAGGAATTTGAGTGAACGAATCCAATTTTCCATAACAGACCTATATAAAAAGGAAAGAGATGGGGGTGAGAGTGAATAGATTTTTTTTTTTTTCAAAAATGTTGAGTAGTATGTCATTTCCGGATCACAGACACACGCCACTGGACAATTTTGTTCGAAAGAACTTCGTAAATGTCTCCACGATAGGTAAAACGTAAATCATGACCCTCTTTGGTTGCCAAGGTTTTGTAAGCAAGCAAGAAATTTACGGATATGGCCTTATTTTTATACTTACATTAATTCAAAAGGCGTCGGCAACCTTTTTCTGGTCGTAAATTTTTTTTATAACAAATTATACAAAAGTTTTACGTTTATTTTTAGGCCCTATTTAGAACAGACTAGGCGAAAACAACGCACAAAATATAAAATGACGATTCCCTTGTTTTAGGTCCAAAAACTCTGTTTTTTACATTTTCTAGTTTATGAGGAGACAAATATTCAGTTCAATTCATTCGATATAGTCGGCTTCCATTAGTAATTCTAGCAATTCTATTTTTTTATTATTATTGTTGCTCCATAATTTGCTATAAAAAAAACAATTACTGCGATGTGGACTATATACAGGGTGGCAAAAGTATAGAAACACCAAAATATCTACAAACCGAGCCGTTTTCTTAAAATATGCAGACACACCAACTTAGATTTTTATTTTTGCACATGTTTTTGTTAAATTTTGACAGTTGTCAAAGTTCTGACATCTTAAACTTTTTTAGATGCCAACATAGACTATGTTTACAACTTTTCAAGGTTTTTTGTTTATACGTTTAAATATGGCAGCACATATGTACAAGAAGGTATCCCGACAAGGATGTGACTTATCTTAGATAAGGTTCGCCCCACCCTAAAAAGTGTTTAAGTTAAAATTGACAAGGAGTTATGTGAATTTTTTTTTTCGATTGCAAATTCTGGTGATTTTAGGTTTAGTTTAAAGATGACATGCCATTAAAACTGAATAATAATTTTTAATTTAATACCATCTGATAAGTCGGATAGGTGAATAAACTTTTATTTTAATGAAATTATTAACAAATAAAGTAAAATAAACAAAATAATGATTTTAATTGTCAACACTAAAAGAACAGGATAAAAGGAAATTATTTACAAGTAGGTACTATATACAGGGATATCCAAATAAAAGCGAACAGGCCTTACTTAGCTTAGAACTTTCTTATTTTTACAAATGGGAAAAAGTGTTAAATGTCATTCATATATCTTATCAGCAAAATAATAATAATTGAGCATCGAAAAAAAAAATATAGTATAAAACATCGACTTTCTCGCTTATTTTAAATTGGATGGTATGATTTTTATCATGTTTTTGGATTCCAGGAGAAGTTCTAAACATATTTTGTATAACATACTCTAGATCTGTATGTTTCCTGTTTCAAACATACAGATCTTATTCACCGCAAAAAATATTTGACAAATTATAGGAACAAACAAAATTCTTATTTACAACATATTTTCGGAAGACTCTGAAGTAAGTATATATATTTTAATAAGAATATGCCTCTAAATAAAAATTATTACCTTAATTATTAGGCATAGTTTTATTTTACAAAATTATTTACATTTTCTTTTCACGTAAATAAATATATAGAACGCAATTGGCAGGCAATTTACCAATATCTATTATTTTAGATTAGTTTATCCCTTTATTTACATGATTATTTTAAGTCATATGCTTTTTAAAATTTGTATTATGAGCAGGAGGCAAAGTATATTGCCTATAGAATTTATATAAAATCGTGTATACCCAACTTAAACTCTATATTGAGCGTTATAAATTTCAAAAATAACTCACAACGTGACGTCATGCGCGAACCCGGACGAATTTGACACGGTTTGGTATCATATCTTCTTTTATTTGTATCGTGATCTACATATTAAGTATAACTACATACCTATAATATATACTTGTTTTTCCTTGAATTAGGTTCCAAATGTTCCTATATTATATTCTTTCAATTAACCATCACAGTTGATAATATTATCTATTTTAACTATCATTTCTACTATAAATATGTTATTCTGGACGCATAAGTTCAGATCCATTTTTATTTTGTAACCTTACAATAGAAAATAAATATGTTTTGTTTTAAATATAGACTAAAAGTCGACAAAGTGGCAAATAAATTAAATGATATTATGAATTTGTTTCCGAGTTCTGATTTTTTGTACCATGTCTCCATAACATCGATGCACTGTGCGCCCACGGTACGTTAGTACTTAGACTTGACGCCTACATAGGCTGTCCCAAATAAAAAAAAATCCTGAAATTTCTTATGCTCCTGTTGTTCTACGTAAAACATCCCCCTTACATCTCGCCCTATCGTAGACAATAGAAGGGTAGGTCTAGCAAAGCCTATTAATTATAAACCGTGTAAAGCTCCAGAAAATACAATTATTCTATTTTACACATTAACCAAAACAGCAGGTAATGCAGTTGACTCAACAACTCGACTTTGTTAACGTAATAAACAAACGCAATTAAAAGACATTTTCACTGACATCATATACGGTTTTAACTTAAAAATAGCCCGAGCATTTTAATTAGTCAATGCATTACCGTTTTTCTTTACTTAGAAATAACGTAAATTAAAGAAACTGACTGTAAGTGGTAAAAACACTTGTAAGCACTAAAGAACTACCCTGGGTTCACTATAAAATGGCTTAAAACGTATTACTGTGCTTTAGAACTTCTAGTTGATCAGCTGGTTTTGACAAGTTTTTCCCTGTAATTGGTAAAAAATGTTTTTATAACGAAATTTATTGCCCTAATGACACTTAGCTTTTTCTAGTTTTAGGCTATTTTACATTTTTTTAAAGAAAAGCAAATAACTTTGATTGGGTTCAACCAATTCAATCAAACCCAATCAAAATAAAAAAAACTAATATATTTTTAAAGATTTTATTTGTAGTGATTTATACAAATACACTAATAATTAAAAAGTATAACAATCTCACAGTCTCAGGGGGGGGCCACGGACCCCCTGCCCCCCCCCCCCCTGCGGGCGCCCATGTATCCCAATAGGTAGTTCGGGATCTACTTTTTAAATAAAACCAACAATTTTAGAAAAATAGCATGTTTGTTTATTTAATCAAAAAGTAGAGACGTGATGGCAGATAACGTAAGATCAAAGAAAATGTCCTAAAAGTATGTCGTGGAATCAATCATGCATGTCTTGAATTATTACTCTTGAAAAGTAACATCCGTAAAAGGTATAGGCGAATGAAAAATAAAACTGTTAAGTTATAAAGTATTTATTTTAAAGAAAATTACATTATTGTCATTGTCATTGCATAATACAGAATTAAATAAAAACATATACAACAAAGAACCTAAAAATTATAAATGAGAGACGTGTCCTGTGTCCACCTTGTACTTCCAAACATGTTCACATTCTTCTTTTTACAGAATCAAAAACATTAGTGAGCACTTGGGGGGAGTTGTTAATCTCCTGAAGTTTGTTTGTAATTCTAGCCCGTAGGTCTTCTAAATATTCACAAGGGGTTTTGAAAACCCAGTTTTTAATGTGTGGCTATAGAAAAATCACACGGCGTGAGATCGCAGGACCGTGGTGACCTAACTGGCATATTACGACTAATGATTCGATCTTCGAAGAATTCTTCCAACAAATTTAAATTATCAAGAGTTACGTGAATTGGTGCGCCGTCCTTCTGGAAGTAGCCTTGTCGTATCTCTTCATCGTCTAATGCGTTTTCTAAAATTTCATTACGGTATCGCGTCGAATTGAGATTCCCTTTAAAAAAATCGGTCCAATTAACCTTCTTTTCGATATGCCGCCTACACGCCAACTCTCTGTGAATGCAGAGGATTCTCTATAAAGAAATGTGGATTTTCAGAACTCCATATATTCTCATTTGTTAAGAATTTACATAACCAGAGAGGTAAAACCATGCCTCGTCAGTAAAAAGGTTTTTTGAAATACGTTTTCATTATTATGCAAATTACCCATAAACCACTCTGAAAATTGCATTTGCTGCGGCTTGTCGTTTGGTAACAATTATTGGCCTGAGCTTAGAGGATAAGCGTCACATTTTAGGACTATATTGCAGGTTCCGTAGGATACATTTACTTGCTGGCTTAAACGCCGACTAGGGGTTTGTGGGTGTTCATTAACAATTTGCCTTAATTCTTCTACTTTTTGTGCAGTGCGAACTTTGGGACTCCCACCGCCTTCATTTCTATTCACACCTCCTGTTTCTCTAAACAAAGCCTCAGATCTAGTCAAAACTTGGCGAAACTGGTCGAAATCCATGAATGTGTGGAAATTCTATTTGGAAATCCTAAATGGCGTCCCGTGTTGAATAAACCCATTGGCCATCAACCCTTCTACCATTTCTATAGTAACTTTTGATCATAAAAGCTTTTTGTTCTGTTACCATTTAATTTTCTTAAAAATAAAAACTTCAGAACTTGGCAGTACTATTTTTTATTCGCCTATACTTTTTACCTATGTCACCTTTTAAGAGTAATAATTCAAGACATGCTTGCTTCCACGGCATTCTTTGAGGACGTTCTTCAGTGTTCCGTGAAACGGAATACTTATTATTTAATCACTTCGGTGTCCGTAAATGTGTCTGTCACAGGCGATTTTATCTGAAACTATTCGACGTAAAAATTTGAAATGTGGCGGCCCAATTATAGACGTATGGTTGAATTTTGATTCTGGGTATTCATTTCAGGGGGTAAAGGGGGAAATGAAAAAAATTTTCAAGGGCATCGTGTAGGGTGTCAAATGAAAGCTTATTGAAGCACGAATTCAACAATATAAAATTTAAAGCCGGAAGTGCCGATTGGGACACCCTTTATAATGGGTCTTATATACATTTTTTAGCACTTAGCCGACTTTCTATTCTATTCCACTCTTTAATTACGCTAGAGTTTTTCTTATTTTGTTACTTCACGAAAATATTTCAACCCTGCATTTTTCTGAAACGCTCCTCGAAGCAGTGTTAGAACTAAAAATAATAGATATTATTTATCTAAAAAATATCCTATTCCAAGTCAAATTCTATAAGAACTTGTTCCAATTTCTTTTGAAATTCGTGTCCCATTCTCCATAGTCCTATCCAACGGCGACGTGCTCCACGAGGACGTGCACCACGGCCCGCCCGCTCCATAGAGCTGCGACGGCAGAACGGCAGAACAGGCGGCGGCAGGCAGCCCAGTGACAAGTGCGCGCCCCCATCCCCGAACTGAGCCGATCCCCATTTCCACCCCTCGGCGGCAACTATTCCCCACCCTCCGGCCCCGACGGACAACTTTTTGTGTTCTGTGTATCCTAAAGCGGATGGATCGTGCCGAATTCGTTAAAGCGATAGCCCGCTCTACCCGCGCGCTCTATCGAGTTTGCTGTTGCTGCTGCTCCTGCTGCTGGTGCAGCGGATATCCGCTCTGATTGTTTAATCTCTCCTTGTAGTTTCCGATGCTTAGGTTGATCACTTCGAGCGCTTTTGGAAACAAAAAAGAATAGTAGTTTTAGAGCAAGATTCTTTATTATCTTCTTTTAAATATTAGGGATTACGCCAGATGCCGAGAGGATCAAATTTCAGAAAAAGTTTTTTGCACAGAGTTCAGTAAGATAAGTCGTCATGATCGGATTAACGAAGTAAGGCTAGCACACGGATACTTTTGCATCGCTGCTTAAGGATGTCTTTTGCCTCACCATAAGCTGGTGTAACTTTATACAGTGGATCCCGACAGTATCGCGTTTTGTATCGCGATCGTATCAATAAGTGTGCAGAGGCTGTGCTATATCTACATTTGAGCCGGTCAGAGGAAAAGTGGTCTAACTGCATGGCGGTTTGCTTGTGCGTTATACCACTTTTCCTCTGAACGGCTCATATATCACTTAGGGTTAACACAATTTTAATTTTTTTTGTACACTTTTTGGTGGTAATAAACGTACCTATCCTAAATTATGGCAAGTAATTTTATGTACAATATTGTTGTGCTAAATACAAATTTGATTATTTCTCATACCCAATTTCGAAGATTGTTGTAGTATCTGATAATTGGGATTGTTTGGGTTTGCTTGGGTTTTGGGTTTGATACCCCATGATACAATAAAAGGAAGATGTGATACCAAACCGTGTCAAATTCGTCCGGTTCGCGCATCACGTCACGCTGTGAGTTATTCATGAAATTTATATCGCGCAATATAGAGTGGGGGAGGGGTATAAAAAGAGCGATTGGCAATTTCTTCCAAAAATGTTAACCAATATGCCATTTTCGGGGTTATTAGGGTCAGAAAATCTAATTTTGTGTAGTAGATGTTAATAAAATTAACTTGTGGGGGGGGGGGGGGGGGGGGGGGGGGGGGTAAAAAGAAGCGACTGGCAATTTTATCAAAAACGTTAACTAATGTGTAAATTTTGGGATTATTGAAGTCTGAAAATCCAATTTGGTCTAACAGAGGTGTTAAAAAAGATATCGGGGAGAGGGGATACTTAAAGGGAACGGCTGAAAATTTCTCGAAAAATGATTCTGAACATGTCAGTTTCGGAGTTATTGGGATCAGAAAATCTAATTTTGTCTAACAGATTAACAGATGGTAAAAACTAACGGGAGGAGGACGGAGTGATAGGGAACTTTTCCAGAAATGTTGTCATTTTCGGGGTGATTAACGTCAAAAAATATAGTTTTGTGTAAAAGATGTTAAGAAAATTAATAGGGAGGGGGGTGATTGGCAATTTCTCCAACAGTATTAACTAATGTTTCATTTTCGGGGTTATTTAGACCAGGAAAGCTAATTTTATGTAACTGATGTTATACAAATTAACGGCGGGGGGTTAATGTGCGCGTTGGGATTTCCTCAAAAATCTTAGCTAATGTCAGTTTTGGGTTATGGAGGTCAGAAAATCTAATATAACATGGTCATTAGAAATTTAAAGAGGGAAGATAAGATGAAGGGAGGGGATAAGGATAGGCACACTAAAAATATTTTTTTATATATAAAAGGAACAAAATAAATAATAAATACGTAACAATATTTATTTTATACTTTTCAGTGCTTTTCCTTTTTTGAAGTTGGTTAATTTAAAAAAAAAGACATATTTTTTAGGAGCAATAATTCATAAATACCACCTGACAAAATCTAATATTAATTTTATTTCATTTACTTACCTTCTTTATCAGTTACCTGAGTCCCACCCTGATTTTTGGGTCATGTAATATATTAAATATTGAAATCCCGTCTCCAGATATAACTAACCTAGTCTAACATAACTCATGCGTCATGATTTCACAATCATGACATCAAAACTACACTATTATCACCTATACCACTCGGACGAAGTCGCAGGTAAAAGCTAGTCTTCTATAATAAAATAACATATGTCCTGACTGATTCATCATCGCCAAGCTGAAACCTCTGAAGCTATAAATATGAAATTTGGTCAGTGGTTTATTTTATAATGTAGAGTGTAGAGACTCACTACTAACAAGGGATTTTTCAAAATTCAACCCCTAAAGGGGTCATAAGGGGGTTAAAAGTTTGTATGGGGAAAAATATTAGTTGGTCCTATTAGCATGAAACTTCATAGAAGTACTCCAAAAAATAAATGATTAAACACGTGCTTTACAATTTTTAATAAATCAACCCCTAAGGGGGTCAAATGGGGGTTCAAAGTTTGAATAATGCAATTCGGAGAAATTTCTTCAATGAGTAGTGCACTTTTTTAATTTTAGCCCCCCCCCCCCCCCCCGCTTAAGATTATGTGAGCAATTTTTCAACGAGCATAGTTTTATCGTCTCTCAAGTCAAAATTTTGGTCGCTTCTATTCAGACAGGTCATATTCATACTTTAGGTACTTTGCTATGTATAAACACCCCGTCACATGGACTTTCTATTCAACTATTGTCAACATACTATTGCATAATAAATCAGTAAACATAATGCACCAAGAATAATGGGAAAGCCACACCAGACTGCTGGACACTGAAAAAAGATTTTTGGCAAAGCATAGTGCTTCGTTAATAATGCTTTTTATGCACGAATAATTCGCAGGTAGCCACCGAAATTCTTGGAAAAGTGCCACCTAATACGTTTTTCTGTATGACTGGCATTCATGTTTCGCCCTACTATCGGCCTTTCTTTTAACTGTCAATCACCCCGGCAGGGCACCACACGGAGGAGGTACATGCATGACTACGATCGGCTCGAAAGACATGGGTGAGTTTTTGCAACGCAACGGTAGTTACTATTCACATAAATGGGTTCTTTTACGAAATTTTAATTTTGGTGGCCATACATCATTGACATTTTAAAGATATATTGAAGAAAATAAGATATATTAATTATTAAATTAGTAACACAATATCCATTTGCGGATAACGTTGACACTTAAATTTAGAGGTAAATTCCTAAATGACCTTGTTCAGTTTTATCATTTCGCGTTTTCAATAAAATATCTTAATATTATTGCACAATCAGTCAATTGAAACACGCACACAAAAAATTACGTCAGTTGGTCGGATAATAACAAAAATATTAAGGTTTAAAATTCGACCAAATTGAAAACATTCAGTTTCCCGCTGGACGTCATTCTACGAAAAACAACCGAACGTACTGGGCAATGTGGCAAATTAAACTAAGCATACGGCAACACCACCATGCGTTCCTTTAACCGTTTTTTTTATCTTGCGTTACTTATATCCAAGATTGTGTCAATTAGAAAGAAGGCTATTGATTCAGGTACATAGTTTTAGAGAGACCGTATCAAGGAAGTTTGTTGAGTGCAGGATGTCATACTTGGCGTAAATCCAAACTGCTCCTAGACTGTTAACGTTTCCTCCTTAACTCTACAATATTTTCCCAAATCTCACATAAAGTGTCATCAGCTTGGTTCCTCTATAGTTTCCATAGTCTTGAATGATATTGTGTTCCCTATAAATAAGCACAATAATCCTGTCTCTCCATCACTGACTTGTGTTTCTTGCGGTGTGTAAACTATTCCGTACAGCAATGCATGCAACCTACCGGCATTCATGATGTACAATGAACACCATCAAAAGTGCTGCAATTTATCTGTTCTGATGTCGCTGGTTCTGCCAAGTTAAAAATGGCATAGTGCGGATACTGCGGATCGACCTTACACGCGGTAGATCCGTAAATATAGCTCTGTCCTCTGTCTGTCGTTACGACATCAGTAAATTCCTAAGCGTTGCAAGTTGTCAGTGCAAACAGGCCCCTTCAAGCTTCAAGTTACGCTCAGGGTATAGTAACCGAATGTCGGATAGTAGTCAAAGGCATGTCGCTGACGAGCACGCAACGCACCTGCATGTCGATGTTTCATTACTCTTTTTCACTTTTTTTTAATTTTAAATATTAATGAAAAACTGTTATAAAAAGTAACAAGCACATTTTTTTCACGGCGATTTAAATACAGCCTTTGGGTATAAGGCAGGTTTTTTTTTTATTTGCATCTGCGATTTTGTGACAATTTAGACAAAATAGGAGTTAAGAGTATAGTGATGGAACGATTACGATTAATTGTAATAGGCGATTATTGCTTTTTACGATTAATGATAATCGTTGTTTTTAGTACGATTAATATTAATCGATACTGATATAGATGAAGATAAGTAAAAAGATAGTTTGTTAAGGAGTGCATCATGCCATAATTTGTCAAATGCCTTGGAAATGTCAACTTTACAGATACCAGAGAAAAAAGAAAAGGCCATAGGCCTATAATTAGGTGGAAGGGACTTGGAACCTTTCTTGGGGACAGGCTATACACGAGCAGTCTTCCTAGAGCAGTCATCCTAGAAGCTTTTATGATATAGTGCGACACATGGTAAGTTGTACGTGAGGAAAGGGTGAGGAAACGATGAAAAATTAGGTGGGCGGAGCTTAAATACAAATCACCACTCAGTAAGCAGCTGGATACGCCATTATTATTGTAGACGCCAGCCTATTAACCTATCAACCGAAAGAACGATGCCACCTGTTAACAACGATTCCAAAGATTCGCATTATTTTAATCTTGACGAAGTTTCCGACTGGCGACTTCCGATGTTAACATAGAATAAGTACCATATATTAAACCATATCGCTTAACATCACTGCGAAAAATAATTTTCAGTAACTTATTTACTATAGTTTTGTTTGTCAGTTTGGCAACATACTAATTTTTTGCTTGCATTCTTTTAGTGGTCGAGTTGATACAAAACAGTATTTTCCGGTAACAGGTACGTTACGTTCCAGTTCCAAGTTCATACCTGTTCCAAATACCTGTTATCTTTTACCTAGTACAGTAAAAAGTACAATTCAAAACACATTTCAAAAAAACATGAATTTAATTAGGTACAATATATATCATGCAACTAAAATAATTACATAACAAAATAAATTATTTATTGCTCTTAAATAATCAAATTAATTTATTTCATGCTCTTTTCGAATCCGGCTATATATATATATATATATATATATATATATATATATATATATATATATATATATATATATATATATATATATATATATATATATATAGGGTTAGTTATTTTTTTAAACCTAAAATATAATTTTAAAAAATTCAAATGACTATAACATTCTACTAACACATTTTTTTCTCTTAAAATTTAAGAATTGTCGACAAAATGATGTAAAATTTGTTAAAAAAGAAATAATAAATAAAATACCTAAGCGTGTTAATTTTTTCCCAGGTGGGTCAATTCAAAAATTCAACTTTTTTTCGCAAAATACAAAATATTTTTTTTCTTTACTAAATCATTCCTAGTAGGCTCACTATTAAAAAACCTGAACTTCTCATGGGTCCCATAAGTAGCAACAGAGATATATAACTTTAAAATTTCACAGGCCGCACCTGAAGTCGAATGAAAATTTTTTTCTCTTAGCAATTAACTTCAGAATTCAACATTTTCTTCTTCATTAAGTAGGGATGAAGGTTAAAGATTTTCTCGGATCACCTTTATAATATCATGAAAGGCCTCAACAGCAAAGTGAACTGTGCAATAGTATCCTTTTACAATTTTTAACCACTAATTTAGGTTGAAAAGTGTCAATAAAGTATGCATTTTGAACCCAAAATACCTCGTCGGCTAAGATCCATTGTTTTACAGATTTATCAATAATTTGTGCTTGTGCTTCTTGACTAACAGTAAGGCCTTGTAAACTGACTTTGGTGTTATAAACGCTCTTTAAACAAAGCAGAATTGACGACCAGCGAGTTTTCACAGGCAAATGAATGGCACCTACTTTTGACATTTTTGTTTTCAGTTTGTTGTCTAATGTGTTTCGCAATTTCTGTAACTTTGGCTATTACAGATAAAATACTGTTAATTTTATATTTATTTAATCAACTTGTTCATTTCCTTAGCAATAATAAAAACCAGGGAGTTAGTAATTGTACAGTCACTACACCGTCCCCGCTACTTGTAACTTCCATTGGAACTAAAGTGCACAGACATATAGGCCAGTTACATACTTTAGGCTGTTAACCACTGTGATGCTTGTTTCAATTTAAAGTACCCCTTTTCGTTGTCAAATTAGACCGGTCTAGCGTTGGAGAACCTGGCCGTGAATCTTTAAAAGTAACAGTAAGCAGGTAACACCATTTTCTGACTTTTTATACGCGACACCACTGACTCTTTCCTATTCCATACCCATCTTCTATCTTTATGCCATCAAGTTTTTGATTGTACAAAGTTTTAACCAGTATATCCACGCGGAATTCCATTGTGTGTTGGTTAATCTAAAACGAGATCTAAACTTTATCTAATTCCCTTACGACAGTTAAAGTTAAGTCAAAGTTTTAAGATATTTTCAAAAGTTATCTACTTCATTTTTAAAATTTCATTTTGTTTCAAGGCTCAGAAACCTGTCATCAAGACGGATGAGGAAGGGCATTTTTTATAGGAATAACACAGTTCGTGAGAAACTAAGTTTTATCTGTAATTGTATAATTTTTAATATTATACCATAATTTTATAAAAATATGGATTAAATGTCTTATAATTTATCTGAAATCTTACGTAAACGTAACAAATTGTACTGCATAAACGCAACCAATTTTTCTCGCGTCGCCATAGTGGCCTGGGCCTGGAAGCGCGTTTCGCAATGGCCACAGTTCGTCTATTAAGCCTTCATGTAGGTTGTTATTAACCCCGCTTACAAGTAACGGCACTCGTTACGCCTGAAACCGGGTAAATTTAATAGCCAGGGCAGTGTATTTCTGTTTTTTTCCAATGGGGACCATCTTCTGTGATGTGGACAATAATTTAGACTGTGTTTGTGTCGCATGAATGTAATTTATTAAAAAAAGGATTTTCTGGCCGATCTAACGTTGTTTATTTATTTTTATATAATTATATATTTTAAAAACAACTAAACTATGGACTGTTAAAACCTTAACTTTTTACGCAGTTTTGTACAGGGATATCCAAATAAAAGTGAACAGGCCTTATAACTTTTTTATTTTTAAAGATGGGAAAAAATGATAAGTATGAAAATTTTGAGGATTTTTATGGATTATTCATATATCTGTGTAATATAGTTGTCCTGAATAGAAGTATCAAGTTTAGAGCATTTATTTTGATAATAATTGTGAAACCTAATGAAAGATGTTTATTTTTACTGCTGTTGAGAAATAAAAAATTTTCACTAAACTACCTCATTGCGTCATTCATATTACATCTTATTTCCAGATCTCTATATATTCGTTCAGAGACTAAAAATGACATATCATCCGCATAAACAGACATGGCGTCCGCAGAGATGCAACATACCATTTATATATGTATAATACAAAAAGGACAAAGACCAATAAAGGGCAAAACCCAATATAGAACATGTGCTGTGATAGAACCCTGTGGGACACCTATCTCTATATTTACCTGTATAGAATTAATACGTTGTTCGGTTTTTCGGTCACGATAAAATATACTTACATACTGCTTTCTATTTTCAAGAAATGTTCAAGTTTCAATCCAATTCAAGGAAGAATTGCAAATTCAATAACCAGATAAGGACATTCGCCCGCCTCAATATACCTTACTATTTGGTAGTAAAATGAGTTTACCTATAGCAGTAATGGTGGATTTCCCATTCGTAAAACCATAGTAACAGAACCGCCGCCGCGTAGCTTCATTTTATGATGAGGCTATTTCACACGTTTTAGATAAAGTAAAATTCAAAATATACCGTTGATTTTTTGACTGCAATAAATCCTTAATGATGTCTTAGGCTATAAAAGCTCATAAATGTCCATCCCTTTCAGACAGGGCTGGCCCTTAATATTTTACCTGCGACATGAATTATACCAATTGTTAAGATTATTATTTTCCAATTCATTTTAGGAAAAAATGGTTAAAATTAAATTTTTACATGTAATTAAATTAATTACCTGTAACTTAAGCACTTAATATTAATAATATATAATGATATTTTATTAAGGCACCTTCAGTCACCTTTTTAGCTTTCCTGTGTGAGGTGCGAGTTGTGTGCGCTAATTTTGTCTTTTTATTTTAACTATTTAGTTTGCTTAGTTAAACTATTTTTTAAGTATAATGTGGCGTCCATGGACTCATGCTGATGGTGCAGCTAGTAGTGTATCTTTAAAAAGAAAGCATTTATCACCCGATGCGAAAGAAATAGTCAAAAATGTATATTCATCTTTACTAAGAAGGGATTTGAATAAAAATGCTGCTTTAGCAGAAACTAGTGCTTTAGCTAAAATTCCCTTAACTTCGATAAAGGACATAACAATGAAACCTATTAATGCAAGAAAACAACGAAACGACGTTGGCCAATTAAGAAGTATAGACGAGAGTGATAAGGACCTATTAATAAGAAAAATTTATGCTATGTATGAAGAACAATCTGTACCCACATTAAAATCATTAAAAATTAGGCTAGCAAAAGACGAAACAAATATTTCATGCAGCATATCAAGCCTAAGGAGAATTTTACTTCAAATGGGTTTTAAGTATCACACAATTGATAAAAGACAAACCATAATGGAATCTCAACGCTTACGGGAATGGCGCCAAAAATACTTAACGGCTATTAAACAATATAGAGTAGAAAAATTATGTATAATAGATTCATATTTTCAAGCCGACCCTGCACCCATTTATTGCGGTTTGAAGATGTTGGGACCTACACAATGGGGTTTAAGCAGGTAGTTGATTTATTGCAGAAAAGGTCAACGGTATAATGTGAACTATACTTTACTCGTATACTTCAAAAGTTCATCAGTTTATAATTTTATGCAGATTTAAGCAAACAGCCTTTATAAAGACGAACAAAAAACAAAAACCGTAAATTTGCTTGGTATAAAGAGGCAATACAGCTATTTTCTTTAAAAAAATAAACGACAAACAACTGTAAAAGCACTTCAAATGTTTTTGTCATTTCGAGAACGAACTAAAGTAAATAAAATTGCTTTTAAAACTTAAAAATTAACATTTTTAAAATTAATGCTGCGTAAATGAGAAAACTCAAAATAGCTACATAATGAATTTTTCTTGGGGGACGAGGAAAAAGAACTGTTTCGTTTTATATTAAAATCTTAAGTTTTAATTTTCCTTTTGATTTTAATTTAAATTTTGTATTACTAGTTGTTCCTTCGTTTTCGCTCGTATTATGGGCTCTTTTTTCACTGACCTTCAGCAAGGAAAGACGACTTCATTCATTTATAACTAGCCTTTTGTCTTGTTCCATACATTGTGCGTGTATAGGACAAAGAAAGAGGAGCTGATAGAATGTTAAGCATCCGACATCGCGCGTCGTCGCTATGGCTTTCCGAACCGTCTGTATTTCACCGAGAAAACCTGTAAAAATCCACTTCCGGATGAAAAGAGACCATTTTCCACACACTTGGTAGGTACTGATGCGCCATTTCCCAAAGTTTATGGATAATGTCCTCTTAAGAAAAGTCAAAAATCACTTAAAATTTCACTACATCACTTATACTCTGACCTGTCAAAAGTCTAGACCGGGCCCTGTCCATAGATTTCTCCTATATCGCGAAAAATAAAAGCCTTGGGAAAAAAATAATGTTTTCTATTCATTGACCCCGGTACAGGTATTAACCTGACATCAATACCATAAAATTAGTTTCTATAGACCTCGACTACACACAGGTCGGCCCTTTATTCCCTTTGTACAGTGCACGTACTAATTTATGCGTGTGTGCTCCAACAGTGCGGGCCGCGGGCATGGGGGTTGCATGTTTTAATAGTGGTATGCAAAGCAAAATTAAAATAAATATATCATGTAGGGCGTAGCTGGGGGTATTAATAATGCTTAATATGATCAAAATACTGCTACAGTATGTTTAAAAATACACTTGAAGTTCCATATAATCTCGTCAACTCATTTAGATACCGACAAATTCTCGTAGAAGAAGGTTTAAATTTGAAACTTATGTAATTTGACACTGATGAACGTATGAAGAGAACAAAGAATCCACATGGGCGTCGCCTGGAGGAAATCCCAGGCCCAGATCTACGGGAAAGGGGGGGAGGGGCATGTGCCCCGGGCGGCAAGTTGATAACCATTACCACCAATACCAGGATGTAGTATACGGTGAACGTAAATAAATATTTCTGTATTTAAAGATCAGACCTGTTCTGTTCTGTATTGAGGCAGGCAAAATTTAGGTTTGAACTTTTTAAAATAAACATTTACGTTTAGATTCATTAAGAAGGTTTAAGATTTAGTCCTGGTTGAAATTCAGATCTTATAGTTGATCAGTTATGTTTTGACAGGTTTTTGTCCTGTCATTGTTAATAAGTCGTCATTAAAAACTTATAAATTATTCTGATATTTCAGCGATTTGCCTGGTTTCCACGCGATTTTCATCGTAAAACGAGTTGCTGTAATGAATTTAGTTCTATTATTGTCGAAAGTACTTACTAAAATTGCCCTTTTTTTATATAAATTTGCGAAACACCTCATATTCATCAATTCATAGTATAAAACTTAGTTGCTTCATTCTTACACTTGTCAGTTTAAAACTTTTGGTTGTCAAATTAGATCGGACTAACGTTGCAGAATCTAGCAATTAAATTTTCTGCTTTATTCCGCTTGTTATTTAAGCAAAATTTTTAATAAAACCCTTATAAGTTATATATTTTCGGAATCTCCAGAAAAGTTTCTGTCGGATAAAGCAATATTCGCGGGAATTCGCTTTGGATTACAAGATACTGTTCATTAAATAATAACTACTTAGAAATTATACTTAGCAGTATTTCAAATACATTAATAAGAAATTACTGTGGCAAAAAAAATGATCGCTTGGGTAAAAATTAGAAAAGAAAACTACATACTCTTACGAAATAATTACCCCTAAATTTACCGAAAAGTGACATAATATCCCAATAGTGACCTTTATTTAAACAACAAATTAGAGAGTCATTGTTTTATCTGATGACAAGTTGTATTATCAACTTTACGCCAACTTTTAGTTTGTATGTCATGTCTATATTTATTATATAACATACAATGCTCATAGGAGATCAAAAAAACAAAAAGCCTCCTGTGATGAATTGCATACGGGTACTTATATATATTTTTTATTTATAAGTCACTTATGCTATCTGAGGAGACCAAAAAAATATTTCCCAATCCTACCTGTTAACCGGCGAGCCACCACTAACAGCAAGTATAGATTAGATTACCTATTTTTAAACCCTCTGTACATATAAATTTAAAGAAAAATGTTTTTTAAGCTTTTTAGTACATAATATTACCGCCTATAACTCATAATTATTCTATTAAAATATATTAAATACCCGGCCTAGATGTGATGACGTCACTCGGCAGCACTGAGGCTTTGTATTTCAGAGGTGTTGGTTTGATTGGGTTTGCTTGCAAGCAAACCCACCGGGCGTGGTACTACGTACCAGAGGCCGTCTCCCCGTTTTATAATGAGCGATGTTTGAGAGCTATTTTGAGGGTGAATCTGAACAGAAAAATTCTAATTTTTGGGGGATTACTTTTTCGAAGGGAGTACTTTTGTATTATAAAAAAAGCTTGATAAACCCATTTATGCAATAAAAAAATATAGTATATTCCCTATTCTACACAGATGGTGTGTGAGAGAGCCAATATTTTTAAAAAGTCAGTTAGCAAATCCGTTTGACGGTAAATTCATCCGACAACTTTTAGTAATGGAGTCCCTGAGAATTTCTATAACACCGATATACGTTCACCCCACCACCGGTAATGAACATTGAACAATGGGGAAGAAAATGTACTCTGATCCCAAAAATACTATTATTTATTTAAATGCGATAAAAATCAAACACTGAAATGCTTTTCAAAGCCGCAGGGTAAAAAGATTTTTTATTGACATGTTGAGAGCAAAACATAATATCAATCAGCAATGTACAAATTTCTTTTCCGGAATATTTTAATACTGACTAGAATCCTTATACAGTAAACAAACAATTTTTTCTTCGGTAAACAAATTTTAATTAAAAATGTAAAAAGAACCTCGATCACAAAAGTTTGTGAAAACGACTCGGTCGTTACATAACAAAGTAATTGCAAATTTTATATTTTCTTTCATATTTTTCGCAATTTACTGTACAAACATAGACTTTTCTTCGTGCACCCTTTCGGTATACATTATAAATCTAACTTTGCCCGTCTCACTGTGCTCTAACGAGTATTTTCTCCCGTTTTAATACATTGACAGGACGTTCTAGCTGTCCTTTTCGATTTTCAGCCCTATATCAACAAAATTCTTTTAGTAAGGATGCTTAGCCCTACTTTTATTCAAAAAAAGCACTGAAATACCATATTTAGTTATTTATTACCGAGCCTAATGGGCTTGCTTAGTCATTTCACATTTTCAATAAATATGTTAACACTATTGCACAATAAGTCAATCGAGACATGCACACAAAAAATTACGTTTAAAGGTTTAAAATTCGTCCAGATTTAAAAAATTCAGTATCCCATCTGACGGTATCCTACGAAAAACAACTTAACGTAGTGTGTAATGTGGCGAATTAAATTATTAAGGATATGGCAACACCGCCATGCGCCCCCTCTGCCGTTTTAGTAGGTACCTACTAACAGGAAATGTCTGGTAATTTTTGAAGCATTTTTTAATCCTCGAATTTAATTTTATTTTGAAACTTTTTTCGGAGTGCTTAGCAGTGGCGTAACCAGACCTTGATTGAGGGAAGGGCTGAGAAAAAATCGAACCTACCTATACTTATAACCAGGGACGGTCTGGGCCCGGAAAATGTGGCGGGCTATTGAAAGGTAGAGGCGCCGATTTAAATTAATATAATTCTTTAACTATTATGTTCACTCACACCAGAAGGCACCAGGGCTGCGCCCGCCAGCGTATTAATTCGCGCGGCTCAAGAAATGGATACGTTTTCGGATGATGGATACGGATATTAGTTGATTCCGATTCCGTATTATCCGGATATCTAAACAATACGGATATTTACAACACTAAAGCGGCACTCACGGTGGGCAGCCTTATTATTAATATAATAATAGACTGTAGAGATAAAGTATACTGGATACCTACCATACACGATCAGCTTTAATCACTATTAATATTTAATGATAGTAATATCATAATATCATAGAAAAGTAATACTAAAAGTCATAAACATCTAGAGTAGCAATAGTAACAGTACCTATTTTATGATTTTTGCCGTGTTTATTGGTAGGTAAATAATTTCTTGGCAAAACTAGTCACATTATTAAAAACCTTCCTTAATTAAAAAAGTGTATTTTGTTTGTTGCGTTGATATCACTAGTTGCCCACCAAATTTTGACCCACCTGTAAAAAACTCACGGGTCGCGCCTGGTCTTTACAATCTAAATAATTCAACGGGACCTGTCGAGTCAGCTTGAAACGGCCCACTACTGATCTAGGGAATTTTTAAAGGAACCAGTATCAGCTTTTGATGTCATCTGTGATTGTCAAATGTTTAAACGCTGAGTTTTATCATAAATTGGAAATATAATATGAAATAAGGAATTTTTAATAAGAATAGGTTTACGTAAGTAGAGGGATATGATGCTCCCCGAGTCTCCGCATGCGCAGTAGGGTCGACCTTGAACGCCCAGGTGTGCTATTGTTATTTGGCCTTGATATGCGCAGGTGTTATTCCAAGGTCAAGGTCAAGAACTTGGCCTTGAACGCGAGCAGATGTTTCTTTGTTTGGTGATGACCAGGTGTACGATGCTTATTTCAAGGTTACATTTGCGGTGCATATTTTCAATGAATGCGAGCAGCTGTTTCTTTGTTTGGTGATGACCAGGTGTACGACGCTTATTTCAAGGTTACATTTGCTTGGCCTTGAACGCGAGCAGATGTTTCTTTGTTTGGTGATGACCAGGTGGACGACGCTTATTTCAAGGTTACATTTATGATGTTAGTTTACCTTGAGTTATTACTGGGGTGTAACATGTTTTGGTATGACGGTCGAGTGGGTTGGGTCTAAATGTGGATCGGTATATATGAGGGTAGGGGGGGTTAAATTTTAGTATAGAACATTGTGTTGAGTAAAACGGTTCAAGCAAGTTAATTTGAAAGTCATGGCGTACGTGTGTGAAAATTGTGGTAAATCATTTACTCGGAGTTATAATATGTTACGACATAAACGAGAATCGTGCGTAGCACGATTTGAAAATATGCATGGTGGAAAACAGCGAAAAGTTGACGATGGGGCATCAACATCCGAGGTGCGTACTTGCACTTGCTGCAATATAACCATACCAGCAAATCGAATGGCAGGTCATCAAAGAACAATACACCATAAAAGTAATGCATGTTCACCAATATCAGCTGGTGTTGAGCTAGTGTCCAGTGCTTTTAGAAATAGGATTGCCACATACCGTATATCAAGTGATAATGAACATACTGACTATTCATTATTTTTTGATGAAATTAAAGCAAGAGTGTTAGAGGTAGTAAGTGACCTAGTAAGAGTGCGTTGTGCTTTGAAAGTTAATATGGTGGTTGTTGGTCGGTATCTTTTACCAACACAAGATAATATGTACAGTGACAAGTCATTTAATACACGCAATGAAATTGTCACTTCAGGAAGCGATTTGGAAGAAATATATCAATCATTAGTGGAAGCCATGAAGACTCAATCGACTGAGTTTCAGGAAAAAGATTCAGGTATGTTATAAATTAACGACTAAAAATAAAATAAATACTTATGTCATTCTTTTTTGTTTTCGTAGGTTGGGCTCTGGAAAAAATTCTATACCTGGAAGTAAATGTCAACGAGTATAAACCTTTTGGTGGATCTTCATATATAAAGTTACCCCGATTCATCGAATTGAAAAAAGCCATCATCAATGTGTTTAATCAAGATGAGTGTTGTTTTGCGTGGTCAATCGTGTCTGCTTTGTGCCCCACCACTAGAATGGCATCACAGATTCAATCTTATCCACACTATTCAAGAGTGCTGAATTTTACAGGTATAGACTTTCCAGTAAAGTTGCGTGATATATCAAAATTTGAAGAAATGAATAATATTTCAGTTAACGTTTATGGTTTGCAAAAAAATTTCGAAAATAATATGTTAAAGTACGAAGTTGTCGGTCCATTAAGGTATTCGGGTAGAAAACTTAACAGACATGTCAACTTGTTGTTAATAACAAAGGATTGTAGTATTAAAGATGATGATGAACATATTTGTGATACGCGTTGTTCTAAAAGTCATTATTGTTGGATAAAAGACTTATCGAAATTATGTTCCAGTCAAATTACATCACGTAGAGATAAAATGTATTTTTGTGATGGTTGTTTGATATATTTTAGTTCACCATCATCTTTGATATCACACCAAAAAAATGACTGTAACCACAAATATTCATTAACACCATCACTAAATTTAAAAATAGATAAATTTGGAAGGAGTGTAAGTGAAAATATATTAAAATTTGACAACATAGAAAAGCAAATGCGTGTACCGTTTGTCGTTTACGCGGATTTTGAATCGGTGCTTAAACCACTGGATACAGTGGAACCGAATCCCACAAATTCTTACTTAGTCAAAAGCATCAAACATGAACCGTATTCTTTTGCGTATTTAATTAAGTGCTCCTTTGACGATTCGATTTCAAAATTTGAGCTCTACCGGGGAAACGACGCAGCCCAGGTTTTCGTTTCTCGACTTGAAAGTGATTTAAGATCTCTTTACAATACATACTTAAGAGATATAAAAGCAATGGAAACTTTAACGGCTGACCAAATAGCGGAGTTCAATAATGCCACAAAATGTGGTATATGTGAACGACCTTTTGAAAATAATAATTGTAAAGTAAAGGACCACTGTCACATAACTGGGAAAAAAAGACCTGGTGCTGCTCATTCGATTTGCAATTTAAATTATAAGTTACCCAATTTTATTCCAATTATATTTCATAACTTGAGCGGGTACGATTGCCACATGTTTATTAAAGAGTTGTGTCGTCACGGAGACAAGATCGATGTTTTAGCTCAAAGCAAGGAAAAGTATATTTCGTTTACGAAAAGTATTTACGTTCACGATTATGTCGATAATAAAAGTGGGACAATAAAGAAAAAATATTTGAAATTGCGGTTCATCGATAGTTTTAAATTTCTATCAACATCACTGGAAAATTTGGGTAATGGATTAGCTGTGGGTAGTTTCAGGGAAACAGGAAAATATTTTTCTGATAATGAGCAGTTTAATTTAATGCGTAAAAAAGGTGTTTTTCCCTATAGTTTTGTCGATTCAATAGACAAAATGAACCATCCAACTTTACCCACAAAAAATCAGTTTTATGATAGTTTGTCAGAGGAGCACATTAGCGATGAAGATTATGATAGAGCTAAAAAGGTGTGGGACACATTTAATTGTAAGAATTTGGGGGACTATTCGGATTTATATTTGAAATCTGATGTTTTATTATTAACCGATGTTTTTGAACAGTTTCGCGATACTTGTTTACAAACGTATAAACTGGATCCAGCACAGTACCATACCCTTCCAAGTTATTCGTTTGATTGTATGTTGCGTATTTCTAAGGTAGAGTTAGAGCTATTGACCGATATCGACACGGTTCATTTTTTCAAAAAAGGTATTCGAGGCGGTATAAGTCAGTGTTCAGAAAGGATGCACGCTGCCAACAACATATATGTACCAAACTACGATCCTAACGAGCCATCATCTTTCATTGTTTATCTTGATGCAACAAATCTGTACGGTCATAGTATGTCGCAAGCATTACCATTTGGCGGCTTTAGATGGTTATCAGAGCATGAAATTTTAAATTTAAATATTATGGATGTGGACGATAATGGTCCAGAAGGATACGTTTTGGAAGTTGACGTTCATTATCCGGATACGCTATATGATGATCATTCCGACTTACCCTTTTTAGTTGAAAATATTGTACCACCCACGGAATCGGCAAAATTTTCAAAGTTAATTCCGAATTTAAACGATAAAAAGAAATACATCATTCATTACCGAACATTAAAACAAGCAATCAATAACGGCCTAATGGTAATGCAAACACACAGAATTTTAAAATTTAATCAATCCCCCTGGTTAAAGACATATATCGACTTAAATACAGATTTGCGCAATAGGGCAACAACAAAGTTTGGTAAAGACACTTTTAAATTAATCATTAATGCTGTTTTCGGCAAGACCATGGAAAATGTGGAGAATCGTAATGATATAAAACTAGTCACCCGATGGGAAAATGACAGGAATAAAATTGGGGCACGAGCATTAATTTCTCGTCCTTATTTTAAAAGTTCAACGGTTTTTAATAAAGAATTCGTTGCCATTCATATGGATCGATTAAAGGTAACTTATAATAAACCAATTTATATCGGATTTTCCATACTGGACATGTCGAAAACAGTAATTTATGATTTTTTCTACTCATTCATTAAAGCAAAATTTGGCAAAAATGCTTCTTTACTGTATACAGACACAGATTCGTTAATATTAAAAGTTTACACCGAAAATTTTTATCGTATAATTGCAGAAAATCCGGATAAATTCGATACATCCAATTATACCGAAGGAAATATTTTTAACATAAAAAAAAGCCAGTCAGTAGTAGGTAGAATGAAGGATGAATTTCCAGGTGATCCAATAATAAGTTTTTATGGTACCGGAGCCAAAGCTTATTACATAAACTCAATCAGTAGCGAAATTAAAAAAGCGAAAGGTATAAAAAAACGTGTAATTGAAAAACAGCTTCACCTGGAAGATTATCGGAATATCGTAGAACGTGGTGGTCAGATATTTCGAAAAATGAAAACCTTTCGAAGTTATAAACACGACGTTTATACCGAAATAATTAATAAAGTTGCTTTATGTCACCACGACGATAAACGTTATATTATACCATCAACAACAAAAACTCTACCTTGGGGACACCCAGACATAAAGTTTTACGAAACAAACCCTGAAGATAACCTAAATATGTTAATACAAGCTATGCAAAGTTTTTTACCCGAAAATATTAGTTATAATTAGAAAAATGTTGGAAAGTCTATGTTTTAGAAAAATAAAAAAATATTAACTCCAATGTCACGTAGTTTTATTAACCACTATAGTAATAGCAATAGTTGAAATTTTATAACGCAGGATAGGAAAATACATAGATAATTGTTTCAATAATATGTTGTTTTATTTTACAATATAGTAATAAAGTTACAAAAATAAAAATTAATTAATGTCTGGCTTGTAAACTTCTCGAAGCATCCATTGTCTTCTCAACATATCAGATCTGCTAATCGGCCCTCGTCGACACATCAGCGTTCCACAGTAATGACACTTAACAATCCTTACTCTCAACAATTCAATATAACTGTAAGATTGCATGTGGTCAGTCCAAATATATACTTCTCTTTTACAATTATAGCAAACAGCAGAAATTATTATTTGTGCTCCCGAAAAAGTCTCAGCTGGACGACTGTTATCTTGATCTGCGGGCAACATTATAGTTTCTGATAATAGGCATCGAAGGAAAGAGAGTGTCTATAAATATGGGTTGTCTGGGTCATATAACCTTGAGAGCACAAACAATAACAGAAGTAAGGACACACGATTACCTTGAAAATATGTCCTTGAATCGCTGTTTAGCCGTAGAACGCAACCTTGTAAGTTGAATTAACTTGTTTGGCCTCCAAAGCATCAACCGTCAGATAGAGTGGGGGAGTTTATGGTGGGGTGATAAGTATAAATTTGGTTTGCTAGGCAGAGCATTTCATAGTTCGCTAGAACAGTTCGCCAAGTAAATACATTCGTCAGTTAAGTGCAGTGAGTTAGTTAGAAAAATGAATTCCGGTAGTGAGTCGTTGTTAAATGCGTTTAACTTGGATGGAAGTATCCAAGCAGAGTTGATGGGGCAGGACGTTATTGACCTGCTGACCCCGGGTGTGTTTGACGAGTGGCACAATGACGACGTGCTAAACACTGCGTTTGTGGAAGAAGAGAATGTGGGTGAAAAAAAAGTATCTTCGGCGGTTGATTACGTCAACAACTGGACGGAGAAGGACGGCGGGCGCATCAATATCATAAGTGATGTGGTGGTAAAGAAGGCGAGGCGGCAACCCACTACGAAGTTGGAAAAGCTGCTGAAATTGCCAAAGACAGCCGGCAACAATAAAAGTCAATTTTATGCAGCTATGGAGGGTGAACAGAAGAAGAAGAAGAAATTCGTGTTCAAGCGACCAACAGTGCCAGTTCAATACCCCGATTTTTTGGAGACGTCACAACCACCGAAGCCTCTGTCACCGGTCGTCATCATTAATGAAGGCCCAAACTCGACAACGCCCGAGCCGCCGAAGTCCATGCCTCCGATTGTGTTGGTGGCCGACGCTGACGAAAAATCGCCGATCGCGAGTGCGCCGATATCGCCAATAGTTGGGCGTGGAATGTGCCGCAAACCATTAAAGAAGCGGTGCAAGCGGCTATTCGAGGCGGTTAGTCAACCCCGTCAACCTGCTGCTGCTTCTTCTGCAGAAGTGCCGATACCGGACTGGATGGAAGAGTTTTCTCCAAGCCAGAAGTGTGCCTTCTCCGTGGCTTTTAGTGCGAGGCAAAAACTAGTTGATGAACTAAAAAAGAACGATAGTGATGTGGCGCAATACGAGAGACAGATTAAGGAACTGCAGGCGAAAATTGAACAGTGTAAAAGTGAAGGGGAAGTGTGTAGAAAAAGACTTAAGTTATTGGACAATTTTCCATATAATTAATTTTAGAATTTTATTGTAAATATAGAGTTAAGTTATTTTTGTAATAGTGTTGTATATATAAGTAAAATAAAATGTTTTTGTATATATGATAATAAAAAGTTAAATGAAACAATATTTTTTATTTCTAAAATAAGTATGCGAAAGTTACACAAAATAAAATAAAAATGCAAAATAGAAAAAAGAATAGACGAAAAAATGTAGGGCCGTAACTTTAGGTGTGTAATCATTAGATGCACACAACTTAAGTATGCGATAAAGTGTTATGTCTGTGAAGAGAGGCTACCCGTTACAATGCCTGAGAACATGCATCTTATTTGTAATAAAATGTGAATTTTACTGCAAGTAAGATAATAGACCAAACTCTCGGCATTTTCGTAGAGAACTTACTAGAAATTTAGCTAGTTCTAACGTATGGTAAGAACGTACATGTCTTTATAGAGTAACACAATATTTTCCAAAAGAAATTAATTCTTGAGAAATATCATGTTACTTGGGATGTGACATGAATCAACTACAAACTACGATCAAATATTTTGTAGCCCTGAAAAGGGCTGATTTTGTCGGGGTAGGTCGGGGAGGGCATGGTTCCGGGATCAGTTGGTGGAATCAGCTGGACCATCATCATCCTGATGGTCCGTGATCCACCAAGTGGATGAATCGGCCGGACCGTCATGACCTTCCGGCGGCGGTGGTGGCACCCAATCAGTGCTGGAGTCTGGCTGCATGTCTTCAGCCGACAACTCCCCATTTTGCCAATCCATGTTTGGCAATTCCAGACCCACATCTGCTTCTTCGACCGCCCGCTCATCTTCCCAGGCATTAAACATATCTTCTGCCTCGATGTCTAGAAGTCGTTCGATGTCCAAGAGTAGGTCATCCATATCGACATCATTCATGTCAACGGTATCATCGCTAAAAACCGATGAACCGCGACTCAATGGTCTTTCGAAATCCATAGTTATATCTTCGTACTTTAAGATTTAAAAATGAAGTGATTCTGTGACCCGCTCGTAACCGTTTAAATAGAGATAATCTACCCCCTCCACCACTCCATCCCCACCTTTCCACCGCCAACAAACTAGAGTTTATTATACAAATGCCCTCCATCCAAAAATGATACTGGCGGACTTCACTGTCGAAAACTGCTTTTAGTTCTCAAAAATGGTGTAATTGTGTTGTGGAAATGTGACCGACAAAGAAACTTATGCTCGATCCGTCTGGACTTACATAATTTCTATCTAATGTCACAGATGCCGTGGCATTAGATAAATACAAGTAAGATCAAAATATCCTGTACAGATGCCGTGGCATTAGATAAATACAAGTAAGATCAAAATATCCTGTCATCCTGAAAAGGACGGATTTTGCAAGGAAAATTATAGTCGATCCGACTGGACTTATATAATTTTCTACCTAACACCACATGTACTATGGCATTAGGTAACTAAAACTACGATGAAACATTCTGTGGCCCTGAAAAGGACCGTTTTTCAAGGGATAAAATCTTATTTGTAATCAGGCTCGATTACAAATAAGGCACGCACTCTTATGTTGTAGAGTACCAAGAGCTACTCCACAACCTTTACAGTTCGGTATGTGCGCGCGACTACCGAAATCTTGGGTTACATGACCACTGAAGAATTGGTCACCAGCCGACTTGTTTTCCAAGTCGGCATAGCAGCCAATACACCAGCCGTCATCACCCACCTTCACCAGGTTTAAGATCTTGCACACCCGGCGGGATCGGACGGGGAAAACTTTCCTCTGTCTAAGTGCCCAATTATCCAAATTCCTAGGAGTATCATCGCTTAAGTATCCATCATCATCTGATGATGCCATGTTGAGATGAGCGAATGTAATGAAGTAAGCAGTCGACTCGAGCTGCTTTTAAAGACCTCAGCTTCCCCCACCCTTGCTAAAAATACAGGAGGGGATGATGGTGCGATTCTATGACGACTACCAAGATATGATAGAACCCTTAGGAGATGACAAACTTAAACGCTGAAGGGTGTTTTACGTGCAAAGATATAAGAAAAAGAAATATATAAAATTCAGTTTTGGAAGGTCTAAAATTGCACCAAAGACCCCCAAAGACCCCCAAAAACCTCGAAAAATCCCGGGGTGGCCACTTCGTGCCCCCCCGGGCCCCCCCCAGATCGGGGGCTCCGCCCCCAAACCCCCGCCAGGGGCTACCGCCCCTGGACCCCGTTTGGCTTTTGCGCAACGGAGGCGGGCCAGCGGGTGGGCGGTGGGGGCGGCCGGGGGGGCGGGGGCGGCGCTAGCTGCGTAGCAGCGTCGTTAGGTCGCGAAGCGACCTAACCTCCGCGCCGGGGGGGTTTGGGGGCCTCGCCCCCGAACCCCGGAATAACAGTCAAGTTGTACAATTCACATTAGTTTGGACCTGACTATCTTTTCATAGTTCCCTGTTTTCCCTAAAATACATACCTACTCCCTAGGTCTTTTTTTGACCGACCTCTTATTACTTTTAATGACTCAAATCACTCGGGTCTTATTTAAAAACGATTATGCCACCCATCCCTCATGCCTTCGCCCTATTCCCCACAGCTTCCCTATACTACCCCTTTGAATTAATTAGAAATCTGAAAAATGTCTTTTTCAATTTTTCCAAATTAAATATTGAAAAGTCATTTCCAATCACAAAAAGTTTACTCTAAAATATTTTCCTATAACTTTTTTCGATCTGAGCTACACTTCTCCCGTTATTCATGAGCAAACCCAATCAAACCCCATAATTCTTGAAATTTTGATTAGTCTGATCATTTTGATCATAAAAAGTTTTATGTCAAATGTTCTGAAATGTCCTTGAACTATCAAATAATAATAATAATATTAATAACAAAATTCTTATTATTTGTATTGGCTAAACAAACCCAAGCAAACCTGAGCAAACCCACAAGTTATGTGCTTGTTGTCATTGCTTTGATCCGAAATAAAAATATTTTTGTTATATAAGGGTTAATGTGGTTGCTTTTTTTGTTAAAAATATACAAAAATAAAAATCTTAGTGGGTCGACAAATATCGATTTTTAGTTCCAAAAATATACGTCTCGGAAATAACTAAATGGATACAATTTTTAAGTTAGAAAAATAACAATTTTAACGGATCTTGGACCTTTAACTTAAAATAAGTTTTAGACACTTCTAGGTAAATTATCGAAAAGAGTTATGCAAAAATGCCAACGTCTATTTTTAAACGTCCTGAAAATGTCATCCTTGGTCATCTTTGCATTTTTCACCGATTCAGTGTCAAACACAAAGTGACTAAGAATATCTAAACTACGATCAAATCTTTTGTGGCCCTGAAAAGGGCCGTTTTCACGGTGGGTTGGAGAGGGAAACCTAGAGTGGTTGTTCCCCTCTCGCGATCTGCACCGATCGCGGTGCAGCTCGCCGTCTTCGCACCTCCAGCCGAGTGCTGCGACGGCTCCGGCGACGCTCCGTGAGCTCTTCTAACAGAGCCGCCCTTTCTTCAGGACCCAGCAGCATCTGTGGTCCTTCCACCACTTCCACGGGCTCTGTTGGAGCCGGCTCCGGTGGTGGTTGCGGTCTTGGGATCGGCTGTACGATAGCCGTTGGCTTATTCGCGTTTTTTAAACGCCAAGCCTCCCAAAACTCGCTTATTTTGGACTCCCTTGTCGTCCTTAACATCAGCCTGTCCCACTTCATGGCTGTTTGAGAAATGAAAATTGTGATGGCTGCTCCCGCTTTTAAAAGCATTTAGGATGGTGGGGGGTGAGAGTGGGGGTGAGAGTGGGGCTAAACAGTTGTAACATATCCTTTCAGAGTAACAAAATATTTCCTATAGAATAGATTTCTTGTTAGAAATATTTTGTTACACTGAAAGGATACGTCTGTTTTTGTCATACTTAAGAGCAGGTTTGCCAACGTTCTATGTGAAACGACACAAATTCAGATGTATCTTTTTGAGCGTATCAACCCAGAGTGAATTTATTGTTTAAAATATGTTTCTTGATAGAAAGTTATGTCACTTTGAATAACTAGAGGCATATGCGTTCTTATCATACATAAAAACTACAAGCTAAATCTTGCAAATGCTCTTTCTCTCGCCATCTATGTATGATTTAAACACATAATGCATCTCTCACCCAAACTAACACAATTTTTCCTTCGAGAAATATCTTCCTTAGGAAACATAGTGTTTAACTACAAACTACGATCAAATATTCTGTAGTCCTGAAAAGGACTGATTTTGTCAGGGGACAGGCAGGGTTGTCGTATGAGGAGCTTTATTTGTAATAGAATTTACATTCTATTGCAAATAAGGCAAGACTGCTGATGAACGACGGTAAACAGTCTCTCCCTACACAAAGCACACCTCGAGTGGTTCCGCCTTTGATCACCTCGCGAACCCACTGTAAAATGGGTTGTGACGAAATGAACATCCATAATCGCAGCTCCAAATCCTCTCGTGTAGCAGTTCATACACAAATCTCTAGACCCCCATGAGACGTAGGATTGCATGATGCAATACCTAGGTCTAAGCCTACGCGGTCTGCGTACGAGCCTATGTTGCACATTTGGTGCGACTGCCTGCTCGTCGTCACTAGAATAACCATTATCCGAGCTTGACGACATTGTGGCTTCGAGTGAATTTAATTTTCTAAATCCCGTCTTATATACTTTCTTTTCCCCACCCCTCTCCTAAATTTCTCTCTATTTTTCGCCTCATAACCTTATTTACCAAAGCCCCACATTTGAAGTATTAAAATAAGGCAATAGTAAAAATAAAACGCAAATATGTCCTTTATAAGTTTATTTTAAATATGTAAAAATATATAATTTGGAGAATTACATAACTTCAAACTAATGTATTGATTTGTTAGTAACAGAACCATTAAGTATATTGTAGCTAAAAAATGCATCGTGAATAACTAACGCGTACACTTTAATGTCTTTAGGAAATTTACTTTTGCGTGTTTCAAACTCCAATTTCACGTCCACTGTGGACGTCCTCACGGCTTCTGGTTGGTGACTGCAATCGATTACGAATAACGGATTTTTCAGATAGTCGGCAAAACTCATCATAGGATCGCTCAGTTCTCGCTGGTAGTAGCTAGCTTGAAAATTCTCATAATTATAATAGGCTGCGGCATACAGTTTCTTTGAAAAATCTAAATTCCATCTTTCGTACGGAAATACGGCAGAGTTCAGATAGAGCCTAATATCACTTATATCGGCCGTTGTAAATTGTGTGCTATCTTTTGCTCTGTTGTCGGACGAGCTAGTTGGTTGAAAACCGATAATCAAATATCTCGGTTTTTCGAGACTCGTGCTAGTTCTTAAGGCCCAAACGTCTGACGATGTTTCTCTCAAAGAAGGTAGCTCGTAAAGATCCCATTTACGGTAAGCCATTGGAACGTTTGCGTTACTGCCACCTTTATTCATGCGTGATAATATCTTTAACTTCTGTCGATCGTCTGGAATAATGTGACGAATTTTCCATTCAATTTTTTCAATTGAAATGTCTGCATCTACTTCGCCGATATAGCAATTGTTGAAAGTGCGGGCGATAATTAAAATCAACTCTTGCTTGACGTTAAAAATACCCTTTGAATAATCCTCTGCGAAACCCATGAGATATTTTAGAGGAAGCTTGCCGGAGAACATGTTACTTGTGGAATCTAGTATCCCTTGATTTGCTTCGTCTAGACCCCATCCGCATGCCATGAGAGCTCTATTTTGTGCGGCACCCAATGACACCATAGTTTTCATCGTTGTGGTAATTCCGGGTTTCCGAACGACGGCAACTTGCTCCCCTCCCATTTCATAACGACATTCGTCGAATAGAAAGGCGATGGCATTATTTGATAGATAACATTTTTTACTAACATCTTTGGGTTTAAATGTTCCTTCGATGTAAATGTAACTATCCGATATATCCAAAATGATATCTTGAAAGTGTACAGGTATACGAATTTCATCGGAATTGCGGAATGTTGGAGAACCGTAAGGTTTATATGTGTGTTCTTGAAAACTAATAATGGAGTTATCAAAAATGGGTTCGGTAAAAACTTCGATTTTGTCACTGCTAGCGGCCATCATTTTCTAATTTTTCTCACTTTCAAACCGATCGATTGTAGAAATTTGCAATCTTTCGCGGAGAGCTGGCGATTGCTGTGCGGATGTGTTTTCGATCGTCCGTCTGACTTGCGAATGAACCTTGACTGTGTTGTCTGCTTACTTTTATGTCGTTTAACTGAATCTTGAATTGTTGACAGCTTATGCAGTTGACGGTTAAAGCAAAAACCCATTATACGATTTTTTTCAACTCTAGTTTAACTATTATTTTCTCACCTCGAAAATCGATCAAATCACCGCTATCGTCCAAGATGCGTAGAGTAATGTTGTCGATAAACTGACGACCATCCGGCATTATCGGCATATAAATATTATTTTGCGGTTCTTTAGAGATTTTGTAACCGGGTTCGACGTCAATATCAAATTCAAATAACGTATGACTTTCCAAAGAATTCAGGTATGCTCCGGAAATTATATTACAATCCACACGTACGATGCGCACTTTCATTATGTCCACGATGGTACTTGATTCGTGTCGTTGTCCACCTTGCAGCAGCACAGAGCCAAATCCGAGCACTTTGCCGATACTATTGCTACCTCGAAAATCGATGCTATATTTTGACTTTAGCTCACATTTTAACGTATTATTATTGGCTGTTAATGAAAATAAATCGGTACCAACTTCATTGCATGACTCTTTTAAAGCGGTGTACATGGCTTTTGCTATTTCATTAATTTCGTAAGCTCCTGGTGGAATCCTTACATACTTTGGTATCGCTGTTTTCAAATGGCTGAATGAATTATTGCTTTCGTCGATATTAAAAATCGAATTATATGTGTAAAATCCCAGCAGTGCAACTCCATATTTGTCTGTTGTATTTAACTCGATGGGTGGGTAAAAATCCGCACTTAAGACACTTGTATGTCCTGTTAGAGTGAATGTGTAAGACATGACTGACCACGAAACTATTTGTGTAGCTATTTTATTGCTGTTTGCAACAGTTAAATGGATTTAAGCTGAAGCGTTGCTTTATTCCTTTGGACGTTTTTAAACTGTTTTCTGCCTTTATATTCACATCGTTAATTTTGCAATAACAACAAAATATTTTTTTTGGTATCGGTCCATCGCCCTCGTCCGAATCTGAATTATTGCTATTATAATGTTCGAAACAGTATTGATATTTCAATATATCGACGTCACTTTTTAGGTGATTAGGTAACCTATCCCAAACTAGTGCTATTTCATTTGGAGCTAATGCGATCAACACTTCTTTGGGCGTATTTTCTAACTGTTCGGCAGTCATTTTTTGTAATCCTCCGACTTCACGATATGCTTTAAGTGATAGCAACATTTTGGTGTAGTTGTCACGTTCCATTTGGGGTGTCAAAGACATACTTTTTACGATTGTAAAAGAAACTTCAAACACAAATGTCCACACCAGACTGTTCCGAATTCTTGTTGACGGTCGTATGTATAGTAAATTTTCTTCGTCGCTTCGGAACCCATCTGCAGATATCGTACCAATTCCATAGGTGGGGGTAAATCACCGAAACTATCGTAGTATGTTACATCAGAATTGCTTTTTCTATATGCTACCCAATGAGTCCCTACACCCGACATACTATCCAAATTTATAATGGCGGCCTCATAACGTTTGGGACCGCGTACAGGTAATGAATCTCTCATATATACGCCTCGAAAGTGTGGTATTTTCATTTTTAAGGCGTACTTTTCTATATCAATATTGGATAGTGGTCTTTGAGGTAGGGATTCTATTAGTTTTTTGATTTCTTATTTTTGCCGTTGTTTATATATAATCCCAAACCTGTGCGATATGGTTTCAAGTATAATCCATTTCCTCTTGAACTTAGATGTAAGCCGGTACCTATTTTTTCTGCAGTCGACTTTTTTACTGCTTTTACGGCACGCACGATGCCTGCTGCACCACCTGCTAATGAACCTAAGGCCGATAGTCCTGCAAATATTGGTATTAACGGTAATATCCCCCCAGTCTTCGGAATTGGAATGATTCTAGGCGTGCGAATTTTTCGTTTGCCACCGGCTATTCTTAGGGATTTACGTGCAGCTACTGCAGCTATTTTCGATGCTTTCATGATATTTTTCTCGACAAGTTTTTTCCCACCAGCTTTTAACAATTCTGATCGAACGGGTCGTCTAATAGATGATCCAAAAGCTACTTTGTGTAGTCGCTTATGTTTACCAACGCCTTTACCTTTAGTGTGGCGGCGGCGGCGCTGGAAGCGACGTTTACCTCTAGTGGATGCTTTTCTCGATTTTGATGATGATGATACACCCATACCAAAACGTTGTTTCGCTTTCATAATGTTGGTTACCAACCAAGCTGCAGCTTTTTCACCAGCGCTAGAGTCTTTAGATTTTACTCTTTTCCACGCGCTTTGCTCGAGTTCCTGATCTGCTTGGTGGCGAGCACTTAAATTTTCACTATTACGCAAATAGGCTAAATCGTGTTTTTTGCATGCGACATCCAAAGAATTAATTCCTTGATCTCCTCTTGCCACACGTCTTACTACTTTCGTCCCGGGCCCGCAATACTGATAGCCGGGAATGTGTAACTCAAACGGTAGCCTATTAATTACTGAATTAACAATACCGCTTCCAGTCTTACTTGATAAACGAGACCGTCTACTTCGTCTGACGAGCGACATCTGAATGATAGTTTACGTGCAAGTTCAGTATAAAATATAGATTTTGTTAAGATGCGTATCGTCAATCTTAAACAAAAACTTCCCGTCGATAATCTCGATGTAAAGGTCGGATCTGGACTAGAACAAAAATTATTTAAAAGACATGGTCCTTTGCTACCGTCATCTATTCGTGGATTATTAATAGGACCCTCAAACTGTGGAAAAACAAATGTTATGATTTCGCTGCTTACTCACCCCTCGGGACTGCGTTTCGAAAATGTTTATATCTACTCAAAGTCGCTCTATCAACCGAAATATGAATATTTAAAGAAAATTTTATCACCAATCAAAGGTCTTGGCTACTACGCTTTTAGCGACGCAAATAACATTGTGGAACCGTCAGATGCTAAACCTAATTCAATATTTATTTTTGATGACGTTATGTGTGAGAAACAGGACGTTATAAGATCGTATTTTAGCATGGGACGTCACAAAAATGTGGATGCCTTTTACTTGGCGCAAACGTATTCTCGTGTTCCTAAGCAGCTCGTCCGGGATAATGCCAACTTCATTATTATGTTTAAACAAGATGAGATGAATATGAAACATATATTTTCCGATCACGTTTCACCCGACCTGACGTTTACACAATTTCAAGAGATGTGTGCTAAATGTTGGGATAATAAATATGGTTTTTTAGTTATTGACAAGGACAGTGATGTAAATTCGGGCAGATACCGCAAGGGATTCGATAGTTATATATTCCTATAATAATAACTTGGATAATCATTTCATCGTTGAACGGTGCTTTGAAAGCATCATGAATGAAGAAATCGAATTAAAACGAAAGCTACTGGAAACTACAAATGCGGTTAGAAAAAAATTTAAACAAATTAAAGCAGCTAAAGTGCAGAATGAACATGATTTGGAAAAGTTTTATGAACCAGTTTCTAAACCACTAGAATCTATATCTAAAGCCGTAAAGCAGCAGCAGCAGCAACAGTACGCAACTAAAAAATCAAGTACTACGACTAAACCACAAAGTCGGAGTAGCAGCAGCAGCAGCTCGGTGGGAATGGCGAAACTGTTTGAAGAACATCCAACAGAAGCGGATTTTGAAACATCTACACCGATTTCGCAAAAAACACAAATTCCTACACCAAAACGTGGAAATCGTGAGTCACTGTTCGAAACCCCTTCCCCATCAACGATAACATCATCTTACACATCACCACACACATCAAGTGGTAGCAGTTCAGCCGCAAAAACTATTCAAGATTATTTAAATGGATTAAAATTCGAACCGTCCCGTTATGATACCGTGTATGGTGTACGCTTTGGTAAAAAAGACAATAAATCAACAAAATATATTGGCAACTTGGTGGTTCGTTTTCTAACAAACGGAAAGATGGTGTTATACAAGAACAAAACAAACATTGCTGAATTCGATGGAACGGCTGAGCTTTACGATTTGATTTTTCTAAAAAATCCAGCATGCTTAGATAATGAAGACGAAATTAGTCTAGATGTACTTCGAAAATACCAAACCATTTTGAAATTGACGGATGCGGCCTACGACGGTTATGACAAGAAACGTGGTTTAAGGGAAACCCGATGGAAAAAAATATTTACGAATCATAAAACCGCTAATTATGGGAACCAAACTGGGTGGTGGTGTAGGAAGAAAAAAAGGCGACAACAAAATCCAACTACCAGCAAAAAAGCGCCTATCGTCGAAATCATCTGAATATGTTTATTGGAATAAACCTAAGGAGTTAGTGGATAGATTACGATTATTGTGGGGGTCAAAAGTAGCTGGACATACCGGACATGATAATGAGATTATGTCAATTATGGAAGAGCTTCGAGAAGAAGGAATAATATATTAAGTTTTGCACGTAGTTGCCATCCTCAGTGTCTGATAAGACGTGGAACCTTATAATATGGATCCTAGCCGAGAAAAAATTAAAGTCGTAAATGAATTACATAGGACAGCAAGAAAAAATTTTGTTAGAAGACGTACGGTCATAAAAGGATATCGAGATTTGTGGCAAATTGATTTGGCGGAAATGCAGCAATATGCTACTGACAATGATGGTTACCGTTACATTGTTGTATGTATAAATTGTTACTCCAAATTCGTGTACACCAAAGCAGTTAAGAATAAGACCGGTGTTGAAGTTACGAATGCCATGAAAAGCATCATTGAAGAAGCATCATATGCACCAAACAATTTACAGAGTGATCAAGGAAAGGAATTTTATAATAGCACCTTTCAAGCACTCATGAAAAAATATAATATAAACCATTATTCCACATATAGCACGAAAAAAGCGGCAATTGTGGAGCGTGTTATAAGAACTTTGAAAAATAAGTTATATAAACAATTCTCGGCTAGAGGTTCTTACAGATGGTTACAAATATTACCAGCTATAACGAAGACCTATAATAACACTAAACACCGCACCATTGGAATGAAGCCTAACAGTGTAAAAGAGGATACCCCTATTAAAGCATATGACTATTTGAAAATTGCTCCGAAGAAAAAAAAATTTCATTTGGGTGACATTGTTCGCATTAGCAAGTACAAAGGTGTATTTGACAAAGGATATACGCCTTCCTGGTCCACGGAACTGTTTGAAATAGCAAAAGTTAATATTACAAATCCACCTACCTACTTGCTACAATCATTGGAAGGTCAACCTATTAAAGGATGTTTTTACGAAGCAGAACTGCAAAAGACAGCTAGCCCTGGTGTTTATTTAGTTGAGAAAATTCTTAGAAAACGCAAGAACAATCAAAACGATCAATTGTTTGTAAAATGGTTAGGTTTTCCAAATCAATTTAATTCTTGGATAGACAAATCAGATATTGTATAAATATTATCAAATAGGTTTTACGTTACGTATGTATGCATTATAAATGATAATAATAAATATTGCTTTTCATAATTATGCGTTTTATTTTCAATTTAACAGTATAATTATGTTTTTAAATAGAACTTTATCTAGGTTGGTTTCCATTTTGGTTTTTTTGGATCCTTTATCTTCGCTGTAGTATACCGTGCAGCAAGTGAGTGAATTTGATACATTTTTTCCTTAAGATACGTAATTTTGGTCTCATCATCTTCAAACATTTTTTGAAAAACCGGTACTAGCACATTACTAAGTATGGTATTTATCTGCGAACCAAGTTGATGAACTTCCGTAAGGACATATTCTTTGGTAGCAACATCATTATCATTTATCGGTTGGGCAACATTCCTTAATAATTTTCCCTCTATATCAAAATGTCCATCTGAAGTAAGTTTAAATCCGATTCCGGGCAACCCTCGCGATAACTTGTTACAAACAGGAGTTTTCTGTCGACCAAATTTATCAATTGTGTTGTTAACACGACCCATTTTAAAGTAAAACTAATTCACTCTCTTTATGTTCAGCCTATATATAATTGACATAACTAATAAAAATTCATTTTACCATACACCATGAAGCAAGTAAGATTTGACGAAGAAAGAAATATTATCCACCGTATGTCTGTTTGGTGTTTTGCATATAGACAAGCCAGACAAAGTAATTTTCAGCAACTAATACTTAATAGATATCGTTTTCAAAGGAGAATTGCAAAAATGGATGTAATGCTAGCGAGGATTTTAGAACGGAACCACAGAAATAATATATATCAAGAGCGATTTGTTAATTCAAATGTATGGTGAATAATAAACATATTTATTACAAAAAGATTTTTATTAAGATTTAAATAATACATCCACACTATCATTAGAAAAACGCACTTATTCACATAAATTTAAAATTACATGACTATCATAAGAAACTTTTACACTATATCTAAATTGTCTCTATTTTTCGGAATTACCAGCGCTGCCCTTCTTGGTCGAATTCCATGGTCTCACTATTATTACGTTCTGATGAACCTCCTCCCCCTACTCCTCCTCCTCCTCCTTCTAAGAAAACAGGACTTTGCGGTGATTCGTTAATTATTTCGAGATCTTCAAAATTGCTTGAAGAAGTCCAGCGCTGCCCTTCTTGACTGAATTCCGGCGTATCGTGATTATTATGTTCTGATGAATCTCCCACTGAGACAGCGAGACTTTGCAGAGATTCACTAGAATTTTCACGAGATATTTGTTGCGGTGATTTCATCCCATGTTTCTTATGGTACTCATTTTGACACCATTCACAGAAACCCATTATTCCACTAATAAATTCCCAATTTTCGCAATTGGCACACATCTGACGACCGTTTACAGAGAATGGGCGAACAACTGCAATTTGACGTTCACTTTTTGGTGACTGCATTTTGAGGAAATAAATTACTATGCAGTATTCTGGAAGTACTGAAATGCAGACTGAAACAAGAAAGTTTTGTGCCTCTATTTGTATCTGTTAGGTGACCTTCAAACCCCTCCACTCTCATATCCCATGTAAAATCGAGGTCACCATACACAGAATAGACTTGTTTCTTTATCTACATGCGCGTAATACGTATACGCTGAATAGCTTTTTCTTGATTCAACAATTTTGAATCGATTTCCTTAAGTCTTTTTGTAACAGATTGCAAAAAATCTTCATTCGCCTCTTCAGCAAGCTTTTTATTCATTTCATTAAGTTCTTTTCTAACATATTCCAAAACATCATTATTCACTAATTCACTAAGTTTTTTAATAATTTCACGCCTTTGTTCAAGAACATATTCCTGATTAGCGGCATCCCCAGGATTCTTTGGTGGTGCTACATTAGTTAGAGATTTCCCTTGTATATCATATTGACCATCATCGGTCAATCTAAATCCAACTCCTGGTTGTCCAACAAGAACAATGTGATTTTGGTCATTAAATTTTTGGCGCCCAAATTTATCAATTGTGTTGTTAACACGACCCATTTTTAGCTTAAACTGATGTGATTTTTGTGAAGGTTGCCTATTTATAAAAAAATTAAACAATAATTTAGGTACATAATCATTTATTTAACATCTCATGTTATTATATTATACAATGAATTAAAGATTTTCTTCATCTTCTTGAACACACTCCATTTCGTCATCGCTAACAGTACCCAATGCTTTACTATCAACTTCATTGGTGACTGCTTTATTTCCAAGGTCATCAAGAATAGTGGTGTCATCTGCGGGAGCCAAACCATATTTTCTAGCTAATTCATCGGGTAAATGAGGCACTTCGAATAGGTAGCTTCCCAATTCTTCATTTATCATTCCAGCGCAAAATTCGTCCAGATCAATGGTTCCATATAGGTATTTCTCGCACGTATGTGCTCCAGCCGTGAAATTTACGGCGTCTTTCATATACTTCCTATACTGACTTTCACTAAAACCCACATCGGATTTACCATAATTTGCAAAGTGTAGTATTTCTTCAGCCAGCTCTCTTAATTTACATGATAACCAATTAATGTACATATCTCGATTTTCAATGACAGTAGGGCAGTCACACATCTTAAATAGAAAATAATGGACATGTGATTGTGTGTGAGTGTGTGTTTTTCGATATATACTTAACAAGAACTATTTTATTACATTTTAAATCAACATTAAAATAGCCTAATCAACAATATATTACAAACAACCAAAATTTAACAACGCTCTAGTATTACCTCCAGAGAATACATGTGAGCTTTGCCCCAAATAAGTTAAGGTGTACTGATCACCGGAGTTATTCATCATTTCAATAGTATCCTCTGTCAGAATTTCAGCTACGCGTGATGGTAAAAATGTTTCAAATGTTGCTTGATGTGTTGGATCAAACAATGTGACGATAATGGCTTTTCCAAAACGTGAAGTCAAAGAATTAATTTTTTTTATCATATAAATTTTGCCCACCGTTAATGTAGAGAATTTTCTACGTTCCAGAAATTGAATATCTTGGTTTATCATATTATTAATTTCGGCTATGGTCTGCTTTGAAATGCTCATGATTTAAAATACAATAAAAACAATTACTGTCAAGTACCTTGAATAAACACTTGTAGAACACACCACAAACACAATACTTTATATGCCAAAGCAACAGTTAACGCATACGATGTATGAGTGACAATGAAAGCTATTTTCGAAATGAGCCATATTTATTAGGAAGTAATCCAAGGTCAAGTATTTATTTATGGTGGGAGGAATACATCCGACGACCTCGAAAAATACAAAACAAATGTAACCTTGAAATAAGCGTCGTCCACCTGGTCATCACCAAACAAAGAAACATCTGCTCGCGTTCAAGGCCAAGCAAATGTAACCTTGAAATAAGCGTCGTACACCTGGTCATCACCAAACAAAGAAACAGCTGCTCGCATTCATTGAAAATATGCACCGCAAATGTAACCTTGAAATAAGCATCGTACACCTGGTCATCACCAAACAAAGAAACATCTGCTCGCGTTCAAGGCCAAGTTCTTGACCTTGACCTTGGAATAACACCTGCGCATATCAAGGCCAAATAACAATAGCACACCTGGGCGTTCAAGGTCGACCCTACTGCGCATGCGGAGACTCGGGGAGCATCATATCCCTCTACTTACGTAGTGAAACTTGAAGACTCATCTAGTTTTCCATTAGAGAATATTTCATTTCTCCAAAACGAAACAGCAATGCCAAGTCATCATTTTCTAGTCAAAACCAGAATTAAATTTCTACAAGACCCCTTACTAAACTTTAAAATCTTCTCTCTCCACTACAGTAAATTTCCCCATAGGGTTATCTCCATCGCTCTCATTGTTAAAGGAGATATGCCGAAAGGCGATCCGTGGATGAATCCGCTTTTGCCGGATGTACTCCGGCCGTATTGGTATTTCCCTCTTTTTACCGGGATATTTTTTCGTTAGTAGATATAAGTGGTGTTTGTTATTCAGGTTTATTTTCATTTTTTCACAGATAGACTTTTTTATTTTCTGTTTCGCACGCGGAGAGTTTGCAATTTCAAAAGGAAAAGTATGTAAAAAGTGTTTTTATTCGTTGGTTTAGGGTTACGTGCTTTACTTTTTTGCATTGATAACATTTTAAAACGGGTTGTAAAAGCTGCTAGATATCATAATGCATATTGCATAAAAGAACTTACATATTTCAAACTTTTGGACACAGTCTCTTAGGGCCAGATTTACCGATTTACCATTACCCACGTAAGGGTTAAGATTCACAAATTGTAAGATTAAGACAAGTACGGAAGTATCTAGCAGAGCTAGATTTTACAAATCTTGTAAATGAATTCGCTAACGCCAAAGCTCGACAGAAAAATTTTTAGATTATATTTGAGGCCATTATTTGCAAAAGTCTCTAACCAACAAAATATCCAAAAAGCACTTTTTTGCGAAGTTCCTTAATTTTTTAATAATAAATCGATTGCTATCGTCAAAACTCTTCGAAACTGCTTCTTTGTCGCCTAAAATTTGATACAGACATGTAAGTTATTTGCAAAACTTCCTCGTTGCTTTGAGAATTTATTTGCAAAACTACCTGTTTTCTCGTCAGTCAATAGCGTATAATAAGCTTCACGTGCCTTTTGCTTTGGAATATACTTTTTTAAAACTTTTTATATACTTTTTTGAATAGTAATGATGGTTTAAGGTTTAGTACAGGTTTAATCAGGATCTTATAGTTGATCAGTTGTGTTTTGACAGGTTTTTGTCCTGTCATTGTTAATAAATCGTCATTAAAAACCTGTGAATTATTCTGATATATGCGATTGTCTGATGCCAAATGATTTTCAACTTGAAAGAAGTTGCTGTAAGGAATTTAGTTCTAGTATTGTCGAAAGAACGTACTAAAATTGCCATTTTCTTTATAAATTTGCGAAAAAGCTTCGAAATAAATTACTTACTTTACACTTGCCAGTTTAAAACTTTTGGTTGTCAAGTTAGACCGGACTAGCGCTAGGCAATCTGGCTGTTAATGTTAATGTTTCATTATCTTTCAATAAAAAAACTCAAGAGCTTTCTTAATTTTTATTTTTTGTATTTGTAAAACTCAGTCTTTGAAACAAAATCTTTTTTTTTTCTCGAAATTTGTGATGCATTTAGGTTTAGAACCATCAAAGTTATTTTAAGTGCCTGCTGAACTACTGCTACCAAAATAAAAGATTGCGAAAAAATAATTTGTTTGATAGCTAAAAAGTTTTTCTTTGCTCGTGAAAGGTAACCAAATAGCCAAGAGGAAATTTTGCAAATAATCGCCTTATGTTGTGATGTTTTTTATCTTAGGTTCCTATAACAATGATTTTTGTTTTTCTTTTGTAAGAATTATATGTTTATTTTACTTTGTTATTTAATTTGTTGATAATGAATTAAAATTTGTTTTTGTTTTATTTAGTAAGTGCAGCTTATCACTACCATGTCCACCAAAACACAACCCTTTAATTTGTGGTCCTCGATCTCAAACCTTTGTTTCAGTGGAGGGGGGCAAATAACAATAGTTTGCATCGGCGTCTCGGAAACCCTGCTACGCCACTGGTCCCCATGTCTTGCCCAACATTTTTTTGCACTGAGAATTGTTAGGATAGACTTTGTACTTGATGAAGCACCAAAAAAAATCGCAGGGGGTTAGATCGCATGATCTTCCAGGCCATTAAATATCACCATTTCGAGAAATGATGCGGCCAAGAAATCGCGTCCGTAACAAATCCACTTGGCGTGTGACACGTGGCACCATTTTATTGAAAGAACATATTGTTAAGGTGCATAATATCTAATTGGGGTCATTAAAAGTTTCTTAACAAATTGCGGCAGCGTTCGCCATTAACTTTAACCGTTTTAACATAGTCATTTTCCTGAAAAAAAGGCCCTATAATACCTCCAGCTCACAATGCACGCCACACGGTTACTCAAAGAGGATGTAAAGGTTTTTCTTCAAACACTCTAGGATTTTCACTTCCCCAAATCCTGCAATTTTACTTGTTTACATCACCTCCGAAGTGGAAAAGGGATTCGTCGGAAAAGATAATTTTATTGCTAAGTCCTGCTTTGATTTTCGTAATGAATAAGTATGAACAATTCTAATACTTTATTTCGTCGTAAAGCGATTCATAATTAAATTGCCGGATCTCTAGATGACACATAGAAAATATAAAATTTCTAGGTTAAGTTTTTGAAAAATGGTGCCAAATTTAAATCCCGCAGTATATTTCAGATTTATTTAGTTTACATGCATATTGCCTATTGCGGCACATAATATATTATTATGTATTTCTTGCCTCTAAAAAAATATTTAAAGGGGGTAAAGATCGATAAAAATAAACCATAATCCTAAATCAAAAATTTTATCGTAGCTTTCTCAAGTGCACATGAAAGAAGGGAAACCTGCCGCGGCGCTTGACGTTTATCTTTGAAAACCATCTAAAGGGGGTCACATAATCAAGAAAAACGACTAAAATCTGATTGATGAGTATTATAAAGTACCATTGTCGATTTTTTACCTATACCTTTAAATAACTTTAAACAATAAAAAATATATCAAGTGCCACTTGGAGGTTGTCTTTTTTCATGGACACGTGAGACAGCTGTGAGTACATTTTTTAGAGAAGACCTAACCCACTTACTTAAAACAATTGACTTTCAACAGAGGAGACGCAGCTGTTCGTTCGTAACTAGTCTTTTGTTTGCTTCATACATCGTGCTTATGTATTACAAAGACCACCCGCTATGATTCCGTCTCGGCGCGTCGCCATAATGACTTTCCGGGCCGTCTGTATTCCACCAAGCAAACCTCTGAAAAGACAGTTCCGGATGGAATGAATCCATTTTCAGTGCTGCCTTTTCGGTACAATTGTACTGAATTCAGTACACAGTGGCCAAATTCAGTACGTCAGTATACTACAAACCAATTTCAGTACGAAATTTCAAAATGAAACTATAACGAAATAAACACAAAAGATATATAAAAATTATTCAGAATGAAAGTTTATTGTGAATTAAGTTTAATGGCGTTTTCGATTGATGAAATTAGTGCGCCACGAGTGCATCTTTATACTACTCTTTCTTATACTTTGTATTATTAAAAACAAATATATTATGTAGAAATTGCCTGAATATAATACGGTGGAGAATTTACTTCACTGTAGACAAATATTAAAAGATAATAATTATTATTGTTTGTCTTAAGCCCCGGTTTATATATAAGCGGCTAGGCCACTAAGTTGGATCTGGGGGGGGACTAATTAGAGATTTGGGAGCTTGCCCCCCCCCCCAAGCCCCCACCTAAAACCGCCTATGCTTGTACGACTTAATACGCCACTGGTTTTACAGCAACATTGCTAAAATTTGACAGAGAACAAAAAGGGGAAAAAGCGACTTTATTAGAATTCAGTCAGTCATGTCGTGTCAGAAAGACCCGAGGATTTTGTCCGTTTTTTTTCCTTATTATCCACCTCGCACGACGGGAGGCCATAGGACGTATCTGTCGAATAATGTGGAATAATATACGCCCGTTATCGGGAACGCCTGTATAATAAAGAACGCAAAGGTCTTAGTAGAATATATGGGATCATACGGGGCGAGAATACTACGGCAGGCTTGCCACCCCCGGCCCGACACCTCGGGTGGCCTGATAAGACTTTGGGGGTGCACAGTCGGCCAGACGATGCGTGGAGACCGTGTTAAGGAGTCTAATATTTTAAAAATTTACATGGAGGTTTACTTATATTTAATAGGCATATATTGACAATAAGGAATATGCAAGTCACTCATTACAAACCTAAAAATCATATTTTGAAGAAAAATTACTGGGAATACGTCACTCATACATTGTGTAACAATGTAACAAGTGCTGAATTAATAAGTGAAAATTCCACATTGTCTTGACCACCTATATGACCCGTAAACGTCATTTTATCAACATGAAAAAATGTGAAACATTCATTGTCAAAATTATTTTTGTAGGTATTCTGGTTGCTTTGTAGCTAGGATTGGCTTCAATACAAAGCAACGTTCTTTTCTACGTTTTTATAAGAATTTTTGTTCTACAAATATTCTCTAAATACCGCTCGTGCTTCAAAATTAACCAAATAATTTTTCAGTCAAGCGTGTTTTCTTTACGAATTTTACTCGTCCAAGCGGACTCGAGAATTTCATTCACCAGTCAATATTAAAATTTTAACAGTAAAATACAAGTATCCAAAAAAGAATCGAAATCTTCAAAAAAATAAACAAAATATTCAGGTTTTCCATAAATTTAAGAACAAGGAGGATATGCCATTATTAATATTTTAGAGCAGTCAAAGATTCAAGGGATACTGGCCATCTATATGGTCCCCCACCTACTCTTTGAGAGTTAAAGGCTAAAGGATATGACTAAGGATTACTAAAATATACCAATATTTTTCGTAATAATAAATGTTTAGTAATTTATTTCCATTACATGGTGACGAAATCTATAGTAAGAGTGGCAACGTCGCCTTTTTTCGTAGCAGTAGTCCCGTTCATTCATGGCTTAAACAGTTGTCAACGCGTAGCATTTTGCGTGTAACGTATTTCACAAGTCGGGGTTGCTCGGGTAAATCGTGAAATTTTAAGTGATTTTTCGTAAAAGGATTTATAACAATTATTGCTGCAATCAACTAATAGTTGTTTAGGCAAAGATGTATGACAATAAGCCATCAACTAGCTCTAAGAAGTGGGGAAATTTACTTGAAGGGGTTTACTAATTTAGTTCATTAATGCCACATGACAATGGGAAATGACCTATCAATGTACTTACCAAAAGAAGATGTCCTTAACATCATTGGTGTGAGCCAGTAAACTAATTTTACTTGGCGCCACTTGTATTATAAATGTGTTAAACAGCCCACTACTTAAAATTCCTGAAAGTAAACTCAAAAAGCGTACATCGTAATGAAACAAAGTTAAAAGTAATTTAAATGTTTAATTTAAAAAGAAAATCAAGGCATCATAGAATATGAATCGAATGTTTTTAATAAAAAGGAAAAAGATAATTTTTTAGCTAGCTCTAGGATGTTGCAACGCCTTTACAGTGCTAGGACACCAGCTCAAATCAGTTTTCTTTATAAAAATTATTATTCAAGACGTTTGGCTTTTCTTAGCGATTATAAAATTAGGTACTTAACCTGATGGTGGTGTAACTTTGGAACTATCAAGTCTAAAGCAGCAAGTGAACTACTTGAAAATACAACAGTAACGAACGTTATAACACTGTATATCTCAATCTAGAAGATATTAAACCCCCTCATGCTTTGGTGTTCCCACTGTTCCCTGTCGGATAAAAGAAAGTTTCCAAACTTTTCTGAACTGCTGCACGGCAATGTTGACATTGCCCAGGCAGTGCCGACTGCCGACTCTGTCCCAACAAAAAGTTCAAAAAGTCACTCCCACAAGCCTGCCTTCTTTATTACCAAATCTTATTACCCTAACCGATCTGTACACTTTGAAATTTACTTTTTACTTACCCCAAAAACCGAATCCAGTCCCGGGATGTAGGTACAGTCCTAAAAGACCAAATAAATTCAAACATTACAATTTACCTTATCCAGATCTTTAATCTCGAACACAAACAAAGGAAAGAAAAGTTAAGGCTCTTAACGGGATGGAACTCCAGCAAGTCTCTACGACTGAACTGGGCCACTGAAGGGTCTTAAAGCGATAGACTAATAGCAAGATTAAATTTCCTTCTCTGGGTGAAATATCAGTTTTTTTATTTATTTTAATCTAGTTTAGGATGCGAGGTGGTGTTGGTTGGGGGCACGGCATAGGTCGTGTGTATTTTTTTTGTTAAGAATATGTTTGTATGTGTATAAACTCATTGGTCTCAAAATATTGTTCTGCCTTTAATTTTTTTGCATTTTTTTAACGTTGAATTATTGAACGTATCACCGCGTGTCTCACTTAACATGAAAACATTGAAATATCTATCTTTTTGTTGCCCGTTTTAATCCCTTTTTTAATACCCTTTATTTCAAATTATACTCTTCTTGCGGCATAACTTTACACCCTTTTTTGTCACCAAAACTTCCAACTACCAAAGAACCTAACCACGAACCCAACCCAACCTCAAATTAGGCAAAACAAGTAGGGTCGTATTAGAAGAAACACAACTAACAAAATCTGGGGACACGGCAGTGCCCTTAAAGGTTCGCCCCGCACTACCAGACAACCTTTTCTAGAAAATACAAGGCGTTATGGAATATGGTTTAATATGTTTAAATGGGTGACTCCTGGGAGCAGTGCCTAACTCCGCCCGCATAATTATTCCAAAAATAGTGATCTCTCAGGTATGTTAATCCTGCACCCCAATTCCGCCCCGAGCGTATTTACTTTATTTTTGCGAGTTTGGGAAAATCCGATTAGAGTATTAAAGTAATAAAATAATATAAATTGTGTTTACTGCATTTAAAGAAGATTACAAAATTATTATATGCATATTCTACTTAATTGTTAAGGAGGAAGGAAGATTGTTTCTTACCAGTACAATCAAAGTGTAAATTTGTAATTTTATATACATTAAAGGTTCCTAATTGATTTGTTTGTTTTATTTCGCATTAAGGATTAGGAGCGGAGTTAGGTAGTTAGATAAGGGAGCGAAAATATTTCGGGGCGGAGATGGGTACTGTCTGTCCTCGTGTACCTGGCGCCGGGCGGAGTTGGGAATCGCCCACTCCTGGGGTAGTATACACACTCAATACTTTTTTTTTTGGTTTAATCGAACAACTAAAAAATGTTCACTAACCCCCGCACATGCGGCCTTGCCGCAATTTTAATTTTAAAGGGAAAATTGTGTTTGTAATTTGTTTTACTGCAAAAATAAATAAATTAAGCTAGAAACGGAACACTTATGGAATGATTTTGGTTTCCGTCCGTCCGTCGGTCACAGGCGATTTTCTCTGAAACTACTCGACGTAAAAAATTGAAATTTAGCACAGAGATAGAGGGTGGTGGTCCAATTATAGACGTGAAGTATAAAAAGTTTAATATTGATTCTGGGGGTTAATTGCAGGGGGTAAAGTGGGACATGGAAAAAAAATTACAAGGGCATCGTGTAGGGTGTCAAATGAAAGCTTCAACAATATGTATGATGTGTCTTTTATGTATTTTTTTAAACATTTTTCGAAAAAGAAACGCTTAAAAATTGCTGTCCCCACCCTTATCACCAAAAGGATTGCTCAGAAAAATCTGGAAAGAATCATGAACATTAAGAATTATGGAAACATCCATAAGGATTTCACCAGCCCATTAAGAGCGTGTGTGGGTTGGTATCCCCTCGGTCGAGGAAGAATTCCTCTAACACCTTCCTTCAGTACTTAGGAAAGTAATTTTTTTTTAAAGCACTTTTCAAAAATACATTTTCTCAGAGAACATCTTTTTCGAAATTAAATTTTTTCGGATATTAATTCTTTGAAGCAACCGCTTTTTGAAAAAGTAAGATACCAAACCTAAGGAAACCCGATCAAACCCAAAAAAGATGCGTTTGGGTTCGTTCAGGATCTTTTTTCGTCTTCTTTTCATTAGCATTTTCCAAGCTATCAGAGTTCATAATTTAATTTTCCAAATACTGTTTTTGAAAAAATATATTTTCGGAAAATGTAGGTACCTACCTATTTTTAAATATTTAAGCATCTTTGAAAACGCTGTCCGGACATTTTTGGAAAAATGTATGTACATTCGAAATATATGTGTATTCGAAAAAACATTTTTAAAAAGTTTCGTTAATCCGTTTTTCGAAGAAATTTACTTTTAAACGAATGTTTTTTGAAGAATCAAAATTCAACTTTTTATACTTCACGTCCAGAATCGGGCCACCACACTCTATCTCTGTGCTAAATTTCAAATTTTTACGTCGAATAGTTTCAGAGTAAATCGCCTGTGACAGACGGACGGACGGACACCGAAGTGATTCTATAAGTGTTCCGTTTTGCTAGTTTTAGCACGGAACACGAAAAAGATCCTAAACAAACCTGAGCAAACCAAACCTACACATACTTACCTTTAGGTTTGTTCAGTCTTTTTTATTCATTAATCAGATTATCACTTTGTCCTGACAGACTAAAACAGCATCTATTCATATTGACCGGTCATTATGATAAATTATGAATACACAATACACAATTTATTAAACTGTCCATTCAAGTTTATATAGCATTATTCCTAATGACCGGACATTATGTATATTGCCCGTTATAATCACTTTGTTAACGTATGTTCACATATACGCTTCTAAACTACCGTAATACAAAAGTTAAATTAAAATTAAAAATATACCTACACAGGAGAAAGTCTGGTGAAAACAGGTCGTCTTTCTATAATATTATTATTCTACTGGAGTTGATAGGTCTAATCGTTTTCGAATTAACGTCATGAACAGAAATCCAATAACGAAAAAAAAATGGAAAAAATAATTGCTTCTTTAAAAATAATTAATTTGTTTACGTATTTCTAATTCCAATATTGATAGTATTACAATAAGACAAAGACGTAATCTCTAAAACTTCGGTTTTAGTAAAAACTTCTATACGAAAAGCTCGCGTATCAGTTTACAAGTTTCATAAGAGGAAGCTTAACCGGTAAACAGTAATATAGGCACGTTGAAAAGGCGAATAAAAGAACTGAAAACTGCAATTTTCTGGTTTTTTACTTTAAAAGTTTTTAGCTGTAGAACTTTAGTCATTTACCTAGTCTACTTTTGTACCTTTGCTGTTGCAAAAAGGCAAATCCTAAAGAGTCAACAGTGGACAGCAAACGAAATACGTTCAATGGAGCTTTACGTCGTTTTATGAATGGTTTTGGAGGATTGCAGGGCAGAACTCCTGGATTTAGGATTTAGGTCCACTAACTACCTATAATCCTCGTCTGCGTCCACCTCACCTGGTAGGATGATGTCAGGCGGGAAACCGAATTGTTGAATTTTGTCGAATTTTACACCTTAATATTTTTGTTATTATCCGTCCAACCGACGTAATTTTTTGTATGCGCGTTTCGATTGAATAATTGTGCAATAATATCAACATATTTATTGAAAACGCGAAATGGATGAACAATTCCATTGTTGGCATGAACTTTGAATGAAGAAAGCATTAAAGAACAAAATCTAACTGGACGTGATAGGTACCTTGACCTTGTAAAAGTTTTAATAAAAATACATAATACGTTGTCTCCTCAAATGAAGGTTCAGAGATTAAAATCCGTCTCTCACCTAAAGTTTAGAAGAACCGAACAGTAAAGAGTAATCTCTATAACGGAGTTTTTTTATACACATTCATAATTCATAAAAAGAATGGGCAAAACAAAAGAAAACCCAACTTTAAAACCATAAAAAGCAATAAGTCATTTAGCAAACAAGCCAACAATTGAAAATTTACCTCTAAAAAACGGTTTATCATCGGCGGCGTTCGCGCGAATAATAAACTCATCTAAATGAGAGTAAAACCTGCACGTTGCAGGGGTTCTAATTTGGACAATATATCTTGAATACCTATAAAGTCCCCCGGTTGCATTGTCTCTACGTTACCACTGGGACCTAAGCGAGAGACCAAGCTGGATTGGGCCTACTATGCCCAGAAACAGCACACAAAAAGAGAATATTAATAAAAGAGACACATAATCATGCCTTTCGGCCAGTTTCGCCAAGTTTTGACTAGACCTGTAGGTAAACAGGAAGTGTGAATAGACAGGAAGGCAGTGGGAGGCCCAAAGTTCGCACTGCACAGAAAGTAGAAGAACTGAGGCAAATTGTTAATGAATACAATCCTGAAATGAGGCCTGCATATTGTACGCTTATCGTCTAAGTTCAGTTCAAGAATTGTTACCAAACGACAAGCCGCAGCGAATGCAAATTTTAGAAAATTTTGTAAACGCACTAGACGATGAAGAGATGCGACAAGGCTACTTCCAGCAAGACGGCGCACCAATTTAAGTAACTCTTGATAATTTAATTTTTTTGGAAGAATTTTTCGAAGACCGAATCATGAGTCGTAATATGCCAGTTAGGTGGCCACCACGGCTACAACTTTTTTTTGGCCCTTTGCGTATTCAGATAGGTTCATTCTACTACACTGTGCTATTCAGCTTTATGTAACACAAAAAAATTTTTTTGGCGGCCAGTGAATTGAAGCTGAATCTTATTCAATTCAATGAATTCCTTCCCAACATAGTAGGCCCGAAACTCCAAACTTAGGGCAAACTCGGGCCAGGACAGAAAGGGTGTAATTTATATGCTGGGGTGCAGTTCCCTCGAACGCCACCATCAATCATTGTGGCGCTGTGCAGGGAGCCCCACCGGAGGGATAAAGGCGCCCCTGGGCCAGGAGGGTGCAAGTGCAATATATGACACGGGGGGTCTTGCGACGACGGTGCGTCCCGTTCGGGGAGGGAATTACGTTATTACTCAGGTGTTTTGAGGTAGAGAGATTTATTTTTAGTTTTAAGTATGAAAAAGGATTTTTACGGAGACCAGAAATGGCAGATTTCCTGTTTCCGGGATAATATTTCAAAGTTAAAGAAATGTTTATGTTTATTTCTAATAATATACACGATGTCCTGCAGGTGATTCTTGGACAATAAATAAAAAAAATCCTATTAACATAGGTCCGGAAGCGCTACGTTTTTCAGATACAGGGTGATCCGAAATAATTTACATAGTGACATTTTTACGGGAACATGCATATTATAATCCAAATAAACCTGAAATATTTTTTTTGTATTCTCTACATCTTCGTTTCTCAACCTGGAGGTGAGATGGACAGAAGGTATAAGTAATTAAAAAAATGCTAGAATATTATTGGTAAGTTAGGATGAGAAACCGTTCTGTTTTCGCAACAACAGGTTTAGATATTTCGTCCATGATGAAATAATGTACATTTCTTAGAAACCTAAACAATAAAAAAGCAATGTCGCACTCGAGCTGGCCCGTTTCTTTTTTTTTTGGTCTATACTTTGTCCTTCCGCCCCTGACAATATAAATTCTTGCTTCTCAAGTTGTACATAAAATACCCTAGCGACATGTAAAACCGTCGAAAATTAAATCACTGGAAGGTCTTGAGACAAACCTAAAAGCATAATCTTGTATCCAGACATAATAGAGATTTAATATTCCGATTCTGTTTAGATTAAGAGTCAACTTCACAGCATGCTGATGATAACTGTTTATACAAATGTTTAGTATAATATGTAAATACGTCAATATATATTATATCAGATACGCTGATTTGTAATTTAATATTCTGATTTCTGATCTTATAGCTTATCTGGACCTTAAGTGGATCTAAGAAATTTTTTCTAAAATATTTTCCCCAAAAAAACCTTCAATTCTTCGATATAATATACTATAATATATCAAGGGACTAAAGTAGGTCTTTTAATCCTGAGGGTAAAATTTGGTGCCCGAGCCGCAGGAAAGCACGAAACAGTAAAACCCAATATGCATACCTGTAATAGTCGTTTATTATACCTATAAAATCATAATGGCTTTTCTACTATGGAAACTAAGATTTTGTTTAAAACTGTCACTGTCAAATGGTGATGAAATTTACGAGTGAGAGTGGCAACGACGCTTCATGTGGCGTCGTCTGGTTCATTGATGAATCTGAAAGGCGTAATTTTGTATGTTACCTTTTGAGCAGGTCGGAATTTAGGCAGGCCTGGCAACAGCCGTTCTTAAAAAGTAGGTGGGGGTTCGCGGATTTATAAATAACTAGGGAATCCCTGATTTCCCGAAAACGTAAATAATGGTACCTATACTTGATTCTGAATCCATGGAATTGGCAGATGTAGATATGCCAAATCTTGAAATTGCCCAAAAGTTTGTGTCGAGCACGAAAAGAAGTCTTGTCAGTTTAAAAGGAATTATTTTTCGGCATCCGACATTTATTTGTCACACGATGGTACTATCAAAAATTTATTTTCCGAAAAATTCTTTTTTAAACATGATTCGTACATTTACCTACCTTATGGCCGTGATTTTAAAATGTTTGACTCTTATATCCTTTAGCTTCAAATATCTTTTGTTCCTGTGGTTGCACAGTTGTACTCGCACTGTTTACTAAAGTTACTGTTACTATTTTGACAAAATGGTGAAGGTTTTGTTTTAATATTTTAAAATAATGTTCCCAGTCATTGCTAAAGACAAACCTCAGTGTTTACTAAAACAATTTAAGCAGTGGCGTGCGGTGACAATTATAAAGGGGAAAACGATCCGATACAATAATAATACTCTTTATTTCAAACTTGTTACAATAACAACATGAAATGACGTCAAATAGTCAATTAGAAAATCAAAAGTGTCATAACTATCATACCAATCCACTACACAATCATACCCTTTTATTTTCTTTGCTACACAAGTCCAAGAATTTTTAGTAGTAACTTTTCCTGGGCGACTCATTTCTACCCGAGGTACTAATACCGTGGCCGGCTAGATCACCGGATTTAACCCCCAACGACTTTTTCCTAAGGGGCCATTTAACTCAAAAAAGTTACGGACACCGTCATGAGAGGCCTGCAAATTTAGAAGAGTTAAGGGCTAAAATTATTAATATTGCCAAATCAATCTCCCAGGAAAAGTTAAATGTTCGAGGAGAGATGTATGATAGGTTGGGTTACTGCGAGGCCCAGCAGGGTGGTCTTTTTGAAAATTTAATACACTAAATTTCTTCCAGAGTTCCTTTTTATTGTATTATTTTTTTAAGAATTTAAAATCTTTATTTTGTTTAAAACGTTATTTTTTTTAGAATATCCGTATTTTAACGCCGAAAGCTAGTAAAACTTAATAATTTTAAAATCACTGTTGTATTTTTAAAAAATTCCCTGCAGATAAAAACTATAGAGAATTTGGCAACTCCGTAAACGGAATATGAATAGCGACTAAAAAAGGCACATTTTCTCCAATTTAACTGATCTCGTATCTTTTACCATTTCGGATATAGCAATAGTGGTATCACCTATTTTAGACACCCTGTATATGTAAATCAATAATTAAATAAATATACAACGAAAGCGTTTACGTTAATAACCTTTATTTACTCTTCATCAAATATTTAAAATAACAGGTATCAAATCATTTGTTTACTACAAATAAATCACCCATTATTATCACAAAAAAGAAACTAAAAAATAAATCTTATAAACTCTCAACAGAAAAATATATATTAATAGGTACTCTAATAAGGTTTAACAGAAATGCATTAATTCTTCCATCTGAAAAATACATAAAGTTACACAAAAATATGAAAAAAAAAAAAATTGCGTATAAACAAAAAAAGAGAAAAAATATTAGTCAATTAAATAAACCTCTAACTATACATAAAGGCACTAGATTTCTAGTCTATCTAGTTAGCAGGCACTTCCACTTTTTGCTGTTCCTCGCTACGGGGAGATGTTTCTTCAGGGCTGTTTCCGGTACTGGTGTTGTTGTTCGCGCTTGGCTCAGTTTTAGATTCGGAATCTTTCTTAGATCTGGAGGTTGAGCGACGATTTTTACTAAAAGACTTTTGTCTTGGTCTCCTATTGAAACGGCTCCAAGTTGTCTTCGGCTTGATGGGTTGCTTGTCGGGGTCGAAGAAACAGTCTAGAATCTCCAGGAGTTCGGTTAGATCGGCTTCTTTTGCATTGGCAATCTGCAAGGGATAAAAGAAAAATATAAGTTGTCTGGAAATAAATTGGATATAGGTACTTCAATAGTAATCTTATTGGATTTCAAGTGAAAAGAGTTTTAAGATTAGCATAAATTAAAATTATAATTTCACAAAAACTTATTTCACATCAAAATTTTGCAACTTTTATACTTACTTCATCTTTTAATATTTTGTCAAGCGCATCTTTGGCTCCCTTTTCGTAGGCTTCCTTCAGCTTGTCATAATTAATATTGTTCTCAGCAAGAAGTCTTCTTAAGTGACTAGCGTGTTGTCTTTCTGGAGGGCTGGCCCTCATAAGGGCCCCGAACACAGGTCGGAATGTATTTTGTCTTTGAAGTAAAACCTAAAAGAAAAACGAAATTGTTACCGCCCAATTTTCAAAGCTGTAAATTTTCAAATTTAGTGCTTTTTATACATAAAAAAAAAATTGTATGTACTTAAGCTGACCACAATGTTTATTTATAAAAGTATGAGCAGTATTCCTGTTGCCAAAAAACAAAATTTATATGCTTTGAAAACTACTTTCAGACTTAATATATCAGGCTGTTTCATTTAAACTAGAAATAAAATGACCAGTTCATCAAAACCTATGTCTACACCAGGCGCGGCCCGTGAAATTTTAAAGTATATCTCTGTTGCTACTTATGGGACTCATGCCAAGTTCAGTTTTTTTAATAGTGAGCCTACTAGGAATGTTTTGGTAAAGAAAAAACATACTGTCTTTGATGTCAACTGACATATTGTCAGTTGACATTAAACAAAAGTACTTGCATCAAGAACTTGTGCAACCAAACTTGCATAATGTAAAGGCGCTTTAACTTTAAAATCAGTGAAGCACAGACTGATCTATCACACAAATGTGATGCGTTTGATGTAAAAAATAAATTTGCGGAAATTGTCAAGTATTTTTATACATAATAGCAAATAAAATGTATTATTTTCGAACAAAAAGCTGTTACTACTTATCAAGACAAAGCCTTTATCATTGCGTTATTTTATTTAATCAATTATAACATTTAAAACACACAGATAACAGATAAAGTTTTTAGGCAAATCATGCTGCTAACAATCACGTAAACATGCTTCAATAGTTGTTATGGTGGGCATAAAGTTACTCAGAAGTATATTTATAAATAAATATAAATAAAAATGATACACAAAAATACATGAAATCAGTTAAGTAGTTCATGATAAGTGCTTCTGTATTTTTTTAAACTGATAAATACCAGTGGCGGTTGGTAAAATTTTAAAGTTGTATATCTCTGTTGCTACTTATGGGACCCACGCCAAGTTTAGGTTTTTTAATAGTGGGCCTACTAGGAATGATTGGATAAAGAAAAAAAATTTGTAATTTGTGAAAAAAAGTTGAGTTTTTTCTTTACCAAAACATTCCTAGTAGACTCACTATCAAAAACCCTGAACTTGGCATGGGTCACATAAGTAGCAACAGAGATATACAACTTTAAAATTTCACCAGCCGCCACTGATAGATACTCCAGAAAACAATATACAACATTCCAGCCGATTATAAATACCTATACCTTAGATTTTCTTGTATTCATTCAGAATTTTTTTCAATGTAAAATAATTTTGACAATACAAGAGTTTTCAAATATTGTTACTTTACTCAGGAGACATGTGATTATCTCTTTTCCATTAAATAACTTGAAAAAAAAAAGAATTCTCAATTCAATTAGATTAAAAATACAAAAACAATATGATGGACACTTGTTAGAAAAATTGTATAAATTGTACACAAAACAACTTCGGACCTAGTGAAAAATGTAGTTAAATATTGAAGTCCATTGAATTGACTTCAACTTAATTACTATACTATAAATAAATATTAACGATTTTTAATGAGTCACAACTAAAAATAAATTTAAATTTACCTTAAAAACTTCGATTTCTTCCTCTTCAGCCGAAATAGGATTGGTGAAAGGACACACCAACTCAATAATATGTGGTTCAATTCCAGTGGTAATCTTATTTACTTGTGTGTCTAATTCTTCTCTCTCCCCTTGAGCAAGATGCACCACAATGTCATATACTGCAGATGCCCTTTCGACAGCGCTACTAAAATCAGTATTATCTCTACCGAGCAATACCTTACCCATTATCCGGAGATTGTAGGTTTTTGTACTGCTTTGGCATTTGGCTTTAGCTATGCTAAATCCATTAGCAAAGCCTTTGCATACTTTTTCGAAGCGTTCTAGCAAATTGTTCCTCCTCATTGCTTCCAAAAGCATTCCTGGAGTTGATTTGCGTACTTCGTGAAAAGTTAAAATAATGCCCTCGGCATCACCTTTCACTGTTTCTAGCCACTGAACGAAATCTGTTAGTGCAGAAATCTCACTCTTTGTTTTAAGGAACTGTCCAGTCTTCATGTCCTTGAGGCGCCTATAACGAATGGTGTTGAATACTCTGATATTGTGTTTACGAGCATAGATGGGGTTGAGATCAGCGAAAGGCATTATATATTGAGAAAATTTGGAATCCGGAGTGTATGCTGCGATTTGTACTATTTCGTCGATAAGTCGGCGGCCTGTAGTATCTACAGACCATCCTACAAGACGATATTTTCCAAACGGGATACCTTTAGCTGGAGTTTCCGGAATCTGGGGACCAGAGTTCTCATCACTTGAGCTTGAGGTGTCATGCTGCACCATTTTAACTTTTAAACCTGTAATTAAATAAATACAGTCAGATGAAACAAAGACCCCAAGCTATGATCTGTAAACAGAATACACGTGGCCGCGATGTACTATCTGTAGTGCCCCGCCTAGATTCTCTGTCAAGATTAGTCAGAATTTACAGCTAATGACACTATAAAATCATTACCTACTTATCTCCTGCTTTTAAAAAGATGGGAAGTGTAATTTATAAAAGAAATTTACCTGAAACCAACGAAATGGTTGGCACCACCTAAATTCTTGTCTACTTGCCTTCGGCGCACGATGAGGTAAAATGAAGTGGAATGGAAATAGAAATGCATCCGCACGTGTCATGTAGGAGGGGGATTTATTAAGAAAAAAACGGAAGTGCATAAAAAAGCCATATTGCGCGTATTTTAAATATTTCCTTATTTTACTCACCTGTTTCTGGAAAATACTTAAAATGCTTGTAGATTTGCTAAAAATATCTTCATAAAAATCGAAAAACAACGGAGCACTTGAGCTAATTGATAAACAAAACCGTATGTTGCTTGATTGATGGACTCGATAGTGAGGATGACAGAGAGCGTTCTTCTGGATTTATAACTGGAGTTTTCGGGGTTTTTCTCAATTTATACTGCGAGATAAAGCTATTTACCTTACAATTAGTATTACCGATAAGCTTTAATATCAATAACGACCCATAGTGATAAACAAACAACAATTTCTTTACCGTAAAACCTAGAATCAAATTGTTCTATTTAAATGACCCGCTTTTTAATTGACACCTCAGCAAGGGCTGACAACATCTCGAAAAGAAAGTTACTAAATACTTATCGATTTATTGACATCACGTGTTAACACTTTTTTGATCTGGAGCAATGGAATTATTGGGTTACTTTATACCGTACAGTAGCGCTGGTAGCGACATGTGCCAATACGGTCGGTAAAAATTTCTCTTCACAATAATTCGAGCTCTTTGGAAGTATTTCCTTCTTTTTCTGTCTACATTGGTGTTTTTCAATTTTCAACAACAATTTGGCAGTATGATGCACATAATAATTTCTGTTAATATATAATATGTACTTAGTTTGCGCTATAAGGTAGATGACCACGTGATACTTTGACATTCCGGTTAGGGATGCACAAAATTCAAAATACATCGATACATCGAAAATCGATGCATCAAATTTCGATCCTCGATATAGCGGAAACATTGACCTTAATTCATCGATGTTGAAAAAGCATCGACGTATCGACTCTATTGATGTTTTTTATTGCAATAAAAGCAAAATAAGGGATAGAAACATTTTGTTTGTTTTTGTGTTATGTTAAATTCGGTGTTAGTGAATCTGAACGTGAGTCAAAATCCAACGATTTGGAAACATCGTTTTGGTCTTACTTATCGATGTTTTCATGTATCGATAAACATCGTGCGTCCCTAATTCCGGTTGTGTTTATTTTTCTTCTCTCTTTGCTCTTAAGTGATGTTTAAAAGAACCCCTTTTAAAAATTCTATTTGGGTGTTTTTTAAATTTTAAAAAACTGTAAGTTTGTGGCTTAATTTGTTCTAATTTTAAAATTATCTATTAGTTGTTAATACATTTGAATTTTTCGCTTCGATACAAGTCTTAAATGGTCCCTCATTATTTGTATTTTTAGACTTTCACCGCCTAAATTAAACCTCTTTGAATCCTCTGCTTCCACTACTTAATTTAATTACTCTTATCATCCTTATAATAATTTATTTCCACTGCCACTGAATACCTAGGTATATAGAATGTTGTTTTCAGTTTTTAAAAAAATATTTTTATGTAAAATGCTCGTCCCCTTCACACCAAACTAAATTTTAATAAACATCCTTATCTTGTTATGGTGTTTGTGAATTTTTAGTTCAAAGTTCAATATACATAAGTACTACATATTTATTATGTACAGAGACTAAATTTAACTACTTATGTTTTTAAATGCTTTTCTATTCTATGCAAATCTATATGTAGGTATTGAACTTTTATATCCTTATAAATACTGATATTTATTTTTAATAATAAATAAAAATAACTTTTATTTATTCTGATAAACTACATATTTGCAATCTCCAACGTATCAAAGATCACTGAAACAGGTAGGTACTTTATACACTTCATCCACTCGCTAGTGTGTGTATTTATGGTGCCACTGCTAGTAGGGAAGAAGATTATCTTTTAGTAAAAATTAGGAAGAACTTTAATTGCTGGGTAAGGGGATGTTCCTTATTTAAAACTGTTTTAGGTTAGCTAGTTACTTTCTTAGCACTTTTTTAATTATTATAATTATTAATAATTATATATAATATTAAAAGTATTCTGTTATAGTATACTGACCATATTAAAAAAATCTTCCACTTCATCTGTTCTCTTTTAAAATCGACAGTTGGAGGAAACAAGAGTTGGCGCCTTCCTCCCTGTGTCCTCCTTTTCTGTAACCTAAATATGGTAACCTTACAGAAAATCCTTTTCTTAGCTTATGTTGCTTATAGGAAGCATATAAACCCAGGAAGTTAAGGTCTTGGGTCAGACCTTTGCTCAAGTTTATTAGGGTTAAAAGTCGTCCCATGATATAACAGTGATTTGATTGTATTAAGCCACAAAGGTATATAGAGTTGGTTTCTAACAGCCAAGTTCAATTTTTTGGAAATTTTAGGATAAAATGGCTGAATTAAGGTTTGATGGAAGAGTAGTTATAGTCACTGGAGCCGGAGCTGGCCTTGGAAGATCATACGCCCACCTTTTTGCCTCAAGAGGGGCTAAAGTTGTGGTGAATGATTTGGGTGGTGGTCGACATGGCGATGGAAGCTCTTCTAAAGCAGCTGATACAGTAGTTGAAGAAATTAGGAAAAATGGTAAGTAGTTTAGAAACAGAAGGAGCCATTATAATATATTGGCTCCTGAAATATTATTTTGGTAATTTTTTTAAGGCAAAAGTTTAAAAACGCATTTATTAGGTATGTTGGTGAGCTTACTCATCTTAATAACATTTTTATATATATTTATTTTCCTCTGGTTTTAGGTGGTATTGCTGTTGCTGATTACAATTCAGTAGTCGAAGGAGAAAAAACTGTCAAAACAGCAATGGACAATTTTGGACGTTTGGACATTTTAATCAACAATGCTGGTATCTTACGTGACAAAAGCTTTCTGAGGATTTCAAATCAAGATTGGGGTAAGAAAAATCATATTTTATGGAAAAAATTAAGTACATGAATAATTTCCAAAGCTTAATTATTACTAATTCAATTTTATTAGTAGTTATTAGTAACACTTACTTATTGTAATTAAATTTATGTTCTCATCACATATTGCAATAAGATCTTTAATTTAAAAGCAATGTGTCTTATCACATGATTTCTTCAGATCTAGTTCATGACGTTCATTTAAAAGGAAGTTTTAAGACAACTCAAGCAGCATTTCCTATAATGAAAAATCAAGGCTTTGGACGTATAGTTATGACGTCATCAAATTCTGGTTTATATGGTAAGTATTTTTTACACAAATGTACATTTTCTAAAGACATTATGTACAAAAATACATATGGTAATACAGTTATGGTAAAAAATCTTACAACTAATTCACAGTCTAACTGTTTCGTAATGTAGTTTCTTAGAGGATTTGCGCTTAGACTGAATTAAATTTACGGTGTAGATACACCATGTATGTGATAAAACAAAAAGTCACAAATGTTTCTTGCTGCGTTTCGAAGAAGTTTTAAATAAATGAACACAGTATACTTTAAAATATGTCTGCCAGAATTACTATTGCTAGGACTGCTTTAATTTGGCAATTATGGGTTTAAAATGACAGATGTAAGAATAAGACAATGTTACACCCACCACTGATTGCTTTATCTTTCTTTACCTTTTCTATATGGCTGTAACGGTAACCTAGAAATACAGCTGGTGGTGACAACATAAGTTTTCGCGAGGATTTGGAAGATCCCTGTGTCAACTGCTGTTAAACCACCACTACCTAACACCTTTTCTAGCCGTGCAATTGACGTTCTAACTGTATGATACTTACCGCCAAAGTTAGGCACTAACTCCAATTATCTACAAATTTTCTGACTAATATTTATATATTCAAATTATTTGTTCTGTTTCCCTGTTCCCTAACAGAAAAACAAATTTCTGGATCAACTACATTTTATTTCGACAGATTACGTTTAGGAATCACAGAAAATACACTTTTTCACAATTTCTTAATTTTCACAAATTTTCCAGTACTTAATCCTAGATAAATTCTTGGGCTTCCATCGCACGTACTTTTTTTTCTTAATTTTGAACTTTCCCATAGACAGAATCCCGGTCCGCGATCGGGTACATCGGTGAGTATCTTTCAACTACTGCCTTTCTACCAGGAGTCTTCCCGCTTATATAGAGAAAATTCCCATTAATTTCCTTTGTTAACAACCACTCCAAGAAATTGTGACCATATAGAATTTAGAACCACACTAAATTTGTTTTCCCCTTCGGTTTTCCGCGAATTCCAAGAGTGGACGACTTTGCTTAGCAGGAAAATGAAGGAAAAGGACTGTATTTATGGGACATTAACGGCTTTACTTGTCAAGTGGGTAGTTTTTTTATTGATCCCTGCATTTTCTAGATACTTTTATTGGTGTGTGCCTTATTTAAGTTACAACAAGGGAAACAATAAATTTAGGTTTTACGATGGCGCTATATTTAGTAATACTTACAGGTATATGTCATCAAGGGGTGGTTCTTCTGTTGGGCCAATCACATAAGACAAAACGTAATTTTACTGTTATAATTCGGTAATTAGGGTGTTTTGTGAACGGTGGAGATTTTACCCATTAGGAGTATCAGTACAAAAGGTTAGTTTGCTCCTGATTGTTAAAATGTTCGGTCGAAATTCGGAAGCGGTGGTCAGTGATAATTTGGTTGGTTACGGGACTTTCGCAGATCTTGGCGAAATTTTCCGAAATTAAGTGAAATATTCCGTTCATTCTCAAGTTAAACTTGGTTTTTAAAATAAAAGTTTAATTTCTCTAATTATTTTGTAGATTATTTAAATCATTTTTAATAATCAATGATCTGGCTACTTAAGTGTTTGAATATTTTTATATGAATTATGTTTTTTTTTTAATTTTTTTAATAAATATTTAAAAATTCTTTGAACGCAAACGTGCTTTATTTTTAATCATTTACTTTTGTGTGTTTCAAAATTATTTTGGGAACTCCTTTTCGTATTTATAAATATGTCCTTTTTAAATATTTTTTAAAATTTTCTTTCCTTTATTTGTTTACCCTTAAATAAATGCTTATGGGCCGTGTCACTGCAACAACTACGCTTATTTATACATTTAATATACTTCTTTTTTATTAAAATTTTGTAGATATTGTCTGAAAAAGGTTGTACTTTGTCGAATTTTTGCTGCAAGTTTTAAGCCATCTCGCTGCGTTTACCATATACGCAGCACACTTTTTCTATTACTTTAAAAGAAGGCTTTTCGTATTTCGCATTTTCAAATTACACAATGTAGGTAAATAAATGTTTGCATTTGGATTTCACATCGGATCCTAATTTTATTTCCAAATATGTTAGTGTAGAGACGCCCCTGGACTCATCTATGTTTACAACTCTTTAGTTATATGAATGAACGGCTGCGTCTCCTCTTGCTGAAGGTCAGTGGAGAAAACACATTGACGGATTTAAGCGCTGAATTTAAAAACTTGCCCGTATATGTATTAGCGTATTTTATTAATCCGTATTATAAAGAAAAAATTAAAAATAAAATTAAAGTGTTTTATTAATAAATTATATTTGTAATTTTTATATGCCTAGTACATTGGAAAGTAATTGTTTTTATAGCAGATGACTCAACAACAGCAGTGTTGAAAAACAACAAAATATTAGCGCTGAATACTGATGCTCTTAAACCATTATCAGCTTACTTTGTTAATGTTAAGTATTCTTATGTCCAATTTCAACTCTAACGATACAGTTAAAGTATTAATTCAAGGTTACTGTTAAACAAATGATTATAATGAAAATAATAATGAAAAATGATAATAATGAAAAATTTCAATAATTCTTCCATGTACAACAACCAGTACGAAATGTGCACCCGTGGACAAAAAAATCGTACGTCTGTGAATTAGATGTGGAATTTTTTTTCTAACTTAATATAGTGAAATAACAATGAAGGCAGAGTAAGGGCCCATATAATAGTAAGATGTTACAAAAATTAACACACGTCATCTACATAGGAAGACTTGTCCTTTCAACCTTAAAATTCTTCACAGGTAATTTTGGACAAGCTAACTATTCGGCAGCCAAGTTGGGTTTGGTAGGTTTAGCCAAGACTATAGCTATCGAAGGGGCAAGAAATAACGTTTATTGCAATGTCATAGTGCCTACGGCCGCCAGTCGGCTCACGGAAGATATTTTGCCTCCGGAGCTTTTTCACGAATTGAATCCGGAATACATTGCACCAGTCGTGGTAAGTCAGTAGTATAATTTATATTGAAGAACCCGCAGTCGTGGAAAAGGGTGCCGTGTAACCCCCAATGGAAATTTAAATAAAAATTGTTGTCCAAAAATAGTGTATCGTTTTTAATTTTTTTTATTATGTCCTGTTAGGACAAAAAATATCAGTTTCGTGTCAAATTTTAGCCACAAAACTTAAGTTAACTTGTTCGCACATATTTAGATTTGCTTACATTGAGAGGGAAGTAGAATGTAAAAAAATTACAACCAACTACTACTTCTGAACCAGAGTAAATGCAATGGAGAATTTTTTTATCTGACATGTCCTTTTCCAGGCATACTTGTCTCATGATACATGCCAAGAAAATGGCTCCATAATTGAATCAGCCGCAGGTTGGGCTGGAAAGTGTACTATAGTGAGAGCAAATGGTGCCCTTTTAAGATCTTCTATCAAAGAGGGTGTGACCGTGGAAAAAGTTCAAAAGAACTGGGAAAAAATCACAGACATGTCTGATTCAGGAACTTTAGGGTAAAAAAAATCAGTTTAAAAATTTGTTAATTATTTTTTTGTCTTTTTTCACATAATGTGCGGCACGTTTTTTCTTAAAGCGTGTGAAGCTTTTTTTTAATTTTATTTTAGTACTATTCAAGAAGCCACTGGTGCTTTGATCCAATCATTAGAAGGTCTAAAGGGCGCACAGTCCGAAGGAAGTCAAAAATCTGAGGAGTCTGAATCTTCGGATGTTTTTGAATTCTGTAATAAGGATACTATCTTATATGCGTTGGCAGGTAAACGCAATTTTGTATTATTCAGTTATACGAAATTGATATATATATATATATATATATATATATATATATATATATATATATTTATATATATATATATATATATATATATATATATATATATATATATATATATATATATATAAATATAAAGATAGTCCTCATTATTTTTATTTTTCATTCACGGCCTTTTCGCTGCACTAGCGAAGAAGTAAATCTTCGCATTTACATTTATTATATTACCTATAGGCCAAGAAATCTTCCATTTTTCTACTATTGTTGTACAATGGTGCATTTGTACCGTCGACGTCGAGAAAATCGACATTCGACATACTTTCGAGTATTATTGTGTTAGCAGCCAAACATTCTTGGAGCAACACTGGGTGAACTAGTTGGCGCGAGCCACTACATCTTACCCATCCTTTCCGATCATGTTGGATATAAGGACTCTCTTTGATTCTGGTCAAATCGTGGTCTGTTCTTCAGCCACCCTGGGTGTAAGCCTGCCCGCTGATGGGTAAGGGCCCAGAAATCGATAGCAGGAGGTCACCCAGACCAGAATCAAAGATAGTCCTCATTATTTTTATTTTTCATTCACGGCCTTTTCGCTGCACTAGCGAAGAAGTAAATCTTCGCATTTACATTTATTATATATATATGTATATATATATATATATATATATATATATATATATATATATATATATATATATATATATATATATATATATATATATATATATATATACAAGGTGTTACAAAAAGATGTTAAGAAATTTCTTAAGAAGATTCTACATCTAAAAATAAGTTTATATAAACGTTGATTTTTAAACGCTTCTTTCTCGAGATACAGGGTGTTTAATATTTTCTTTTTTAAATGTTCAATTAATTCTGCGTGAAAAGTATCTCCTGAGCTTTTTTGTTCTGACGCACCGTTTTTTTAATTTATATTATAATATGTCTATATATTTTATAGCCAATAAGTAAGATACAATGATGATTTTTATCTATTTCAGTTGGTACATCTCTCGCCCGGCCCAACGAATTGAAGTTTTTGTATGAGAGTCACGAAGATTTTTCCATATTACCAACCTTTTTTATTTTGCCCTCATTGCAAGCTGTAATAGCTTCTAGTTCAACGACAGCTGCCATTCCAGGAAAAAATATTGACTTATCACAAATTTTGCACGGTGAACAATATATTGAGGTAAAAATGATTTTTCATAAAATTGACATTTACCCCCTTCAGTGGCGGATTTAGGAAATTTTTCAAAAATATTTTCTCGAAAGCATATTTCGAACCTACATTTTTTCAAAAATGTGACCGCTTTTTCAAAGGTGCTTTTTTGTAAACGAATTTTTGAAATATTTTGACAATACTTTCTCCAAAAACCCGTATTTCGAAAGTACATTTTTTTCAAAAATGTCACCAAACAATTCTTCTGTAGGTGGTAGGCGACTTACCTCAAGATGGTAAGTTGTTCCAAAAAACGAAAATTGCTGAAGTACTGGATAAAGGATCGGGAGCTGCTGTTGTAGTCGATGGTAAGTAATTAAAAAAAAAACTTTAAACTAATTGGTCTACTCTTTTATGCAAGTTTGACATGCTTTTTTTCAGTTTCATTAGAAATAACTGATTTTGTTTTCTTGCAGTTGATTCATACGATCAAAATGGCAACCTGGTGGTCAAAAATCAAATAGTTTCTTTTGCCGTCGGCGCTGGCAATTTTGGCGGTCCCAGGACTGGAACCAAAACAGTACCATGTCTTAACAAGCCTAGTAGAAGACCGGACCTGTCTGTGACACAGAAAACTAGTGTAGATCAAGCAGCACTTTATAGACTCACTGGTAAATAAAGTGACTTAAATATATTTATTTAAACATTTATTCACAAGAAACTGCACAGTTTGTAGAGAGAATAATTTAAGTAATTATAGAAAACTATACGATGCAAGCTTAGCCGTTTATACAAGTTTATAAAAGGGAAATTAAATTATGCACAAGTAACAAATTTAAAAAGAATTTGAATGGAAACAGGGCGCAGAAAATATTTTGTTTATCTCAGGTGACAGAAATCCACTTCACATCGATCCCAACATGGCAATAATAGCCGGATTTGATAAACCCATTTTGCACGGTCTGTGCACCTTGGGATTTTCAATCCGTCTTGTACTACGAGCTTTCGCCAATCACGATATGTCGTTGTTTAAGTCATTGAAAGTAAGTACAACATTAACTTTATTTTCATTTTGTTCCATTTAATAATATACAGGGTTTTACAAATTTAAAGTCCACCATTGAAATCTCGTAAACGGTGAGAGCGAAGATTAAATTGAGGGAAATCTGAATTTAACGGATTTTTTACCCCGGAAAAACATAGAAAAATTATTTTTACCTGATTTCGTAAAATTTAATTCCTTTTTAAAAAATAACAATTGAAATTTAAAATTCGCCCAATATGCGAACTCCGATTTTTACAAATAATAATATGTATTGAGCGTTTTTTTATTTATATTTGAAAGTAGCTTAATTCGCGATAAAGAACTCAGTCTAGCAACAGTGGCAACACTGATGCGAACGTGTCATGCGCCTGTGTGAGCCTGCTGATTTTATATTTATGTTGCTGCTTGTTGTTTATGTTTTATTTTTTAAATTGAGCAACTTTGCTCCATTTTAACCTTTGGTGTATCTCTTACCGTTTACGAGATCCCAATGCTGGACATCGAATATGTATCACCGTGTATAACGTTTCCTATATGTATATATATATTATGTGTTTCCTATATGTATATTAACGTTTCCTATATGTATATTCCTAGGCGAGATTTACTAAGCCCGTAATTCCAGGACAAACCTTAAGGGTAGATATGTGGAAGGAAAATAACAGAATTCATTTTGAAACTGTTGTGATAGAAACGAACAGTGTTGTTATAAGCGGTAAGTCTTACTTTTAAGATACTCGTGTATTGGTTGTTGAGGTTTTCGAATAAATATTTTTAACGGGGATATTTTTCACACGAATAAAATGTCCGCAAGATGGAACGGGAATACTTTTTACTATCCCACGGCTACCAATTGGTTGGACTTCTCATAACGATTTTGTATTACGAACGAACCGAACGTTTCGGACGGCGTTACCGTAAATAAACTGCGTTTAAAAATAAGAGATAATTTACATAATACTAAAAAATATTTACCCGGTAAATTTGTATACGGTAGTTACTACCCAAATTTTTTATAGATTCGCCAGTACAAGACTTACCAGAGAATCTGTACTGGCTAATCTATAAAAAATTGGGTAGCAACTACCGTACACAAATTTACTGGGTAAATGATTTTAGTATTAAATAGGGAGATGACGGTCCTCGTGGATTTAATGTTTGAACTACAACATTGACCACGGAGTTTTTCTTTAAATCAGTTGATTCATCAATGGTCAGCCACAATTTTTAACACGCTTTTATTAGCGTGACCTGTAACTTTGTAACATTGTAATGGACTTATCTTTTATTTTTGGAACGCCCTTTAATGAGTAGCGCACTAAAAAGTTAAAAATAAATTATAGTTTAAAAAACACGCTTTTTTGAGTAGCGCACTAAAAAGTTAAAAATAATTATTTTCCTTTTATAGCTGTACAAGTTAACAGAAAACCGGGATGTGCAGTCAGTGCGCGCATCGTGCTTAAAGTACAGTAACTAGCAAACTGCGCCTCCCTTTACTCCACACACATGCATACCCCCGTTTTCTGTTAACTTGTACAGCTATATAACGTTTGGTCTTTAAATAGGTAATTAAATTTAAAAGCGTGGAGTGAACAGGTGAAAACCACGCGCGCTGACGCACGATAACTACTGTATATGACTACTACTATATTACTACTTAATAAAACCATCATTGTCATGCAATTTTTCACAAATAATATCAGTTATTACTTACAAGTTACTTATAAATAATGATTTATTAATCACGATCTGTGACCAGTTACAAAAAATCATTTTTATTATTCACGGCTCATTAAACCAATCAGGAAGTTACTTTCACACAATTTCGAAAACATCGAAGTAAGCTAATCATTGTGTCAAAAGTATACTGTTAACCTAAATTTTAACACGTCAAAATTTCTTAAATTTAAAGATAGGTATGTAATTTATAAAAATTTTAATAATTTAATTTTCAGACTTTTCAATAAAATAGTCGTAGAAAAAGCATAGTACCTATTCTACTCGCGGTAATTACTATTATTTATACGGTCACTACCGCTTGTGCATAATATATTTTTTACTTAGGTATATTTTTTTTAATAATTGAAAAATCAAATGACTATTAATTATTAAGCATAATCCTCTGAAATTTCGGTTGTGGGGAAGGGCTGTAGGCCCATAGTCGCCAATTTGGGTTGAAAAAGATTATAAGTTAGGCCATGAGAGGCTTTTCTAAAATTTTGCTTACGATATTTGCCGTGGGGAAATATCTTTTGCTCCAGCACCGGTAAAATATATTGATTCCCGTCACCTGATGATTACAACCAATTGCAAGCAGCCTTGCCTATCCATTGTTGCCGCATTATCCTGTCAGTATATTTTTAATGCAAGAAATATTCCATTTTGAGATAATACATTTATATTACACTGCCAGTATGTAAAACAATAATATAGTCCTTTTTTAAAAATCCTAAGCAAATCAATCTAGTTATTTTCGTCACAACTGCGCAATATTAACATATTAACAAGGACAAAACGAACGATAAGAACAGTGAGTACTTAGGTTGGCGTTGTATTATAAGGGAAGTGGCAACATTCCTTCATTAAATAATTGATAAATTTGAAAGCGATGTTGCCAATAGTATAGACACAATTTGCCAGAAATATCATTTGGGTTTTTTAAAGTCAAATGCAAATGCCAGAAAGCCACTTATTTACCTAGAATAGGTAATTAGGAAGTAATAGGTCTCATTCAGTCAAAATTGTCATTTAAATTTCGATTGGCCTGATATTAAAAACATTCATTTAGGTACTTAGCCTATTGAAGTCAATGGGTATACATATATGTTTGTTTTTGCAGTTTGTTAACGTCCTTTTGACCAAGGCACAAGGAACTTTTTTTTACCTAAAGTCGGCCCATTTATTGGCCCTGAAATATGAACTAGGCATTGCGCAAACCCTGGAAAAAACAATTTTTCCTACAAAAATCGAAAATTCTCGGGACTTGGCAACCATGACAGACGACGGCTTTTCAGTGGGTCAATGTTCACACATGCCACTTTTCTGCCTTTGGCAAAACATACATAGATAACCTTTGTAACTATTTAATTTTTCTAAAGTGTTCCTAAGTTCTACGTGTTTTGGAAAAATAATTGATAATACAATTATTATTGTCATATCTTGAAGTGCTTATTATTTCGTATTGATTTAGTTTCAATTTAAGCCACCTGGTGTTAATACCGACTTTAAGGTAATAAATATTTTTTAGTATGAAAATTAATAATTTATTAGGTAATAACTTGAGGTTTCTACCACGATTTGAATTTTTTTTACAAAGCGACCACGCCTGGCCACGGTGCGGGAGAAGGAAAAAGATAACCAAAATTCGCCGACGCTTGATTTGTTAAAAGGCGTGGTTTTTATTACGAGGTGACTTCTGAAAGCATATTAAGTTATCCGTATTTTAGTAGCGCGCGTTTTATAAAATTTGATTATAAATTTATTTTATTATTTCATTAGGAGAAAAATAACACTCTTAAGAGCACTATGCTTTCACCGCTTGTTTAAAATGAACTAACTTGAAGGTACTGAACTGAAACAAGGCTAAATGAATAAGTGGGGGCCATAGACAATATATATTTTCTCTATGGTGGGGGCAAATGATTGGTAGAACTAAATTCGTATCGGTCAGGGTGACCGCACAACGGTTAAGTTAAAACGTGGTCTTTAGCCACCCTAAGAGTCTGCCTGGTGAAGGATAAGGCCTAAAAATCGCTATAGCAGGAAAGCACCAGGAGCAGAATCAAAACAGTATTTTTCTCAAGTTATTTGCAATTATTATTTGCGTTTTCTTCAGGTGAATAAATTATATATTGACCTAAAAATTATTTAATTATACCTATATAATTCACAGAATTATAGCCACGAGGTATTAACGAATTTTAGATTATACAAGTAGCTTATTAAAAAAAATTACGGGGTTAAGTATCATCGAGAATTATATGTTTCTAAATAATAAATGCGATAAACTGGATTTGAATATATGATTCCACAGGTGTTTAATATTTATTACGATTTTTACCTTGGTTGATATGTTTCGTTTTCGTTGTTAACCACGTTGTGTGGAATATGAATATATATAATTAAAAACCTATTATATTTTTATTTAAATTTATTATTCTTTTGTCAAAAATTTAAGAGCCTACATCAGTGGACCGCGTGCTCCGATTCGGGATTTCGCCACTGAAGAGCGTAAATCAATGTTAATGAGCAATCTGGCAACATGGCCATTCGGAGACGCGACGCGACCTCGCCGTCGTGAGTTGTATTAGGACAGGACTTGATTTCTTGAAGAATAATTGATTATTTTTGAGCAAGTTTATATTATGTATTTAGGATTTCAAATTATTTCACTTATCACTGTAAATAATCGCAAACTATTAAATGTTGGACATAGGACATTCTTTGATAATAATTATTGATCTTGATTTCTTTTTATTCATTATATGTCTTATTTGTTTATTTAATCTTTTTGTCTATCATATGGGAATCGTTAAAAATTAAAGACAAATTTTCAAGAATTCGTTATTTATTTGGAAAAAATAAAAGTTGTAAAAAAATAGATATAGACAGAAATACATAAACAGATAGGTAGGTAGACTGGCAGCCATTTTTCTTTCTTTTTTGTACGTATCTATAAGAAAAAGTGCATTAATAAATGTGTAATATTATAAAATAATACTACCTAATGACATAACAGCAAACAAATTTATGGAATAATATAAGATACTTTTCCTTCACATAATATGTTATCTCCAATGGGTAGGGTTTTTGGCAAAAGCGGATCAACCAGTTCAGCAAACATAAAATTGTCATAAAAAATGTTAATTTCGGGAACATTTTATTTTGCCAAAAGGATTCATCACGTTTTATCTAAAAAAAGAATATTCTCCAGTTTTTAACAGAAACTGTAATAATTAATTTACCCTGATTTAAAGGTTTTGGTGTTTAGAAATAATTTTGAATTCAACCTAACCTACGTAATAAGCGGAGTTTGCTATATCCGAAGTTCACGGTCAATAGAGCGTCAACGTAATATATTACCCCATTTTGAACATCCCGTAAATCTAAAACAGCTTAATTGATTTTAAAACCGAGAAAAATTCTGAGAGAGCGATTCATTAGAAATCAATTCCTTTCACAAATTACGCACTTTTGATGTATGCTTCTTGTGCCAAAGAGAACAAATCTACCTCGTTTTTTAAAATCTATCGTCATTTCAGATGTACGGGGTGTCAAAAATGGATCAAAATGTGATATTTAACATTTTTATTGGCGCTTGGTTTATATTATTTTATTTAATCATAGTACAGGATCCGAAGTAAGCTCGTCCTTTACCGATCTGCTTACCGGATAAAAAGTCTTTTTTATCAAACATAATATGTTAACAAATATATCGCGAATGGTTGCCTAATGAAATATGGTCATGGCTATCCTTAATTAAAAATACTGTAATTCATTTTTTTTTTATATTTCACTCACTTGCTTACCAAACGAACTTAATAGGTACTAATCGAAAGTATAAAGCATAAGGAACATGCAAAAGTTAGGTTGCCTACTTTTTTTCGGTCCCTATACCGGGTTGCCATCAGGTATAAACAGGTGAGTCGATTTTAGTAATTTGTACTCATCTGCTTTCTCATTGAAACATATATTAAAATAAAGATAATTTTATTGCGAACACCCTTGCGAAAAATCGGTCATGAATCACGGTTGCCAGGCTTTGAAATTTAAAAATTGGAGCAAGCGATGCGAGACAGGGAAGCATTGCGCGTACTATTCGGTGCGATAGAGGAGGACACAGCATAGCATCTGTGTGTGACGCGACTTTCGGATGAAGGAGAGTGCGCATGCATGTATTTCTATTGTTTTATAATAAACTTTTTTTACATGACACTAATGTGTTCATCATTTGACATACATTTTACATACCCTAATTTTGTTCATATTAAAAATACAAATTTCATTTTTGGGTTGAAGCTTTAGTTGACAAAATCACATTTTTTGCCATAAAAAAACAATTGAATATTGATTGTGGTTTCTCCGGAGGTGAGTTTAAGTTTTTTATTTTAAATGGCAACCTACCAATTTTTTTATACCATTAGATACCTTTTTAAATTCCATTTTCGGTAATATATCATAAGTGGTAGTTTGCTCTCAAAATGGTGACACTGGAGTCATTTTTCCGTTTGAGTAGATCGCCATTTTGAAGTTCCTGGTTGTTATTTTCATAAAATAACTCTGTAGTTTAGTGAAGAAGATTGTTTAACTTTTATTTTTTAAAATGATTTTGTAAAACTCTTTTAAAATAATTTGTGTATGCAAATTTATGTTTTCTTAATATGGACCATTTTTAAAGCAAATTTGCACCAATACATTAAATAGAAAGTACCAAAAGTAAAATAGCCGTCGCGTAGTACATGTTACTTATTATATTACCTAAAATTATCAAAAACACATTTTAACGGTTTTTTTCTAAAAAAAAAAGTCAAATAAACAAGACAAAGTACGTTAAAAAGAACATTTATTTAAGATAAAATCGGCTATGCATTTACCTAAGTTGGCGTTAAAAAACAGCCCACTTAGGTAAATTCATAAATCTGATTTTATGTGTAATAAATAATGTTATTCTTAACGTACTTTGTCTTATTTGACATTTTTTGGAAGAAAACCGGTAAAATGTGTCTTTTTGATAATAATTATCAAAAAGACACATTTTACCGGTTTTCTTCCAAAAAATATCAAATAAGACAAAGTACGTTAAGATTAACATTATAATTTATTACACATAAAATCAGATTTATGCATTTACCTAAGTGGGCTGTTTTTTAACGCCAACTTAGGTAAATGCATAGCCGATTTTATGTTAAATAAATGTTCTTTTTAACGTACTTTGTCTTGTTTATTTGACTTTCTTTTTAGAAAAAACCGTTAAAATGTGTTTTTGATAATTTTAGGTAATTAGTAACATGTACTACGCGACGGCTATTTTACTTTTGGTCCTTTCTATTTAATATTTTGGTGAAAATTTGCTTTAAAAATGGGCAATATTAGTAAAACATAAATTTGCAGATACCAATTATTTAAAAAGAGTTTTACGAAATGATGTTAAAAAATAAAAGTTAAACAGTCTTCCTCACGAAACTACAGAGTTATTTAATGAAACAACCAGGGACTTCAAAATGGCGACCTACTCAAACTGAGAAAAATGCCTCCAGTGTCGCCATTTTGAGAGCAAACTACCACTTATGATACCTATGTCACCGAAAAGGGAATTTAAAGAGCTATCTAATGGTATACAAAAAATTGGTAGGTTGCCATTGAAAATAAAAACTTAAACTCACCTCCGGAGAAACCACAATCAATATTCAATTGTTTTTTTTATGGCAAAAAATGTGTTTTTGTCAACTAAAGCTTCAACCCAAAAATGAAATTTGGATTTTTAATATGAACGAAATTAGGGTATGTAAAATGTATGTAAAATGATGAACACATTAGTGTCATGTAAAAAAAGTTTCTCTTTCATCCGAACGTCGCGTCACGCGCAGCTGCTATGATGTGTCCTCCTCTATCGCACCGAATAGTACGCGCAATGCTTCTCTGTCGCGCATCGCTTGCTCCAATTTTTAAATTTCAAAGCCTGGCAACCGTGATTCATGACCGATTTTTCGCAGGCAACCTTATACCACCGTGTTCGCAATAAAATTATCTTTATTTTAATATAGTTTCAAAGAGAAAGCAGATGAGTACAAATTACTAAAATCGACTCACCTGTTTATAAGTACCTGGCAACCCGGTATAGGGACCGAAAAAAAGTAGGCAACCTAACTTTTGCATGTTCCTTATGCTTTATACTTTCGATTAGTGTATTAAGTTCGTTTGGTAGGCAAGTGAGTGAAATATTAAACAAAAAATGAGTTACAGTATTTTTAATTAAGGATAGCCATGACCATATTTCATTAGGCAACCCATTCGCGATATATTTGTTAACATATTATGTTTGATGAAAAATACTTTTTATCCGGTAAGCAGATCGGTGAAGGACGAGCTTACTTCGGATCTTAGACTATTACGTGTTTATATCGGTTAATTTCATATAAATCATATATACCTACCATAACCAGTAGAACTACTTACACACTACTTACCGTTTTTTCATAAAAAGTCGTCTATTTTTGCGACTTGTGGATGAACATAATCGTTTTCTGACACATAAATTTTCGTTCTTTCTAGTCCGCCCCATGATAGCTATTTAAATACACCGAAAATCCAAATCACAATCACACGCTAATCTTAATAATAAGACTGCTCCCGGTGTCGTACGATGCTTGCTGTGTTGCCAAAATGTGTTAACTGCCGAAAAAGCTACGCGATTTTCTCCAAAATTCATTAATTACGGAATTCCAAAGTTTTACAGAAAACTAAAGGTTTAATCAAAAATTCGATCTCCGCATAAATTATAGAGAAAATCGTGAACAATGAGGGAAAGTCTTTTAAAAAAATAAATATTACAAAATAACAAAAATTTTAAAAATAATTTTTTGATTTTTCTTTTTAAATGACTTTCCCTCATTTTGCTATAAAATTATAATATATTTCCAAAATTTCGTATCATTTCGTTGGTTAGTTTTGGTGCAATTCTTTGAAACAAATTAGTATGTTTCAGCTGGTGATGAATGCTCTTAAGGGCTATTCGTTAGTGACGTCACCAAGCATATTGGAGCACAAACAAGCTGTTTGATACTTTTTATTATCGTAAAGCTTAGTAAAGCACATACAGGGTGTTTCAAAAACCATGCACCATCCAAAAATAATAGAAAAAGTTCCTATAAACGTGGGTAGAGAATCGCTTCATACCAACCAACCGACGAAGACACTGTGTGTCGAAACAATTGTCATGTTTAACAATAAACTGTATTGAAGATTTATACACGTTTGGTTTTATTGTTACATAATATTACAATTATACAGACATCCTCGTGACTCTAAGGTATTTTTCCCTATTTTTCAGGTGCCTACGTAGACTTAAAATCCGTCAAAATGCAACCCCAAGCTAACAAACTGGCAGCGCCTCTATTGAAAAGCGATGCCATTTTTGAATTCATCATTGAACAAGTTAAAACTGATCCTAGTAAAGCCAAGTCTGTCGGTGGTGTATTCCTCTACAAAATCACTAAGGATGGAAAAGAAGTAAAACAGTGGAGTAAGTTCTCAATTAATTCTTTTACTAAAACAAAATCAGTTTTTTTTTTCACAGGAATATTTTTTTAATAATTTTCCCACTTCCATTTTTTTTTCAGATTTTGTTAAAGTGGTGTGGCTTAAGTAATTTAGGCCCAAAAGATCCCAGATCAATAGTTTGAAAAGAAAACTTGATATTACTATTTTTTCTTAGGTTAAGCGGCTTTATTTTATGAAAAATAGTATCAAATTTTTTTAATAATCTTCTTTCCAGTCCAGAAAACAATATTTTTTAATATAGGTTTGGTAATCCTGAAATAGATGAAAAAATGAGTTTTTCTTCAGTTTTTGGTAGGTACCTATCTTTTAACTACGCTAGATCGAAATATCCGGATTTTTTACGTCGAAAAAGCTATTTTCCAGACACGACTTTTTTTTGTTTACGAGGAATTCATCGAAAATTAATCCAACTACATCGAAAACAAGAAAAAAGTCCTCTGGAAACAAACTTTTTCAACTTAAAGTGTATTTTAAAAAAAGGTAAAAATGGCGTTTTTTATTTTTTTAATTGCGTTTTCATTGCGAAATCATGAGTTTGAAATGGCATGTTGTTAGGCTCGCGTGCCGCGCTGGGACATCTGAGGTGATTCGCCCCAATAATGGTACCTCTAATAATTATTTTTTCCTTACAGCCATGGACCTTAAAAACGCCAAAGTATACGAAGGAACGCCCGAAAATAAACCCAACACCACCTTAACGATTTCAGACGATGACTTTTTGCTCTTATCAGAAGGAAAACTCCAGCCCCAGCAGGCTTTCATGAAGGGAAAACTAAAAATTACCGGAAATCTTATGATGGCTCAAAAACTAGCGCCCTTATTAAAGACTAATTCTAAGCTTTAATCTTTTATTTAGAATTATTTTAATATAAGAGGTTTTTGGTTTCTTTACATTCATTATGTTATAGGTACGATGTTTAACTGTATTTGTTGTTACAATATTACAATGTAATTTTTATATGTCTATGTAATTTGTTGAAGGTTTATTATTAAAAACATTTTATTAAATCGGTGGTTTGTGTATTCTGCCATTAGCGAATGCCAGAGGAGTACCTACAGCACTATGTTGGGGGAGGGGAGAGTAAAAAACAATTCAACTAGGCAAGCGCTTTCCAAAACTAAATGTCAACCTTTTTTTGAAAATATTCCCCAAAAAAACCTTATATTACGTTTGCTGGAAATTATCGGCTTTTTGCGAATTTTCCCAAAAAAAAAAATTCAAGGACATCGGGAAAAAGTGCTGTCCCCCACCCTTATCACCAACAGGATCGCTCAGAAAAATCTGAAAAAATTATCAAACATTGAGAATGAGGTGTACATTGAACCAAAATTATCAGGTTTGAAAAGTTCTAGCGCTATCAATTGTTATAAACAATTTAATTGATTTCCGTATAACTGCTGAACCATTGGTTTTAGAGAAAAAGTTTTCCGACAAAAAATATTGCTCGCGATGTAAGAAACAACTTTTGATGTGACACATTTTTCAAAATTTTTAATTTGGCTCGGTCGAAACGCTACCCACTCAGCTCCGCGCATACGCGATGAGAATCATCAAATACTTTAATATTTATGAAAGTGGTAGATAAGACTCGGTTATGCAAAGTACCTTAATCTATCTCTAGATACGTGAAAAAATAAAGCAAGAAGTAAAAACATGAATATTTTCTATTAAACTTAAAAATACATCACAGTTCTTTTTGAGGAAGCTCTTGTTTCTTTGACGGACATATGTTGGATCCTTCTATACAGAATTTTTGCTGAACGTTTTTGTCACCTCTTTGGTAGTATTTTATAATATCTTCTTCAAACTCTTCCATAATAGATTCACACTGTAACAAAAAAATTGGCATTCTACAGAGTGGTCCAAAAATAATGGGTCAGGGAGCAACAGTGGGTTCCTGGCATTAAAATGCTGCCATTTAGCCTACATACCTTGAAAATTTTGGGAGTCTGGCTGTGTAGAACAAATAATGATGATAGCGTTATTAAAACAGAAAGTTATCATATCAATCACCGTTTAGTTTTCCAAAAGACGATGAGAATAAAAAGATTTGGTTGCGCGCTATCCACAGAGACAATTTCTCAGTGAGTCATTCTTCAGTTGTGTATTGTAAACATGTTCATGTAAGTGGCATTATTAGAAATGGAACATACAAAGATAAAAATGGCAATACTCACGAGTTTCCTTTATCATGTCCTAAATTAACCAAAATACTCGTATTTGTCTACAGTCTACACCAAAAAATGTTTTAAGAAGGGACCCTTATTCAATTATTTATTTCTTAGTTTAAATAAGTTTAATGTATGTTCACAATTTTACTAAATTTTGCAGTTTAAAGCATCTCAAATTTTCTCGTATATCGTTTCTTGCATTTTATGAATTATTTGGGTGTTGACAGAATTAAAAAAGGTTCCGAAACACGTGTTATTTTGTTTTTATATAATTTTTATATTCACTACTTTCCCCTATGTGGTTTTCCATATTAGGTATATAATACATATTATTAACGAAATAAAATCAGCCCACGTGCGGCGCTGTTTGCGACGTTGCCATTTGTGCTTCGTGGCTCGAGAGTTTGTCAGCAGTTGGATATAGCCGCCCTTAGGGGTTGATTTATTAAAAACTGTACAACATGCGTTTAAACATTTATTTTTTAGAGTAGGTACTTCTATGAAGTTTTGACTCAATAGGACCACCTAATATTTTTTTTTATTCAAAGTTTGAACCCCTATTTCACACCCTTAGGGGTTGAATTTTGAAAACCCGCTTCCTTAGTAGATGCCTACGTTATGTAAGAAGCCTCTGTGCAAAATTTCAAGTTTCTAGACCCACCGCATAGCGGTGTGGGCTGTGCGTCGATATGCCAGTCAGTATCTTCTTTTATTATATCACCGCACACACTGCTAGGTCTAGAAACTAAACTAAGTTAGCAACAGCCACTTTAACCAATATAGAGATTATGGTGGCCAAAGTAACTGTTGCTAACTTTCCAAAAGTTAAAAATTATTTAAAATGACTATTGCGTAAATTTAAATTAGAGGGTAATTATTTTGTGTTGCACGAAACTTCACTAACCTACACTTTTTCTTATTTCTGGAAAACATCCATTAGAAAAGAATCAGTGCAGGTTCATGCAGTTTCATGCAACACAACAGAATAAACCTAAAGTTTGTGCACTTAAAGCTCTAAACAACAGCTGATCTGAGGGGCATCAAAACTGAGCATTAAGAATAAAATGCATAAAAAACGCATAGTGCAGATTGGCCTATTAACAAGGACAACAAAAATTATTATCAGTTAAAAGTTTAAAATTTAAGACAAACAAAAAAAAAAAGAATCTACCAAAGAGATAAACATCTTAGTTATTTAACCTCTTATTAATTTATAATAAAAACATAATTGCCATAAATCATTTATCAAGCATTTAATCTTAATCCTTAGTCAAGGAGATATCAGTTACTATTTTGGGATATTTTTAAAAGACAAAATATCAGAACGTGATACACAGCTGATAGAGATGACTAAATTCAGTGAGAAATAATATTATGAAACATAAATTTACCCATATACCTGTCCTTATATGAACTTATATTGTATAATATAGTAGTACAATTTGATGCCTGAAAAATGGAATTTTCTTTAACCTAAAATTTTAATTTCAAATCCTTAAAACTACCTGTTATTAATTTAAAGTCATGTTTTTCAAAACTTACATAGTATTTGAGGCTTTTATTTAAATCACCATCTTGAACAAAATCAACATCGCTCATATAAGGACTCATTTTTCCATCAGACCCAACCATTTTAATAATAGTGAGAGTACCATTTGACTTCCACAATCCTCTTACATAATCATCCATTTTATTACAAACACTTTCTATAAGTTCTGAGAGGTGGATCTCCGACTGAGCCAAAGGCACTGTTTTAGGGGCATTGTAGTTTCCTTCGGGGTCTAAACGGTGACCTCCTATTTTAACAGTTTGGGTTTTGTCAATGTTTTTTACTTCTTCGGTTAATTCTTGTATACTTGCCTCACAAACTAAAAACAAATAATATTAATTTTTATACATATAAAACAGGAAAATAAAAACCATAATTTTGGGGAGCTGCCTCATATAAAGGTCATATTAAAAAGTCAATAGAAAATGTTAACTGTTGTTTCCAAAAAAGAATTTAATATTTTCATATCCATTAGAATTTAATTTTAAAAATTATTAAAAAACGTTAGAACTTTTTACCTAAACATCGCAATTCTTTATTGTCAAGTTTGGCATCATGAACTACGGACTGTGCATTCACATAACATAAAACTACACCAAAAAAAATTAAAGAAAATTTTACGACCATTTTAAATAAACTTAATTGAGAACTAGCTACCGCGAAACTGCTTTTGCTGCGGATTTTCGAATAGAATAAATTTTTACTTTTTGGAAAAGTACGTCATTTTTATGTTGACACGTTTCAGCATTTTGATTGGCCGAATTTACTTAAATCCTGTTTAGGTTTGTGGTGCGTTCGTAAAATTAAAATTTAAAGGACAGACAGCCTCATTCCATATAAATTAGAAAACTCTAGTACGATAAAAAGAGATAGATAATAAAGGGACGTCTTGTCAATTTATACGTATCAGCTCATGAGCACAAGCGCCGCGCCTACGCCGGCGCCGGCGGGATAGCGTCCTGAGGCAACAAAAAGAAAAATAAAAGATCCCAGCAGGAACCCAGAAAATTGCGGAAAATAAAAATCAGTAGATGTTTTTAATTTTATCTTCATGATGATCTTTGACTACCAGAACATTTTTGTAATGTATTTCCATTTTTAACCTACATATTTCCCGATTTAATAAAATTTCAAAAACATATTAAAACATTTTCTGTTTATAACTATCTGTATAGTTATAGTAAATATCAGTTTATTTACATATTTTACGGAACACAAAAGTTATTTCCAACATTTTATTTAAATATGGCATATTTCCCGCCGTTTTTCATAACTCCGCGATGACAGCGCCCTCAGTAAGTAGTTCAAGGAACTAACTTACGGACGTAATCCTTTGGACGAGTCTATTTGTAGAGGGGAGGCCACATTCAATGTCAAATTATAATTTTAATTTTCACAGTAACTTCGAAAAGCTGATTATTCTTTATTACATTTTTATTATATAAATTATACTAAAATTGTATCTGAATGATGTTTGTACAACGGAAGTCCCCCGCATTTAAAGGAATTGCTACCTAGCTAGATCGTTCCATTAAAATGGACTCGCCCAAACAAGCTTCCAAGATTTTCAAGCAGCCAGTCGCCAATCGGTCATCGTTGTGGGAGGTTGTCGACAGAATGTGTCAGATTTTTTCTTTGATGAAATCGGGTGTAGAGCCGCAAATTGCAGTAAATAATATAAAATTATATTCAAAAAACGGAGAAGTGTTTGTGCACAAGTTGTTTTTCCGCATTTTTTCCCCAGAAGAGGCATCTTTAAGGTAAGTGACATATTTTTTAGTGAGTCGCAGGTTCTACAAATTTTTTCGATTTTCATCTTTAAAAATAATAACATATTGCACAGCCCTTAAGAAATGCGGAGATTTTTACAGTTTTTTGAGTAAAAACCACTCCAACTTGGTGAATGCGTGCTTGTTCCAAAATTAGCACTTTAATTTTCCTTCAAAATGGGAGGCGTTAGGGTAATTTTTTATTAGAATTTTTCATTTTAAGTATAATATTCAGATTATTCTCTATTCCAAATTAAGTTATGTTGGTGTTTTGTTGTCCTGATGTTGCGGCACTTGACCTGGCAACGGCGGAAAGCATGTTACAAAAGATAACATAATCTTTTTTAGTATATTTTTCTTTAAAAGTAAAGAGTAGAGAAATAGAACCATTCTACCATCAGTAATTCCATATTTAATTGAGTAAAATCGTTCCTCCGTTACGAGAAATTCATGTAACATTTTGTATTTGTTTACTGATGACAAAGCTGCTTGTCAAGCGAAAATCGCCTGTAACGACTTGGTCTTGAGACGAATTTGTGGCAACAGTGCTTATTACGTCCGGTTCCCTGCCCTTCCACTTTCATATCGATTCCTCAAAACACCAATCAGGAGCTCGTGGAATTGCTCGCGGGAGCGAATTTATCTTGTCGACGTTGCCGTTGTCCTTGGGGTTACAAAATAAACTGACCGTGAAGAACTATTGTCCTCTCTATCCTTTCCATTTGACAACGTCGCGTGATGTTTGGGGGGACAGCCACGTTGCCATTTTTACACATACCTGACTGCGGAGTTATATCCCGAGATCTCGTTTTGGGCGACCTAAAATCCAAATTTTAGTCTCCAAGCGAAATGAATTCAAGTTCGGGCAACATAATTTCGAAGAACTTTTACCTTCCCAAAAAATTAGTACTTTCGTCAAGATGGACGTATCATTTGACTGGCACATGACGAGTTGCACGGTGAATCTTGCGTAAGTTCTTTGTAGAGAAACAGACATTTTATTCCTGATTCGACCATTTTTATGATGGAGCCACTCCTTTATTTCTAAATGTTACTTAAATTACAGCATTTTAGCTTTTTTGTATTTTATTATCAGTTACCTACCATGTCTGTGTGTGTGATTTTAATTAATAAACTAGAAAACATAAAATGAAAGTGGTAGATAACAGATGCTTACTAAATTGAAAATTAAAACGCTTTCTCCTTCATAAACTGTAGTAATATTTTGTTAAATTGGTGTAATTTTTTTAGGCCTTTAATTGGCTGGATGATTTTATGTTTTTTAAGGAGAGCGCCGGTAAACCCCTTTGATTCCGTATTCTGTATCTACTCATACCGCATTATTGTATTTATTGTGTTCTTCGAAAATGCTACATTTTTGTGTTGCGCAATCGAAAATATTTTTACTCTTATCGCCAATAACGTTCATGGTGCGCGCGCTACAGCTGGATAATTTATAAATAAATTTTGTTTGCGGCTTGTTTGTATAGGTACCTATTAAATTTCTGCTGCATAAAATGTAAAGATCAAAACGATGATTTTTAGTTAACCGTTCACCTCCTCACACCTTAAAATACTTCGCGTCGAGTGGCGTCGTTTTGAACAAGGCCTTTGTGCAAAACCAAAGAATCGGCGACATAACGTACTCGCTAAGAACAAACAGGGCATGTCTCTCGTCTGTGTAAAGTAAAAAGCTACCGGTTTTGTTTATGCCAGAAATATATAAGTGGGCGTGTCGTACCTGATCAGCTGAACTTGGACGCTTGAACATGGCGTTTGAAAAGGTTTTAGCTTTCCCCAAGCCGAGAGTTCCGTGCTTTGTGCTTTGGGTAGTTCGAAATTTAAAAAACGGTGGCCCAGCTGAGGCGATGACGCATTTCCACGATGAGAAACAGATTTTTAGATCAAGTTTATTTCATAATAAGTGCTGTCTGATCGGAATATAATTTTAAAAAATAACTTTCAGTGTAAAAATGACGCAATTTTTTAAGGTAGTCGCAAGTGCAGGTATTCTGCTCGGTTGTGGATTACGTCGAAAATAGGTACCTACATTTAATTATTTAAATACGGTTGGTAGACACTGCCTGGACAAGCAGAGCCCCTAACCTTTTTGTCACGGTTCACGGTACTGATAGCAAAATACAGGTCCTGCCAGATAATAAAGAACCCTCGGTTTGCTATCACCTACAATGAGGGTTAAATTGACTAATAAGTGACAATATATTTAAAGATGATTTTAATTTAAACCATTTAAAACTAGACAGTTTCTGTATCAAAGAACTTACACTTATTGTGAAATAAGATTACCTCTTATGAAATACCACTTATTATGAAATGATATTAAACTGGTATTATGAAATATTGTTTAAATTTAAATACTATTAAATGTTTTTATTTGCCAGTAAATACCTTGTTTTTTTTTCATGCATTAGTTTTATTTTTACTTAGTGTTAACCAGGAAATAAATTTCTTTTTTCTTCAGACGTCAATAAACCTGACATTTTTCTACTAATTTTTTGACTAAAGTTTTGCTTTTTTGTCAGTAGGCGGTTGCTATTGGCAGCGGAAGTAAAAGTACTTTTTCTGCCGCTGAGAGCGGAGGTAAAAGTATGAATGTGTGCTCACGAATAAATATAATATGCTGAAAAATAAATAAAATAAATTCTGAGTTTAACATTTTAATTTGCTCTAATTGTGGTTTTAGAGAGTGGTATTTTTAAAAGAGTAACAATTAAAGAATGTTGCTTGCAGTAATATACATTGACACTTGTCAAATCGAACGACGCGTCGGTATCAAACAATACAATAATAAATCCATAGCAACGCTAGGCGCACTCGAAAATCAACATTTTTAAATGAAAAAATTTATATCTTTATTTTTCTATATTTAAACGACGTTTGAAGAAAAAATAGTATGATTCATTTGAAGTAAAAGCAACTTCTTTTGACGTCTGTAATTGCCGGACTCACTTCATTCGTCCGGCAAACCTACAGACTCATCATAAAAGTATCACTTTTACTCCTAATCAAATAATATACTATTTTTCCAGTTAACAGCAATTTTAAAAGTGGTTAAATATGAGGTGTTGGAAATTACATAGCATTTTTTAGCTACAGAAGCCTAAAAAAATTAAAGATCCACAAACACTGATTTATTAAATTGAAATGCCCTTAAAGAGATAAAGGAAATTAATATTACTTAAACAGATCATCAAATATTGAACAATTGGCTTGGTGTGGGTGTTGTTATTTTAGGTAATTTATGTGTACATGACAGCTGGGCATATTGTTAATTGGCAAAATGTAAAATTTAATTAGAATATAAAGATGCGTAATATTTTTTGTGCACTAGATATCCAAATCAGTTTTAATCTTTTAACCTGTGCAGGTTTCTCTGCAATAGTACCCATATGACCTGTCATTTTTCTGTAGACGGCAGATAAAACACTCAACAAAAATCGATGAATTCACGAATAGGCCAAGCAACAGAGCAAAATATTAGCGACTTTGTGACATTAATACTATTAGAAAACCGCCTGTGCCATCATCTGAAAGACGATCCATGGATGATTTCTGTTATATTTCCAACTCTGAAATTTTTTCCATTAAATTGTTATAAACATTTTTAAGCAAAAAAACGCGATATTTTTAGTTTTTTGCTTATAAAATGAAAAGTAATGAAGCAATCTTAATGGTGTAAATAGACGATTTGTAGAGAATAGAAATACGAACAAAATGAGAGGTCGCACGTCCCGATAGGATAAGCAACAACGGAGAAAATCCGGAAAAACCGGAAAATTAAGAGTTTTTTTAAATTCATAAATCGGCCATTGTTATACTTAGAGGGCTCAAACTTTGGGAAAAAGTAGTAATTTATAGCTACTTTATGTGTGCAAAACCCCGACGCTGTCTGACGATTAGTTTTGCCACAATCATTTCAATTTTTCAACACACTATTTTGCAACAGGTCTGGATGCTCTACGGATCGTCCGATTTTAATTATTGAAACGGATTTGAAAAGTACAAGTTTGAACAAAATGTATATTTTAATTTTTCCATAAAAGGCTACGAAACCGGTTGAAAATGCAGGTAATGATGCGTGGAAATGGCCGAGCGCGCGAAAGCGGTCGAGTAGCGGGAGGGCAGCGGAGCGAAGGGGAGCCAATATTCGCGCGCTCGGCGATTTTCACGCATCTTTACGTGCATTTTCAACCGGTTTCGTAGCATTTTATGGAAAAATTAAGATATACATATTGTTCAATTAAACTTGTACTTTTCAAATCCGTTTCGATAATTAAAATCAGACGATCCATAGAGCATCCAGACCTATTGCAAAATAGTGTGTTGAAAAATTAAAATGACGATTGTGGCAAAACTAATCGTCGGACAGCGTCGGGGTTTTGCACACATAAAGTAGCTATAAATTACTACTTTTTCCCACAGTTTGAGCCCTCTAAGTATAAAAATGGCCGATTTATGAATTTAAAAAAAAAACTCTTAATTTTCCGGTTTTTCCGGATTTTCTCCGTTGTTACTTATCCTATCGGGACGTTCGACCTCTCATTTTGTTCGTATTTTTATTCTCTACAAATCGTCTATTACACCATTAAGATTGCTTCATTACTTTTCATTTTATAAGCAAAAAACCAAAAAAAATCGCGTTTTTTTGCTTAAAAATGTTTATAACAAATTAATGGAAAAAATTTCAGAGTTGGATTTATAACAGGAATCATCCACGGATCGTCCTTTAGATGATGGCACAGGCGGTTTTCTAATAGTATTAATGTCACGACAAATCGCTCTATTGCGTGGCCTAGAAGTGATAAAAAGATGCACGTCGCAGTTACCAAAAACCGTATTATAGTTACCTTCACCATTTTGACAACAATTATTCAACTCGTCTTTGTATAGACTGGTCCTCGACCATTTCTTAAAATCTAATCCCGCGATTAAATAAAGAGCTTTAATTAAGACTTACTGTTTTAAATTTAGATATTCTATATAGTTGATTGGTTAGGTTTTGAAGTTTTTGTGTCGCTGTTAATAAGTCATCATTTAAAACTTCGGTATTTTGTATTATTCCTATAATTTGTTTGGTTTTAAAATGATTTTTGGAGTCATTTTTTCGCCTCCAAGCGGCAGTCGGCGTCTTATGCCAAAACAGCTGATTGTAATAATGACCACCTCTTTTCAAGAGCCAGTGAAGTTAATATGCACTAATTAACCCTTCACATCAATAACATGAACAAACACCCTGCACTTATTTACACCCAAATGTAACAAACGCTAAATAGACATTACCTTGCACTATTTGTGCTGAAATTCGGGACTGTTACAATTAGTTCATTAGTGAGGGTTGTTTTCAGTTTAACTTTGTTCTCAGCACTCAGTTTATTAACAAGTTATCCATGTTTTCCAGCTAAGTTCAGCTGATTGCGTTTATAATGCGGTTTTGCTTTATGAAGAAACCGACTGACTGACTGACTGACTGACTGACTGACTGACACGCACAGCCCACACCGCTGGGTCTAGAAACTTAAAATTTTGCACAGAGGTTTCTTACATAACGTAGGCATCCACTAAGAAAGGAGTTTTCAAAATTCAACCCCTAAGGGGGTGAAACAGGGCTTTAAACTTTGTATGGAGAAAAAATATTATATGGTCCTATCAACTCGAACCTTCGTAGACATACTCTAAAAAATACTTTACGTGTTTTACAGTTTTTAATAAATCAACCCCTTAGGGGGTGAAATGGGGGTTCAAAGTTTGTAATGGAGTAAAATTGTTATACCGCAGGCGAAAGCTAGTCTATCTATAATATATAACTTACGTGGCTAGGGATACTAGCGTAGGGACAGCTTCTGTTGTTCAGCCTAAAGGGCTGGCGCTATCGGTACTACTAGCGCGACACCACAGTACCGCGCTCCCTTTGTATTTCGCTGGTACGCTTTATATATGAATCTCTCGAGAACAGTTTATACAAACAGTAGAAACTGGTCAGGGTTCATAAAATAACGGCGAGGCCAATGATATGCAATTGTAACACGTAGAGTCGTTTCCGAAATATTAAATTAATAATATGATAGTAATGTATAGAAATTTGGAAAATTTACGAATAAATGGGAAAATATGACAATATAAAAGAAGAAACTGACTGACATATCAACGCACAGCCCACACCGCTGGTTCTACTATACTCTAGAAACTTCAAATTTTGCACAGAGGTTTCTTATACAACGTAGGCATCCACTAAGGAAGGGTTTTTCAAAATTCAACTTCTAAGGGGGTGAAACAAGGGTTCAAATGTTTAAACACATGTTTTACAGTTCTTAATAAATCATCCCCTAAGGGGCTGAAATGGGGTTCAAAGTTTGTAATGGAGTAAAATTGTTAAATGGATCTATTACCTTGAAACTACGTGAGAGTACTCTAAAAATTAGACACACGTTTTATAACTTTAGAAATCAACCCCTAAGGGGGCGAAAGGGGGGTTCGAAGTTTGTAATTTAATTATGGATACCACGCGGACGAAGTCGCGGGCGAAAGCTAGTTTTGGATAAATGATTCAAATATTGACATTAGCAGTGAGGATAAGGTATTTGACAAAAATTTTTAAAGTGTTTTGAATTGTTCGCATCCTAGTGATTTACCACTAATATTTTGATTTTTCCAATACCTAAGATCGCTAAATGGTCTAACAGTCTTTTATATGTACATATTTGAATTAAATTAAATATGGCGGCATAACGAGCATCGGTTTTGGGCAAATTTGTACTTTTCGCTTTCACCAAACCGTTTTCCATTACTTGTTTTTCAAAAATCTGTTGCACTTGATGTTTTTTATAAATCAATGATCACAAAGCAAAATGCACGTCAGCATAGTCATAGAAAACCTTTGTTTACTATAATAGTGACGACATGCTTTCTGATTGGTTTTTGAAATCACGCGAAAGCAGTTTAAAAATTACGCTTTTTATTACTTAAATATTAATTTATTACTTTTTAAGTAACAAATATATTTGACTTTCTTACCACATAAATTAATTGTCATGTTAAATAATTCTGGAAGAATTTAGTATATACCCTGTTGTTTTTGTCCCTTTGTTTCTTCATTTCAGGAAAAATTTTCTTCATTTTCGCCACCTAGATCAGGTAGATAACTCGAATTTAAATCAAATTCTGTTTAGAACAGCACGGATTTCAGTATTTCAATTGGAAGACGATTTATGTCTGTGCTTACGTCAACCATCGCGATTATGACGTAATAATCAAAGCGCATGATTTCACGTACAGGTGTAAACGAGTTTAATGGATGTGCGGATGTACCTACTGTTCGCAGAATAAAAAATTGGCCCCGCTTTATTCTTATCTTTAAAAAAATGAAAGATAACAGCATGGACCAATTCGTTTCTTTCATCACACCGAGCTGGTGTTAACGATTTTCGCCATGCCCACGCGTGTAGAGAGGAGAAATGAATATAACAAAAGTGATAAAACAAATCGGGTCCAGTTTTGTTAATGTTCGAGGTGTGAGATGTGGGGGTTTCTGACCCAAATTTGCTTTCTTGCTGTATCTGACGGATATTTGGAGGCTTTTGATCATTAGTTAAAGCCGAAAAGCATTTGTTGTCAAATTTTAGGGCAAATCATAGTAGTTTTTAGTCGGGTTGTGTCTTGAGTTTATTTAAAGAAAAAAACTAAACAGGTTTTCAGTAACAATAAACGTAGATCTACAAACAATAAGGGGATACCATCATTTACCGCAAATTCTGACTCACTAGTGCCCTTAATAACCCTAAAACCAGACTTAGTTTGATGTAAATACTAAAATAAAAAGTTGTAAATAGATTTGGCAACTTTGCATTTGCAGTGTTAGCTGAAAGGAGATGAAGGAACCATGCCGGCGAAATGACGCGTTTCGTAACACTAATAAACAAAAAATAATTTCTGGCCATTATAAATGAATTTTCGTGTAATTAAATTAAAATTTTCAATTCTCTGTGAATACTCAATCTTTGTATACGTGATACATATCCTTAGCAATGATAACATGTTATTTGTGGTGTTATGTGTCGTCTGTCTACATGTAAAAAATCCATGCTGTGTTACATACCAAGATTTTTTCTTTTTTTGGCTATTTTCTTGGAAAAAATGGTTCATCCAGGTTTTTTTGGTAAAAAGGGCTTAAAATAATATAAGAAATCCGATGCACATCGAAAAATTTTCAAATTCCGTCATACCTTTAGTGTATGGGGGTATGCAAACAATACAAAATGTAAAATTTGGTTAAACGGTACCCTTTTTTTAAGTTTTAATGCAGAACGTTAAATAAAGAAGTTGTTTTAAATTTGAAAAGAATTCTTATTCCAAATTTTCAGGTAAAAATTTGAAATTTCTAAATTACGCTTTTAAAGTCAAAATTTGCTCATGTTTGTGGTGCGAGGTACGGCTGTTTTTATTCATTTATTTATTTATTTATTTATTTATTTATTTACAAACTCAACAGGCATATAGCCCAATTACAGAGTAGGAAGGTTTCAACAGAAATAAATATATAAATATATTAGGTGAACTAATCATTCACAAAGAGAAGATCTTTTAATATAGTGGTTAATTCAGATTTGTTAATGTTAAACATATCACATTCCAGACGTATATCATTAACATGCCTACACATTACATTTATTGGTGCATTTCGGAAACTATTTGTACGGTAGGGATCCACGGTGGATCCATATATGTATAAAGTAGGTGGATTTCGTGTTCTATGTATGTGATGGTGCATAAAAGTTTAATTTTGACAACAGTGCTGGATCATCAATCTTATTATGAAGTAAATTATAAAAAAACATCATAGAATTAAAAACTCTTCTCTTTTCCAAACTATACAGATTGTATTTAATTCTTAAAACCCCAATTTGTTCAAAATGATGCGTATGACCGAAACTGTTGCCGTTTTTTAACGTACCCTTGATAATAGGGAGATTTTACAAGCCGAAATTCCAGACACGCTAACCCCTAAACGCTAAAATATAAGGTGATGTTTGAAACATGCGATTTATAAAAACCTTCAAATTTTAAGAAATGTTAAAAGCCTTCCCCATTTGTGGTCTGTTTAGCAAGTCCATTAGTAAATGTAGCAAAAACTCTGATTAAAACACCATTTTAAAGTTAAGCTTTTAGGGGTTAGCGTGTCTGGAATTTCTGCTTGCAAAATCTCACTAATATGATTCTGTTGTTTAAATATAAATAAAAATAAATGTCTGTTCTGACTGGCTTCGATGCTACTGCATGGAACGAGCAAGTAATAATTCATATAATTATGGCTACATATTATTTCGACATATTCTTTTTCGCGAAAAAGTATGGAAAAGTAACAAACATTAAAATGCAGAATTATTGGCTATAACAATAATTAAGTTGTTGACTTAATTATTGACAAAGTAATAAAAACGTGCTATTGCCGCTTTGTTTGCTGGCGACTAATTAAGAGCAATATTCAGCGCCTGTTCCTACTAGTTTTTTTTACCACTGTTGTTGCTCAGTTATTTGATGTAATAAAACATTGACCTCGCAGCGTAGCTGACCATCGACATATATTTATGGACCAGCAAACAATATTACAATTTCCAAAACTCAACTTTTTTTGGTACGACTTCCTAATAGCCAACTCGAGCATGCAAATTTATCACTTGACATAATGTAGACTTGTGATTTTAGAAGCTTTATCAACAGTCTAAAAGTATTTTAAATTAGACAATTTTTAATCAGTGGATTATATTTTGGTTAGATGTTTGTTTATAAAAAAGAAAGTTTTGATAATTAGTCGTACATGCGTTCAAATGTCAAATATTCAGAGCATGTATTATCGACTCGCCATATACATAAATTAACAAGGTTCAACGTAGTATTTAATTCCTGTTAATCATTCTCGTGTTCAAGAAGCATTTATTTATACAGCGGACTGATTTAAAATATTCTTAGTTTTTGATTTTCAGGCAAAACTAGTATGTTTTTGAAGTGTCAGCCTATTTTTTATAAACAGTCTTCGCTGTGCGAAAAAACCGTTACCTTGCTCTTCACGCACTTATAAATAATATTCTTCCTTATGTGACCTTAACACAAAAATCGCTTCAAAATATTACGAAACCATTTAAAAAAGAACATTCAGATTACATTTAAAGTTATAAGGACAACCACTGTGATTTTTAGATTCTTAGAGTGAGCACTTTGTACATCGAGGGGGCTTTTAAAGCACCGTACAGGTGCTATATTGGGGCTAAAATCTGACAAAAAAAAATATCTTATTCTGCTTAAAGAGTATTTTAATTTGATAGGTGACATGTTTTTTTTTTATTTTATTTTACCCCTTACAATTTTTTGGAATATCTTTGTAGTTATGACCCAGATAAAACCAGACTGGTTTTATCTGGGGTTATGAGATGTGCACCTGCACACCATCTGTGCCAAATTATTTCATGTCTCTAATCCTTATAGTTTAGGATTTATCATTAGATCAATATTGAAATCAAAGTGATGGTAGCTTTTCCCCCAAGTGTGCACCCTTTTGGTGTAGGGGCTGCAATTTTAGCTTTATAGATCTTATGGTTTTGGATATATAATATATATCCAAAACCATAAGATCTATAAAGCTAAAATTGCAGCCCCTATATATATATATATATTATTTGGCCGGATATCGGATCTCGACTGGTTAAATTCGATGCTCCATCTAGTCCTGAAACAAGACAAGGAATACATACATTACTTTCATATGTATAATCATACTTTTCAGAAACATACTCTGTGAATACTCGTTTGAGAATTGGTCGAATATTCGGTAATCGGTTGAGCCACTAAATAGTCACATCACTAGTTACTATGTAGGTCAGTACATTCTAAATCTTGTCCAGCTTTCGATTTTTAAACTTCCAATATCTCTAAAGAAAACTGGTTTCATTCATTTGAATGCCTTTTATTTTTAAAGCATTTTAGGGCATATTCACTATTAGGTTTAATAAATAACGTTCAAGTTTAAAGATCTTGCATGAAAATTTAACTATAAAAATAGGGGGAGTACTAAAATACTAAAGACAACATCAAGTATTTTACAGAAAGCTTTGTCAGCCCGATTCACAATTGCTAAAGCCGGTCTAATTTGACAATCTATGGCTCAAATTGACGTAGTGTAAGAATAGGACCACTAAGTTTTGCACTATCGCTGGATACTTTTGCAAATTTATAAAGAAATGGGAATTTTAAATATAATCTAATTATATACATATATAAGAAGAAACTGACTGATTAATTGACGACATACCAACACACAGCCCACACCGCTAGGCCTAAAAACTTGAAATTTTGCACAGAGGTTTCTTATATAACGTAGGCATCCACTAAGAAAGGGTTTTTCAAAATTCAACCCTTAAGGGGGTAAAACAGGGGTTCAAACTTTGTATGGAGAAAAAATATCAGATGGTCCTATTAATTCGAAACTTCGTAGACACACTCTAAAAAATAAATGTTTAACTTCGCGTTTTACAGTTTGTAATAAATCAACCGCGAAGGGGGTGAAATGGGGGTTCAAAGTTTGTAATGAAGTGAAATTGTTATACCGCGGACGAAGTCCCGGACGGAAGCTAGTTTATAATAAATAAATACAAGCTGGGTGTCAATTACCTGCTCAAAATAAAACTTACTCAAAATTTCATTTACCCAAAGAATATGATGGGCTACGCCAATTTATAATATTCTTTGGTTCAACTAAAGGTAAACGTAGTAGGTACCTTTTATCAATATACTTCTATTACCTGGACCTTGAATCGTACCCTTATTAAGCTACCGTGTGATGTCGACCCTGTATCCAACTCCTTAAATTTAAAGGGTCAGGTATTTGGGACTTTTCACATTGATGACAAAAGTTTACTAAATAAACTATACAAAGGTAAAGATAAATAGTGACAATGAAAAACATACAACTGCTTCAAATTGTATGTAGATTAGGAATAAACTAGACAAAGGTATATAGTGACAATAAATAAAAATATATACAACTGCCTAAAACATAGATTAGGCTAGATCAAGAACAATCTAATCGTGACCCAAACTTGAACTTCGTATTGTTTTTATAGAGTCGTCTTTTATTTATGTTTGCCGTAATAATGCAGTGCGAAATAAAACAAATAATATAACATAACTAGCGGGTACCGGCGGCTTTGTAAGCATTTACTTCATGTATGTATTACTTCATGTATTTGTAACAAACCCTGTGAGGCATCTCGGTGACATTCCCTGTATATGGGTAGGTAATGAAAAGGGACACCATTTTTGTATAGTTAACCGAAACCCCAAGCGTACGTCACACTGCTTATAAGTTCCGTGTCCAAATTGATATATCCAATATGTTAACCAAGACCGCAAACTAACCTGGGAAAACCTGTAAAAACGGGTAAGAAAATATATAAAATCTGTAACAGGCAGAAAGGTCCAATCTATTTACTAATGGACGAATGTCTCATCTGGCCAAAATTTTCTGCAAATCTGTATGTACCATGTTTAAGTAAGCGCAGCGACGGATAACAGTTGTGACATGTCTAGCCAACCCTAACACGTTTTCTTTATTTTGCGAAAAAGCTTAGAAACAAACTGATAGTATAAAACTTAGTTGTCTTATTCTTACACTTGTCAGTTTAAAACTTTTGGTTATCAAATTAGACCGGACTAGCGTTGGAGAATCTGGCTGTTACCTAATATTTTGTTTATTTTTTTTGTGATTTGAGTTAAAAAATCCTCTTGAAGTGAGGATTTAAGTATTTCAATCGCCATAACACTTTCTGACGTATAGATAGACAAACGCAAGCTTTGTTTTATTATGTGGTAAATATAAAACAACAAATCCGTATTAATTCCGTCCCTGAACGAGGCTTGTGCCTATAAACAAGTGTAAACGTAAAACAGACAAAATATTTTTGATCGATTTCAGGGACTAAAAACTTTACAAAACATTGCCATCTGTTAAACCGAGTCCTGACCATGTTAACTAATTAAACAAACTTTTTTTATTTGGATTCTATAAGGTTTGAGGAGTGTCCGAAAGTTATTTTTAATTTGAAAACGTGACAGTAACTACTTTTAATAAGCCAACGAACTTTACACTGATTTTTGCACGTTTTAATTGGCCTGTAATTTCTTGGATTTTTTTTTCGACATGAAAATAACTGTCGCACACCCACATGAATATCATTTTTCGATTGGCGTAAAAAAACAATTCATATTTGGTTTAATTTTTTTTTGTGATTTAGATTTAAAAAACCGCTCAAAAAGACGAAATTTTCTAGCGTTCCGAACGTCTTGTAATAATAGGATCTGTAGGTCAACTCACTCCTAGATAGCTTCAAACCGATCAGATTTTACAAAACCTTAGGTTTTAGAAATTCTAAAAAGAGAAAGTTCTAACATATCAGACATTATATACATATTCTTTACTTAAAATTTAATAATTTTTTTAATTGTTTTTCTAGGAAATATTTTCTAGTACGCCGCTGTAAAACTACTAGTTCATTTTCCTTACAATTTAGAAAATTAGTTTTAGAATGGTAATAAGAAAGAAGCCATTTTTACTCTATTAGGACCTACTGTAATAGCCAGTATATTGATTTAATCAAATAAAATAATTGGTAACGTTCGCAGAAAGGGAAAAATTCCATTAAAAAAGCGCCCTATTTTATTATTGCATAGGATTTGATTAAAATATTAACAAAACGTTATTGTTTCAGCCAACTGAATGTAATTTGAGATGAAACGCCTACGAGTGGATGAACCCTCGAAAGAAGGAAGCGGGCCGCCTTTGTCGAGTGCTTTGTACCGTCAATCTTTGCCCAACGCGGCACCAACCCTAGCGTTTCCTCCAGGTGCAGTGAAAGTGTTAAGCGAAGGTATGCAGTCAGGACTGTATTCTCCCGCGCCGACAGTAAGTTACGGCGCCATGCCCGTAGCGGCCGCGCCGCATTCGGGAAAGCCCCAGTCTATGCCCCTCTCAGCCACCAGTCATAATGCCATGCGCACCACTGGTGCCTCTCCCCCAAGCGCTAGCCTCCAAGAGCCGCCGCAGCAGCAATCGCCGAGCAGCTTTCAACGCCTCAAAGTGGAAGACGCGCTTTCCTACTTGGACCTTGTGAAATACAAGTTTGGTTCTAAACCACAAGTGTATAATGACTTTCTGGACATTATGAAAGAGTTTAAAAGCCAGAGTATCGACACGCCGGGTGTCATTCAACGGGTATCCAATCTATTCAAAGGTTTTCCCGACCTGATTGTGGGTTTTAATACTTTCTTACCGCCGGGTTATAAAATTGAAGTTCAAAGGAGTGACCAGGGGGGCTACGCCTTCTCTGTGTCCGTTAGCATGCCCAGTCCTACCGGCACGATGTCTGATCAGCAGAAGTCCGCCATGATTCTTAGCGGTAGCGGAAGGATCAACATGTCCGGCCCGCCGACCCAGCCTATTTCCCAGCCCCCTCCGCCCCAGCCCCTTCCTTTAACTCAGCAACATCAGCACATTTCTTCTGTGCCCCCGCCCCCGCAGGCACCACCACCTCCCCCACCTGTGGTACACCATTCTTCGTCTAGCTACATGTCTACGCCGACTAACTATGGACTGTCCCTATCCGCGGCTCAAGCAGCAGTCAACCACGCCTTGCAAGGACACACCGATACGCCACAGAATCAACCGGTGGAGTTCAATCATGCTATCAACTATGTCAATAAAATAAAGGTAAGGGAAAAATTTTTATTGTTTTTAATTTTAATGTACGTCTAGCATAACATATTTTCTAACCAAACGGTTGAAATTTTTAAATCCTTTACGCACTAACAATGTTTCAACAGTGTCACCATATGACTATATTGTATCCAATTTGATGTGAGAATGATGACAGAAAAAATAATTGAACAAGAATTCACCCTATTGGTCAGTTCCATGGAGAGTTTACGCCAGAACATATTTTAGTGATCACAATATTCATCTTTTCTCTCCTGATAATTATGGAGGAATCAGATTTCTTTCTATCCGTGTTGGCGAAAGTGCAGTAGACAAAAAGAAATAAAAAAAGAATTTGTTCAAATTTGTATCCTACCTTCTTTGCTTGTGGAAGCATTGCTGATTATATATCACAGTCGGCTTTGTGCAAGCATTTCTGGTTGTCTACTGTGAAACCACCAAAATTTCAACTTTTTTTCGCAAATTACAAAATCATCATCATATCAAACCCAACCCAACCTGGGTTCAGTCATGACACTCGTAGCTTTTTATTGGTTGATTCTTACTTTACAACTATATTTCAATGTCTTAAATTTGTCGGTTTTAAATTGCCTTGGTAATAGGCGAATATTTACCAGAAAACAGAATCCACGATTATAGGTGTCGACCCGAATGTTGACATTGGTATTTTCATTAATATTTGCGATTAGAATATTTAAAATTACACCGTATCCTAAACTGGTTAATTCTAATTTCGGACCTGTTGATAAGCGTTCGAAATGTGGGTGTTAGATTCTCCAGTTCGTGTTTATTATGAAGAAGTTATTCAGTGTTATTGAACAGTTATGTGAGCAGGTTGGCCTACTTAATTGATGATTACTTGCATGATTACTTGCATTCGAGTAAAAATTTTTGTAAAAGGGGTATTAAAAGGAGTATTAAATGTCATGGCATCAGGCGTCATTTATGCCATTCTCGAAAAAGTAAGAAAATATCAAGACGTTCATGGTGGTTATTTTGAATTTATTTACTGCAAGAAAGTCTCTTTTTTTCGTGTCTTTTTTGAGTTTTCCTTATACCTCAGTTATTTTTTAAAATAGCGAAATGCCGTTGGCACCATCGGAAAAGTCGGAAAATTTTACACAATTTTGCAACTGAGCACTTTTGTCTATAGATTCGTCGGTATTTAATAAATAAACAACCGCTCAAAAACTCAAAAAGTATGCGCGCGGGCGCGCAGTGGATGAAGCGGTATAAGCGTCGCGCGCTATAAACAAATGCTTAGAACCTTTGATCAATTAAAGATATTTGAATAACACAAAATTGCACGTATAAATAATCCCCAAGACAATCAATTAATCATATTATTTTGAAAGTATTTCGAATGTTTGAATTTCCGATATTCTTGTATAAGTGTGAAATTTTCCACTTTGTTAATTCAAGCTCTGTATTTATAAACATATTTTAAAAAATTAGAAAGTAAGGAAGTATTGTAATCTCTTCCTTAGACCACTATTTACGAATTCTGTGAGGGGTGTATCCATGGGCTTGTTGCGTTTAAAATTTTTGACCAACTCCCTAGCGTCAACGCTCAAGGGGGTTGAAAAAGTTAAATTACATCAAAAAGTAGATTTATTAACCAATAAAATACACCTAAAATTTGGCGTCTCTATCTTTACTAATAGCAAAAATATTTGCCCATACTAACACTGTTCGGATACCCTGTATGTAGAGTATACCAAAAAACATATTTCAAGTCTATTTTGAAAATATCGCATTTTGTCTATTCAGCTTATTCTCGTCCGATTTAAAAAAAAAACTTTTTAATTCTTTATAATTAGATAGAAGAGTCATACCGACAATCGGTTATTAAGTGAACAATATAATATGTACTTCTATTAAGTGAACAATATAATACTTTATAGCAAATTTATTGTATAGAATAAATATCCCTTAAGTAAGGTAATGAAAGCTATACGATCCACATTGACCCTAAATAAATAGAAATAAATAACGTACCCACCAGTCTTGACATTTTTTTTTATGTTTACAGAATCGTTTTCAAGGGCAGCCAGAAAAATACAAGAGGTTCTTAGAAATACTTCACACTTACCAAAAGGAACAACGCACAATGAAAGAAGCCAACGTCGGAGCAAACATCAAGCACCTAACCGAACAGGAAGTGTACAGTCAGGTGGCTAAACTGTTCGAAAATCAAAGCGATCTACTCGCCGAATTCGGTCAGTTCCTGCCGGACGCCACCAGTCACATTAACCAAGCACCAGTATCCGACCACTCCAACTCTGTCAATAAGAAGTCGCTGAGCAAGCCGTTCCATCGGGATCACTTGCCGGATCGGCACATTTCGCATAAGTCCAGTCACCAGTCGGGATCTGTGAAGAGATCGCCGCCTTATTCGAGCTATCACCACAGGGACGCTCCCCCGCCTAAGAAGCACAAGGTGTCGGCGGCTTATAGGGATGTCAGTCTGAGCGAGGCTGGGAAATATGGTACTCTGAACGATTATGCCTTTTTTGATAAGGTAAGATTTAGAATTCGAAGCACTTTAGCAAAATACCCTTAAAATGGGACAAAACAAAAAAAATTTATCGTAATGGATGAGTCGTTAAAGAACAGTTTTGCGTGGAAATACATAAAAATATACATACGAGTAACTTCCCTTGTAAAGTCGGTTAATAAAATAAAACGTACACCTGGTTTTGCGGACGAAAAAGCCTTAGTAAGCAAAATCCACTACCGACGACGACGAAACAACATTGCCAAATCGCGGATCTCGCTCTATGCACGCATTACCTCGCAATTTAAAAATGTATATAATTAACAGCACCACCTATAAAAGCAAAGCAGAACCAGTTGCGGTTAAAAAAGATGTAAATGTGCGGAAATTGAGTTCCGTCTTCGAAGAAAATGAAGCGATATTCCAAAACTGGATAAGGATATATAATGGGTTTGTTCCACTCAATTGAATTAAACTATACAGTGCATTTTTTTTAAACGGACTATAGGGACAATTTGTAACTAGTTCGAGCAGGTTGCAACGCCTTTGCAGTGCTAGAACACTATTTTAATCAGTTTTCCCTATCACCCTAGTCACTAGTAGTAAGTTATTTTTATTTACGTATTGCTCTTAAATTTTTATGCAAAAGTTCAGAAATGGACGTAAGCCCGAAAAACAAACGTTGATATCCAATGTTGATAACATAATGTAAAGAAAACATTTTGCTCCGAGACTAATGCTAAAGGTTAGCAACTAATAAACATATCAAAGATGGTAAATTTGTTACTTGGAGTGAGTAATGTCTATTGAGAAGCTTGTATGTAGCAAATGTGAGTGGTGAAATCCAGAAATTCGGTAGGTATTAGTTTTTTTTTTATTAAAAAATGTCAAAGTCAAAATGAGGCAAATTAAGTTCGCAAAATTACCTTTTTATATTAATTATGTTGGCAACATTTTTAACTCATATATTTGACAAAGAATGGAAGATTGTGCAATACTGTCACTCTTTGTCAGTAATTGTAATGGCACATCATTAGGCTTCCAACTGGTTACAGAGTGGTTCGTATCGTTGGATAGGTCTGTGGCTTTATACATTTTCAAAAGAATTCCGAACTGGGATAAAGTTTAGTTTTATTGATTCAGTTCATTGTGTCGAGAACCACCAAAACAAAATTTTTTGCAAGCCACTAATCTTGTTAGCGTCACCAAGAGCATGTTTTAATTCTTTCTTTTTACAAGCTTTTATTTAACTTCACCTGTTGGTTTGCTCGTATGTATGTATGTATGTTTAGGTCAAATATTGCAAAGGCGGCGTACTTGTGATAAAATGGCCGTAGTAGTTCGCAGTGTCCCCCGTTTCAAATGTAGTTAAAAATAAAGTGAATTTAATAGGAACACATTGTTAAAAAATTTTCATCGAATAGTATATGTGGCCGCGCTCTTGAAAAAAATGCGAATTGTATAAATAAATCTTCCATTCTGTAGATTAAAATACTTTAATTGCGCCTTCGTTATATTTAGGACCTTGAAATTTCCACTTGAATAAATTTCAACAAGTTCAAAAAAATGCACAAAAAAACTGAGTTTAATCACGATGTGACGCGGCGATGCATTCTTAATTATTGAAGAAACACTGGATAGACAAACGGATCGTGCCTTGTCTGTCTACGACAATATTCCGAACGACGGAAATCATTAAAAAAAATGCGGTAACGACAGATATTTTCAACTAGTAATTATGCAAAAGTAAAGGAATATTTTACCTTGAATGCAGTCAGCGTATAAATGAACAAAATTTAAAAGCTTACAATAACAATAACTAGGTAGTTTTATTATTTATAATAATGTGGATGCTGTGCCGCAGCTAAAATGTAAGTTACGGAAAGGTTACTGACGCACATTATCGTCCGAGAACTGATGGCTTACTGACTTGACTTGATATCTAGATTGTTGGTGATTTTAAACAACTTATTGTTTAGGCACAAGCAAAAAATGTTTAACATTTATAATGAAACAAACCTGATGATAACATAACCTCCCAACTCCGATCGCATTAAATCCTAAATTAAAAGTTAAATATTAAATGTACCGACTTGGAAAAAAATAAATCTTTTTAAAAATGTAGGTCGTATTTGAAAACCGGTTGTTAAATGCGTAAATACTTCACACCATTTCTTTAACCTCACCGTTAGGAAATTAGTAAAAATATATTTTTCCCGAAAGTTTAGAAGAGCACAAGACACAGTACAAGAAGTACAAGAACTACAAAACAAAGTCGAAACGTTAACTAAATTTATTAATTCACTGCGAATGAGAGTAAGGGAAGACCCCCCCCCCTCTAGTCCTGCACTAGGTACTTGAAAATTTTGAAAGTTTATGACTATAGGTAGCTAAAAGTTTTTTTTATTGTACTCAACTGGTATATTTTGAATCGAAGTGCAAAATAAAATTTTGGTTTCCTTGGTAAATTACATCCCTTTTTAGTCACGGGACATTTGGCTGTCTATTGCAAATAACAAAGCAAAAAAATGGACCCTAAGACTGCTCTTAAGGCTACCTTTCTACTTTAATTCATAAATTTGTTAGAATTAATTAACACTGTTATATAAAATAAAATATTGCATCTTAAATAAATAAGATTTCCAACAAGCAAGTACTAATTACCAAATATTTATTCTACAGACACATTAAAGGACAAGATAACATCTGTATAAACAGTCAGACATTTTTTAAAAAATCATTGAATTACTGCGGTAGTACTGCCTAGAGGCAATGAAACAGTACCATGGAAGTACATATTATATAAATAATAAATATAAACAAAAAAGGTCGACTATAATGATATTAATGATCAATTTAAACACGTAGTGTGGAAAACATAAAGGATTCAACCAACGTTGCAAAATCGACGATAATAATGAATCATGCGGTAAATATATAATGGTCAAGGTATTTTTGTACAGAGTATAAATAATCGTTGGAAAAAATAAGTTTTTTTAACCAACCGGTTTCAAAACAAAAGGAGGTTATCGGCTTCGTGTATGTTTGATTATTTCCTCAAAGTTGGAAACAGTGCGCGTTGACGCGTCCAGGGGGCTTGTTGAGGTTCTTCGAAATATTACTCAAGATCATAGATTGAGAAACGAGGAGATTGTTTATTGTAAAACAATCAGGGATTTCAGGGCTACTTTTAATCGGGCCAGTTACATGATTCCCCACCTACTTTTTGGGAATGGCTGTTGCCAGACTTTCAGTTATGTGGCAAATTTGCAGATTGATAAACTTTATACTCGAATAACCAAATTACTGTAGGTTTGTTACTAGTAAATTTTGAGTAATTTATTTCCATTGCATAGTGGCGAAATTTAGAGTGATAGTGGCAACACCGCTTTCTTTTCGTAGTTCGGGTTCATTCCTGGATTAAACAGCTATTCAGGCGTAGTACATTTTTGTGTACAGGGTTGCCCTGTAATGGAAATATGTGTTGTAGTGAAAGTTCCAGTATTTTTGTTTTTTTAAAGACTCATATTCATAAACTTTGGAAAATGGTGCGTGAGTGTCAAGCGTGTGGAAAATTGGACTTAGTCCATCCGGAACTATTTTCTCATAGGTTTTCTCGATTGAATACACACGTTTCCGAAAGCCAAAACTGCGGCACGCCAAGTCGGATGTTAACAGAACGATACATTTGATCGTGATTCAAGGGAATACAATAAAATTATTTTAAAACCGTGTTGAAAGCCGCAGCAAACCTGAACATACCTTATACTTGGATTAGAATAAAATTTTGAAATATCTAATCTAAATCAGTAATAAACACAGATTATCTAGACAAATAATGGGTTAGGTTACCTAGGTATATTGACCTATATAAAAGGTGTTCTGCTGTCTTAATATTTAGGAGTATGTCGGTTCTATTTAGATTTAATATATCACGATTTTTTTCGTTTTAGCATAACTAAAAAGTGAATATTTCGAGGAAAACTTAAGTTACATGTATCGGAATCTTTCAGTTATTATCCCTTTATCGTTATTATGTTATTGAGGTACTAAATACTTCTAAAACAGTTCAGAAAATTGTTTTTTTTTGTGATAAGTTTGTAAACTTACTGTGTTTAACAGCATTGTGTTATTTTTGACACAAATTGTTTTATTTAGTCACTTAGTTACAAAACTAATTCTGTTTTTCTGTTCAGGTACGCAAGGCTTTGAGATCTCAAGAAGTCTACAACAATTTTCTCCGCTGTCTGATACTTTTCAACCAAGAAATCATTTCGAAGAGCGAGCTATTACAAATAGTTACTCCATTTTTGGGGAAATTCCCTGAACTACTGAAGTGGTTCAGAGAATTTATGGGCCAAAATGAAACCGAACCCATTCCCTACAACGTCACAAGATCTGAACGTCCCCAAGGGGACCATGCACTCGAAATAGACTTGGCTACGGCAAAACGTTTGGGAGCCAGCTACTGCATCATCCCCAAAGCCCAAGAGGGACAGAAATGCTCGGGGAGGACGCAGCTCTGCAAAGAGGTGCTTAACGACCAGTGGGTATCCTTCCCTACTTGGTCTGAGGACAGTACTTTTGTTAGTTCCCGTAAAACCCAGTACGAGGAGTACATGTACAGGTGTGAAGATGAACGATTCGAATTGGATGTTGTTATTGAAACCAACGCATCTACAATAAGAATTTTGGAGTCTATTAATAAGAAGATGGGCAGGATGGGTCCAGACGAGCTTGCGAAGTTCAGACTGGACGACTGCTTGGGAGGGAATTCTCCCACGCTGCACCAGAGAGCTTTAAAACGCATCTACGGCGACAAAGCTCTCGAAATAATCGAAGGTCTAAAGAAAAACCCGGCAGTGGCGGTGCCCATCGTCATCAAGAGGCTCAAAACTAAAGAGGACGAATGGCGAGAGGCCCAGAAAGGCTTCAACAAAATTTGGCGCGATCAGAACGAGAAGTATTACCTGAAGAGTCTTGACCATATGGGCATTAACTTTAAACAGACTGACGTGAAGGCCATAAGGACGAAAAGTCTGTTCAATGAAATCGAAACTATTTTCGACGAACGGCACGAACAGAACGAAGAGGGATCTGAGCCGGTGGTGGGTCCGCATCTTGCGATACCTTACAGAGATAAGAGTATTCTGGACGACGCGGCCAATTTGCTCATACACCACGTCAAACGGCAAACGGGCATCCAGAAGGGGGAGAAGCGGAAAATCAAGCACTTGCTTAGGCAGTTTTTGCCGGACTTGTTTTTCCATGCCAGGCAGCCGTTGAGTGATGATGAGCGCGAGGACGATGGTAAGGATTTCTTTATATGTAGTACTTTATTAACTACATTCCATTCCTACCATTTATTAACACATGCCACTTTGATTGTTACAGATGACAATGAAGATAAAGAAAGTCCCAGTAGCTCTCCCAAAGGTGGAGATAAAGAATCAAAAGGGAAAAACGACGGTGCAGTGCCTGGGACCAGTGCCGAAGGGGATCAGTCTCCGGAAATCAAAGCTGATCCCGATATCAAGGAGGAAGAGATCAAAGTGCCTCTTCATGCTCAAACAACTAATCCGGTAAGATAAGTTTTTTTTTATTAATTTTTTCTACTCCCATACTTTAATTGATTTATTAGACATTTACTATCTGTACTGGGATTTATTAAGATACAGATTTTTCGTTATTAAACACCGCGAAAAACAAAATACTAAAATTACATTTTTGCTGACTTTTTTAAAATTACTTGCAAACATTTTCTTTCACTGTTAAAGCCAATGTTAACACAAGTACTCAAGTACTGGTACTACACTACTACCCAAGGGACACAACACAAATATCAAATAATATCTTTAATATCTTTCTGGGTCACACTGGAAACTTTCATCACATTCTTGTAATATGACATTTTCCTCTAGGTTGCAGGTTTACTCCCTGAAACAACTTTAAAATAATTTGCGTCGTATAAAAATTCGCTAACAAAAAAAAATTATTTCAGGAAGAAGCGTACACTCTCTTCATGGCCAACAACAACTGGTACATCTTCCTGAGGTTGCACGCCATTTTGTGCGAGCGCCTCGCGAGGATCTACGAGAGGGCGGTCATAATAGCCAAAGAAGAGAACGTCAACGGAGGGAACCGTAAGGAGAGCACGGCTATCGCTCTACGGCTGAAACCTAAACCCCAGATTGCGTTCGACGACTATTACCCGGCCTTTTTGGACATGGTGAAGAATCTCCTCGACGGCAACATGGACGCCAACGCCTACGAAGACACGTTGAGGGAGATGTTCGGCATCCACGCCTACATAGCCTTCACGTTGGACAAGGTGGTGTCGTACGCGGTGAGGCAGCTTCAGCACTGCGTAACAGAGCGGTAAGTTAGCAGGGTTCTCGAGCAGATAATGAAAAACTCGAGCCAACGCTCTTGTGTTAATGACTGTATTTCTATACATACATAGATAAACAATTATATATGTATATTTTTTTATAAAGATTTTTATTATCATGGATATTTCGTTTACAGGACAGCACTGGGTTGTACCGACTTGTACTTAAAAGAACAAAAGCGCGGAGCAGCAGGAGGGTTATGTTCGAACGCCCATCGGGTCGACCATATGGAACAGGCCTACCAGAGGGCGGCGGAAAAAGTGGTGCAGGAGGAAAACTGCTTTAAAATCTACATTTACAAATGCGATTGCAAAATGACGACAGAACTGCTCGATACCGAGCCTGAGGATTCAAAGAAAGCAGAAGCTGCCAATGTAAATAACATTATTAATCCATTTATATTATTACTCACTAACAAGCTGGTCTATCTGGTAATTGATACGAATCGCACCGTTGATCTAAATACTTGCCCTTTCGCGAGCCACAAAAAAAGATACAAGGGTTGGCCAGCGAGGCAAGAAATTTTGTCATTGATTCTTTAAATACAATGCTTTTTTATTGGCCTAGCCGAGGAGAGGAGATTTTTTATTTATTTTTTTGTGTCTTTACAGAAATGGAACAGCTACAAAGAGTGTTACGCCGACATTACCCGTTCGGAGGACGCAAAACCCAGGTCACCCGTCTACCTGAGTCGAAACCTGAGGTTGTACAGGCAGAGAACGACGAGCAAGAGGACGCGAAATGCCTGTCCTTCGGTCGACGAGGAAGACGCTCAAAGCAGTAAGAGGCTTCAAGACCAGAGGGGGGAGGCCAACAAGAGCTCCGCGAGGCTCGAAAACGAAGAGAACATGGACCTTTTCGAGGCTCTGGAGCGGAAGTTGACCGAGAGAGTGCCGGAACGAAATCACACCGATCATCCGGGCTACGAAGTGAACGACGAGCAGCAGTGCAAGTTTAATCTTCACGACTCGAAGATCACCTTCACGTTGACGAAGGATTGTTATCTGTACAAAAATAGTGCCTTTTTCAGAGCTAGACAGGTGAGTGGAAATGTTAAGTTTGTTTTTTTTTTCGCCAGGAACCCAATTTTTTTTAAAGAGCGCACTTAATTCTACGGGAAATACTACTTCACTTTCTCTCCAAGCAGGGAAGTGAGCCAATAGAAGAGGATAATGTACGTCATTCTGACGTAATTTTTTCTAGGGAATTAATGGCCTCTGTACAGGGCGTCCAGTTTTCGACACTTGCAGGGTATCTCGGTTATCTTTAAAGATAGAGAGCTGCGGTTTTCGCAATACTATGCTACTTTTTCGTGACACGTATGATGCTACAAATATAATTTCCATAGCAGTAAAAATGACATGTATTCTTCATATTCTGTTATTACGAGATGTTATTGTGGTAGATTTATACTGACTTTCCTTGTTTTATAAACTGTAATACAGCACTATGCCTAAGAAAAAGGGGGAGTTTTTCCCGCACTGAACAGGACTATGCCTAAGAAAAAAAGGGGGACTTTTTCCCGCACTGGTTACACCTAACTTGTGTAAGTTTTGGTCATACACTTGACCGGCGCTGTTCTGTTGTGCCAAGGGGCACAACAGTCTTGCTTTGTGGTAATTTGTTAACTACTACTCTGTTCCCGACGGGAACCAAGTTGAACTGAAATGGACCACCCTTTCGGGGATAGGTTTGAACGGACTTGGCCAATTGCAGGTCACTTTGTTATGACGCTTACGAATCATATTTAAGCAGATGTTATCTTATTAGTGAAAGGGTTGGCCTGATACTTCGGTACAACGAAGTGAAGAGACAGGGGTGTTGAAGTCTGTAGCCATATTTGCTGACTTTTTTATACATGTACCGGGAATATATTTTTAGAACGCTACAGTAATAAAACTAAGAGATAAGAAGTTTTCTAATGGAACTAAGCCTTTGACGGTCGCCGACAACGTGCCAGTGTTTTAGAAGAACTACATCAAAGGAAAGATTTTCTTTAGATATTTTAGCCGAAATGGTCTTTGTATTTTACCGATAACTGCGTATTTTATGCAAGTTAAATTTACAAAGGAGACAAGTTTGAGCTTGTTTATTTGAAGGGGATTTTATACCTGCTTGGTTACTAATATTTATTTGGAAATAAAAATAGAGATATAAATTAAACGAACGGTTGGGTTTCCTCAACAGATACAAAGAGGACAAAAATTACCAACCACTCGAACAGATCTACTGCAGTTAGTCAGCTGGCTAAAAGCGGAGTACAAGAACAGCACTTATTAAAAATTACAGGACATGCTAATGCTAATTCCATAAAATCATATTTAAATATTGATCAAGACCATCATAATAATCAACAATATGCGTGGAAACACCTCTTCAATGGAATCAAATACGTCATCTGCATCTAGTTTTAATTTTTCTAATTGTTCTTTTAATAATTTTATTTTCAATAAATAATTTTGAATATCGCTGATTTTTGATTATTTTTTTTTAAATCATGATTTTTATCAACCCTGCTTATTATTCCCTCCTATGTGCCATTTGACAAGTAGCGAATTTGAGTTGGTAAATAATGATTTTTTTTCAGTCCCATCCGAAAGTGACGAAATACAAAGCTGCCAGGTTCAAGAGCTGGCTGAAAAAGTGGGCCGGCGCGAACGTGAGCGAGACGCAAGCGAAACAGAACACCGATTGGCTGATGGGAAGGTGCGAGGGCGTGGTGCCGAACCGGACGCGCGTGGTCGCCGATAACGATCTCCAACGGACTCCCTACGTGCCGTACAATAGGTACCGCGTTGACAGACTAAGTGAGAGTACCACGTAGAGAGAAAGAGAGAGATGTGAGCGAGTGAAATGTGCGTCCATTCTAATGAAATATGGTGAGGGTTAAATAGTTGGCGTTGTAGATAGAATGGTACTTGTTTAAGCGCCGAGTCGGAGTAAAAATATTTGTGTGTGCTCGAGTTACGCACAAGACTTTTTCTACAAAATATATTTCTATATTTATTTTTATCATGAAAGGAAAATATTGAAGGTTTTGAAACGGCCTTAAAAAAATAGCAGAAATAGCAGCCGGCGATGTGAGGATTCCTCTCAAAAGCTGGGAAAATAATTAAATTTATATTGTATTTATTTTTATTTTTTACAAATTTCTAGATGTAATTATTCAATCGAAATTGTACGTTTTAAATATTGTAAGGAATTCTGTAAATAATACATAGAAAATAATTTTTATAAAATTTCGACGAGTTTCAATTAAAAATTCAGGTGGGTAGAAATTTGTACGTTGCGCGTGCTCTGCCCTGTCTAGTCCCGTTGCTGAATTTTGCACAGTACTGTCGGATTCTGTAGAATTCCTGTATAGCCCTGTGCAAGGTCTTTCTGAAAAATTGTAGACCTACAATAAATAGACAACTGGTGATCTCGCCAAAATTGGGAAATAGCTGATTGAAAATTCTCAAATTTTAACATTTATCCTGTTACTAATTTTTTTTTTCATGTTGTTGCTCAGATATTTGATATTAAAATTAATGGCGTTGTGGTGTAGGTACCAGTGGCGGCTCATGGGTTAAAAAATAGGGTCGGCAGAATTTGTTAATAAAAAAAATTCTTATCAAAACGTAGGTACTTAATATCCGATACAACTTTTACCACAGGGGATTCTTTGTGATACCCAGTTTTAATTGGGTTTGGAAAGTTTTTTGACAAAAAATATTTTTCACGATGTAAGGAATAACTTTTTACACATTTTTCAAACTTTTTGATTTGGCCCAGTCAGCTCCGCGCATACGCGATGTGATACGGCGTTGGTGCCGTCGGCAGCGGGAGCGCGACAGATGGACGGCGATCGGGCGGCCGAAGTTTGCTCAGGTTAAGTGGGGCTAATGGCACGAAACACTAATTGTGCTTGCACTTCATGGGATCGCGACGCAAAGCTGCGAGTTCACAGAAAAGTTATAACTTGGGTAATACTTACAGTTCCTACGGCTGACCCGTTTCCATTTTCCTACTTTTAATTTAACGTTTGCCGAAAGAACACAATTTCTTGCCTTTTGCTACCTTTAATTTAACTTAAGTTGAATTAAAGGTAACTTCAGTTAAATTAGGAAAGGGCAAGAAATTGTTATTTCGGTGAAAGTTAAATTAAAGGTAAGAAAGGGCGTGAAGTTGTGTTCTTCGGTGGAATTTCACTAGAAGATAGCAATTTCATGTCCTTTCCTACCTTTAATTTAACTTTCACCGAAAGAACACAATTTCTGGCCCTTTCCTACTTTTAATTCAACTTTCACCGAAAGAACAATTTCTTGCCCTTTCCTCCCTTTGATTTAACTTAACTTAAATTAAAGGTACCTTAAGTTAAATTAAAGGTAACTTAAGTGAAATTTAAGGTAACTTCAGTTAAATTTGGAAAGGGCAAGAAATTGTGCTCTTTCGGTTAAAGTTAAATTAAAGGTATAGTGAAATTTAAGGTAACTTCAGTGAAATTTAAGGTCAGTTAAATTTGGAAAGGGCAAGAAATTGTGCTCTTTCGGTGAAAGTTAAATTAAAGGTATAGTGAAATTTAAGGTAACTTCAGTGAAATTTAAGGTAACTTCAGTTAAATTTGGAAAGGGCAAGAAATTGTGCTCTTTCGGTGAAAGTTAAATTAAAGGTATAGTGAAATTTAAGGTAACTTCAGTGAAATTTAAGGTAACTTCAGTTAAATTTGGAAAGGGCAAGAAATTGTGCTCTTTCGGTGAAAGTTAAATTAAAGGTATAGTGAAATTTAAGGTAACTTCAGTGAAATTTAAGGTAACTTCAGTTAAATTTGGAAAGGGCAAGAAATTATGTTCTTTCGGTGAAAGTTAAATTAAAGGTAAGGGTAAGAAATTGCGTTCTTTCAATGAAAGTTCAATTCAAGGTAGGAAAGGGCGTCAAGTTGTATTCTTCGGTGAAATTTCACTAAAAGATTACAACTTCATGCCTTTTCCTACCTTTAATTTAACTTTCACCGAAATAACACAATTTCTTGCCCTTTCCTACTTTTAATTTAACTTTCACCGAAAGAATACAATTTCTTGCCCTATTTTATCAAACAAAGCCAATTAATATGCGAGAACCAATGCACAGAAGCAACTGAGCATCACTGAGCCAAAACAATGTTACAAAAAAATGTAAAATAGCTGGAATGGGAACGTCTCAGATATGTCCGCTACTTGGCACCTTTACGTACCTAAGTATACCATGTATTTGTTAGCATACATTGCAAAAAAATACTGTCCCTTGTCACTTATGAATTAAATCGGCCCTTTCGCCACCTCCTCCCCTTCCCCAACTATCCGATTAGACTGGTTGTAAAGACAAAACTCGATAGTGAATCGGCTAGATTAATACTTCTCTTAAAGATTATTTATATTATACCGACATTAACAAGACAAATCTATCTACAATATTAACTATTTAGCCCTAGCGCCGTTCCAGTTGTACATAATAATAATTTTACTTCGAAAGTGCTAAAAAACAATCCCAGTTCCTTCGGAAGGTTTAGTGTTTTCCAGTGTTATGTCGGGGGTTACGATCTCTCTTGAGCGCCGATGATTTAGTGGGGAGTCGATAGTTTTACAGGTTTCATATCAATTTGTATACCCCGTTATCTCATTTTTCGAACGGGGTCCGTGAAATATTTTCGAAAAATTTCGAAGATCGAAAACGTTCGAGCACGAAATTTTCGAACATATTTTCGAAAATCAAATTGTCGAAAACGTATTTTTCGCAAGGATAAATTTCTGAGAATGAAAATTTTCGAAAACGCTCTCGTCGGACGGAAAAATACCAATAAATAAACAAACTCTAGCAAACCTGACCAATCCCAAGAAAGGCGAGAATCTGCCCATTTTTTTTTATTTAGGTTTAAGTTCCCATTCGCAGTTATTTTTTTCCAAAACTTAACGATTCTTCGGAAGAAGTGTTTTCCGAAATTTTGATTTTCGCAAGTATTTCACAGACCTCAAAGTACCAATAAGTAAGAGGAGAAGCTGTTATTTATTTTTATTTTTTAAGATTTAATCGCGATTATTACGATCTATCTTCCTTATTGGTAACTTCACACACCACCATACCATTTGTCGTCTTAATTTTCAGAGTACGCATGTTTTTTTTTCATCTGAATTAAGCTTTTTCTATTTTTTTATTTTGCTAAGTTAATCTTTTTTACTTTATATGATATTTTAATTCTAAAAGTTGTTCAAATGAAAACTTTGTAGGATTTTTCAGTGTTCCATGGTTTCATATAGATGACGTTGCATAGAAGCGAAAATTTATTACTAGTAATTTTTATTCAGCAAAAAATTTCTGGCTCTCTTGTAGGCTTAACAATGCGAAACAACTTATTTTGATATGGATTCACTAAAACTTCTCGAAAAATAATTATCTGAAGATATTTAGGATATTTATTATAGGATGGGAGACATGACCCTTTGCTTCCAACATCTATTCATGGATTATTAATAGGACCATCTAATTGTGGGACAACAAATGTCATAATTTAGCTGCTTACTCGCCCCTTGGGATCGCCTTTCGAAAACGTTTATATCTACTCAGTAGGAAAGGTTGACCGGTTGTGAGTCCCCGCTTGCGCAGTAGGGTCAAGGTCGACCCTACTGCGCAAGCGGAGAGTCACAACCGGTCAACCTTTCCTAATGATTAGACATAAAATTTTTCCAAAGGCGATCCCAAGGGGTGAGTAAGCAGCGAAATTATGACATTTGTTGTCCCACAATTAGATGGTCCTATTAATAATCCACGAATGAATGTTGGTAGCAAAGGACCATGTCTCCTAAATAATTCCTGTTCCTGTCCAGATCCAACATTTTCATAGAGATTGTGGATAGGATATTTTTATTAAAGATTGACGATGCGCATTTTAACGAAATCTATATTTTATAATGCAAAAATGAGTTTTCTAATACAGGCATTTTTTTCGAAAATTGTATTTTCGCCTCTAGTGGAAAATGTTTAAGAAAAGAATACATAAAAAGAGCCCGAGCAAACCTAAACAAACCTGGCCAAATCTAAAGAAGCCTGAGCAAATCTTTTGGGTTTGTCCAGGCTTTTTTTAACTAACCTGGGCAAATCTAAACAAACCTGATCAGATTTTTTGGGTTCGCTCAGGTTTGCCCAGGCTTTGTTGTGTCAGTATATTTTAGATAAAAAATGTACTTTTTAAAAAGCTGTTTTTCGAAAAAATTTCGAAAATTTTATTTCCGACATTTTGTTTTCATATGAACAACGATTATAGATAAAATATTTTACTGTCAACAGTAGTGCGGGTCTCTATTGGTGCCTAAAGTAATTGAAATCATAATGTATAGCTGTGAGAAAACTTAAGCAATGCAAATTCGTTGTCAATACAATCAAATTTTGTCAAATTTTGATGTCGTACACACATTATGTCGATTTACATAACCCTGTCTAAACAAAATTATTTGCCAAATGCGCACATATGCACACATGAAGTTTTTTAGGGTGAATGTACAAGGTTTTTCATCATAATTTTATATCCACCTAGCGCAAACCTTAAGTATAGGAGATAGAAAAAAACTTGAAAAGTTGCAGGATTTTTCCTGTATTAGCTTTAAGGATTATCAAACTTTTAAATATATCATAAATAGTTAAAGAAATTCACCCAGCCTAATCAAATTTAAAAGAATACAAGTTGGGTTAGTTCTTTAATTATTTATAACACATTTTAAATTTTGATAACCCTAAAAGATGATATAGAAAATTCCTGCAACTTTTGTGTTTAAAGTTTTTCCCTATCTTCTGTAGTTAAGGTGGTAGATGGGTGTAAAATATAACGAAAAACCCTCTATTTGTGTAAAGCCCCTCGAGTGATACTTTTTGTTAATTTTTAACTTAAGAACAAAGACATTGTTTTGTACATAATAATATATATTTTATAATAAGTTAGGTTATTGCATGATTTTAAGTGTTGTCTTAATTCCAGTTTAAAAAGTAAGCGGTAAGTCGAATATTTTAAGCTGGAATCTAGTTTTTTTTACCGTATCGTTTGTTTTTAGTGAACATAATGTATGTTTTTTAAATTATTATTATTTAGTACAAATACAATTTGTTTTGTATTGCTTTAACTTTCTCATCTTATCTCCAGGTGCTTTGGTCGAGGAAGAAATTACGGAATAGTAGCGAGCTAACTGGATTTTGGTTTATTTAGGATAAATAATCAGCTTCCATCCCCACTATTTTGTAATATTGTTGTTACTCCGTTATGTGCTATAAAGAAGCAAATCCAGTGTCGACACAACAAAAAGAAATAATTCGTTTTAAGAAACCAAACATTTATTTAGTACTTTTGTTTTAAAACCCGCGCGGTTTTAAAGAAAAAATACCAACTAAAATTTTGATTTTTTTAATGATTTACGTCTTCTTTTATGTGTCAACGCTGGAAAAGTTTTTATAGCAAAAACTGAGTAACAACAATGTTAACAAACCAAACCAGTAGGGATTTTAGCTGGTTATCCCTATAGACAGGGTGTTTCTAAAATCATGTGCCATCGCTCGTGGAGAGATTCCGATCTTGCTTCGCTTCCGAGATAGTTTTTTTGGTTCTTTCGGTTTGTTCTTTATTTTTTGACAAGGAATCGCTCCTTAAAGTTTTTCGCAATATTAAATAAACATCCTGTAAATATATAAAATAGAACGCATAGACGCTACGTAACAAAATTGCATTTATTTCCTAAACTAAACCAAAATAACTGGTAACTTTTATTAGACATTTAACAGTTTATACAGGATGTCCGAAAAGTCTTAGTATGGGCCAATATTGAAGCGCCCTATATAGCTGACGAACTTTGTAAATAGGCGTACTGACTAAATAGAAACGCACATCAAAATACATTTTTTGCTTGCTATTATTCCGCAACAAACTTCCTAAACTAACTGGACTAATCATCGTAAATTATTTTGTTCATTGTTATAATTTAGATTTAACATTTTTATTCCACGTTGCTGTTGACATATCCTATTTTTGGTGAAAATTTCGGTATCATTTTTATTGTAAGTATAACACGTATAGTTTTAGGGTTCCATAGAATAATGACTGCTTTCTCTTAAAAAAGTGTAAATATTTTAATGTATTTATTTTTCCTTAACTTATTGTTCGATGGACATTGTTCTTTTTTGTTCCATTTAATTTAAAGGAACGTGCTTCCCTAGTTGTAGAATATTTCGAAAAAACCACCGGCAATTCAAAATTAAATAAAGTTTATAATTACAGTATATTTTTCTATTAGAGTTTGTAAAGGTATGTCATCATATGTGCAACTTGTAAATAACATATAAATGTGAGAAAATAACCAAATCATATTTTTCCTTGTAGTATAAAACATTCCATTTTATACAGAAACACATCAATATATTTATTATATCTCTAAAATGAAGAGACTATTTTGGTTATTTTCGCATCTCGGGCCCACTACGTAAGATGTAAAAATAATTTTATATAGAGAGTGGGAGCAATATGTACACAAATTTTAAATATTGTACACAGTACATGCCATTTATATATAAAAAGAAAAATATTTACAAATACTTTTGCGTTTTATTTTTATTCAATTAAACTGCTCGTCAAAAAAAAACGAAAAAAAGTTTCAGCATCAGTTTTAAATTGCTGTTGTTTGAAAACTAATTGACGGATTTTAATGAGCTTTTCAGATTTTGAAAGGCCGTTTTATTTACATTGCATTTCAGGAAGTCGTTTTGCGTTAGTAAGAATATCGACATTATACAGAGCGGAGAAGAAAGTAGGGCAAAAATTTAAAAAGCTTAAGTTCTTGTATTTGCACAAGTACTATTTTGTTGTATTGCATACTAGGCAGGATTTGAAGTCCAAGTCAATATTTCGGGACGTTTTTGTCAGTTTTTTGATTACGGCTTTATAACAAAAAAATATCGATTTTTTCCAAAAACGGTCTTTTTGGTATATAACAAAAGAGTCTACCTATAGGTTCTATCGTATTGGTTAAAAGTATTATTTTTTTTTTCGCTTTTTTTATAAAGGACAAAAACCGTGTTAAAATGACTCACTTATGTGGTAATCACCCATGCTTCCTAATCTGGTACAGTTAAAATTTCAACACCAGAATCGGTTATTAAAACAGTATGTTCGAATTGAGCTGTTCGTGCGTTGTCGGCGGTAACTGCCGTCCAATTGTCTTCGAGAATGTCGATCAGTTCCTCTCCTTGCGTTAAAATGGGTTCAATAGTAAACGTCATGCCTGGTTGCATTTTTCCTCGGTAATTGTTTCCTGGAAAACAGGAATTTCTTGAATATGCAATCAAGTTTAGAACACAGAGCTCTAAATTTTAATTTTGGTGGCACTGTATTATAGAGTAAGTACAAATATATTTTTCCGTGTGTATTCTTTTTAATTATATATATATATATATATATATATATATATATATATATATATATATATATATATATATATATATATATATATATATATAGTGTATTTATACTTTATAGTTAGCTTTGTTTATACTATTTTTTTTTAAAACTAACTATTTTTAGGGCAAAATTTTTAATAGCACATGAGTGTATTTTGTCCTTTTGTGAAATTTGACACAATAAAATTATTATTATTATTGTCACCGCCAGGTGTATTCCTAGGTTACCGTTACGGTCATACAGAAAAGGTAAAGAAATAGAAAGGAATTAGTAGTGGGTGTTACAACAATAGAGTTGTAGTAATATCCAATTAATAATTATGTCAATACAACAAAATTTTAAGTATACCACATTATTCTTACTTATGTGAAAAATTTCTGGTGGTCCATGAAAATAATGTCCAATTCCGTGTCCTAAAAAGGCAGGTATGACATTATACCCTAGCTCACCAGCCTTTTTCTCAATTACATATCCTATGTCCCGAAAACGAGTTCCAGGTTTACAGATTTTTACTCCCTCTTCAAGACATATTTCTGTAGCTTCTACAAGCCACTTTCCTTGTTCATCCACGTTGCCCACTAGAAAGGTTTTGGAACAGTCGCCATGATAACCATTAAAAAATACCTGAAAAGCAAAATTTTGGAAAATTTAAACAATTTTTTAAACCAAAAATTAAGTAAAGGGTCATTATTAAAGCTGGACAAATAGGTGTCAGGTCAGCAGCGGCGAACGCGACCGACAGAGCTACAAGCGTGGCTTGTCTATAAGGTCATTTGGTCAATGACCCACCTTATAATTTAATTTCAACGATCCACCTAGTAATTTACTTTTTTAAACCAAAACATAATTATCTTTCCTTTCAATGCGAAAACTCCCAACAAAGAATCAAGCTAAGCTTGCTCCGGGCTCGGCCGTATTTTAAATTGACAACATATGTTTATATAGAAATAGAAAACTATATAAATGCATTTAAATTAAGAGAGAAATAAACATACGCGCCTTAGGAAGTTAAAAAGAGACAGAGATATGTCGAAATTGTCGACGGCCAACCAATAACATCGCTTTTGGCGCGCGCGTGACCTTCGACGCCGCCGATTCTCGGCTTGTCCCGGGCTACTATGGAAATACACTCGAACCACTCCGTGAAATATGCTGTTGCAAAACATTTGGGTTAGACAAAGAAAAATTAGGTAATTACCTAATATCCACATTGTATTTGGATAAACTTTTGTTGATATTTCATTACGTCACGCCGACACTTATATTAGGTATTGGTAGTGTATCAACGGCTTGGAAAAAACGTTTTTTTTTCAAATTTTTTTTCCAAAAAAAAACAGCTCCTTCTTGTTTTTTTTTCAGTGGTCTTCAAAAAATCCAAAACATGGAAATATTCAAAAAAGAATTATTCTTTAAAAAATATATTCTAAGTATAAAAAATATATGAACAAAATGAACAAATCATTTGTGAATGTTAACATAAAATGGTGAATGTCTACGAGACATTTTGCATACGCTACCGCCCGCAAAACTGACTAGATCGCGTTGCGACGCTGATATTTCGACATACCGTTGCTAGGTTTCTCGGCCGCCCAGCGTGCTGCGCTCTGTAGCGGCAGGAAATTTGGGGAGCTCTACTTATAATCAATCTATATTTCTATTTACCGTAATATCAACATTTATTATATCTCCATCTTCCAATGGCCTTTTATCAGGTATACCATGACAAGTAATGTTATTTACTGAAGTACATACAGACTTGGGGTAACCTTTGTAATTTAAAGGTGATGGATAAGCTCCAGCCTTGATCGTGTTACTATGGACAAAGCAGTCAATTTGATCGGTAGTTTGTCCTACCTAAAAATATTCATAACTTACGGCTTGCTTGTTAATTGATTGCTTTAAATATTTATGTGTAAAGTTACTTTTATTGACTCTCCAACAGCTTTTAAAATATTAGCTGCCAATTTACATGATGCCCTCATTCCATCAATCTGTTTTTCATTCTTTATTTCAGGACAAGGTACATTTTCTAAAGGTTGTCCTGTTTTACAATAACTGGGTTTTGGAATAGCATCCGGTACCAATTTTCTTTCAGTAACTTCTCCGGGTTGTACAATGGCATATTTGCCAAAGTTGGGCTGGCTGAAATATAAATTTTACTTATTATTATTGTGTATTAAAGGGCGAGTATGAGTTGACCTTTTCTTGGAAAAGAACAAATGTCGTATTATTTGATTAAACTTCATTACGTGTTGAAACCGTGCTGACTTAAAATAAGACTTATTTTTAAATATTCAACATGATTACATCACATTTTTAAAATTCTTCCCAAAACCGCAAAACTCACTTTTTAAGGTTAAGAATTCCTGACATGTAAATAAACCTTTTTTTCTAAATCCGGCAACATTGTCGGTGTTGCACAGTCATCAGAGGCGAGTTCCATTGACAAAATTAGATCCATCCGGATCAGGAACTTTAAAAGAAATACGTTTGAATCAAGAATGGTAGTAGAAAGAGATAAAATGGCATTAGTGTTTCGTGAGCGTGATCCGGATAGATAAAATTTTTGTCAATCCAACCTTAGGCACGCCTCTGGTCTCTGGTTTGTTCTTTTGTGTTGCACGAACCTGCACTAATCTGCACTGATTTTTTGCTTATGGGTATCTTCTACGAGTAAAAGAAAAGTGCAGGTTAGTGCAATTTGGTGAAACACAAAAGAACAAATCTGTCTTCTAACTCCTCCGCCATAGTTATTTTTTTCGGAGGTATAAATATAAACTTTTCTTTCATAAGGTTTAACTAGTGACAAGTGACAACTAAAATTTAAGAGAACTCTATCTTGTCAGGCCTCTTGAAGGTTTCCTGTCGTGACAATAGATAAATGCGTTTTCAAACATATTTAGATATTGTTCTGTATCGATAATTCGAACTATCGATACGGAAAACGGATCTAGGATTAAAGCGCAACCCCTTACGCACTTCCAATGTTGCCAAAATTAGTTCGCCCTGCTTGTTTGCCTTAAATTTATATTTTTTTCGATTTTCGACTATCATAACCTTAAATTTCCAAAGGGAAGTCTATTTATTTATTTTCGCCTTTCTACGTCGAAAGCTAAAGACAATTTTTTCGGTTTATTTGTAAAAATGTCGATATTAGAAAACAAGAATTTAAAATGGGCGCTTTAGCCATTTTCCCTCGCTTTTTTTCCCACCCGTCAACACAAATTGGCGCGAAATTTCGTTGTAACCTACTAAAATCGCGGTCAGGTGCCCCATTTTGGCGTTACCTTTCGTTAGAGATACACCATACACGAGTGCGAAAATTTTCCAAGATGCCTTCAGCTAACTCGACACCTCTAGTCCTTAAATATACCAAAGTAGTGTCTGATGCTTTTCCACCAACAAAGGGGTCCCTGAAAGCTGCCGGTTATGACTTAAAAAGTGCTGTAGATATCACGGTTCCTCCACGAGGTAAAGCCTTAGTTGATACAGGACTCAAGATCGAATTGCCACAAGGCTGCTATGGACGTATTGCCCCCAGATCAGGTTTGGCAGTGAAGAACTTTATCGATGTGGGAGGTAAGAATTGTGTTTGATTTTTCTATTATATTTCCATTGGGAGGACAATACTGATTTATTGCCTTAATATGATATAATAAAGGCCTGAACAGACATTTCTGAAAGGTTATATAAACTTTGCTTTAGTGTGGATTTCAAAAGAGCCTTTTAAAAGAAACTATTACCGTACCTATATGGCTAAACTTTATTTAGAGAGTATCAACTGATACCTGGGCTTACAGCCAGGAGGTACTAAGAAGTTAAAAGCTGCTTGATAGGGGGGCCACCAACCTGTGTTGATAGTGAACCTAAAAACCAATACTTTCAAGTTTTTTCTTTCTAAAAATGCAAAACAAACTTGTAGTATCTCACTTTTGAAGTTACTGCCCCTCCGAGGAGCCTATAATGTCGGCGCTGTCATCATTGTCATGCACTGAAACTGTCGAGTTTCTAGACCTTGTATTAGGAAAGAAATCACACTTCTTCAGACTGATGATCAAGAATAGACCGCCCTTCTTACTCGTATCGCTACATACATACAAATACCCACACATAGAAATACAAATGTACCGATGGGGCAAAAAAAGTTTCAAAAATCAAAATTTAATTGTCAATTGCTCCTTCTGTATAAAGAATGAAGAAACTAAAAAATATGGATATCACGTATTTCGACGAGATACCTATATGGGATTTCGAGTTCGATCCATTTTGTCCTAAAAAAAAATTAAAAACTTGAAAATTTGCATCAGAAATTTTCAATTTTTCCCAAATAAATCCATTTTTCAGCTATTTTAGGTATAGGTAAATGTATTGAAAAAAAAAGTATTTGAGATTTTCACGCATCATCATCAATCATCGTAAAAGATCAGATTAGCTCAAACTTCACCTAAAATCTTGTATAATCAGAATGTAATAATTTTATACAAAGTTTTTTGTGAGTAACAACGTAAACAAGAACAAATAAATTCCTACGTACCTCAGTTTATAAAATATACGGTGGCACAGTTACACATTTGCCTCCGGTGGTGTAACAACACAGTTTAGTTTGATCTTATATTGTTTTACAAATTAAAGTAAGGGCAGTGTAAATATTTATTGGATGGATACTGAAGAAAAGGGTATGTTATTTAATTTAGTTATATTTTTTTCCGATAAAATGCTTTTCATATTTTATATGGTATAGTTTGTATTATTTTTTTCAATGCCTATATTAACATTGGCATAACTTCTACGGAAGAAGTTTGCAACAAATAATCTGTATGTCATAATCTTGCTTGATTATCTGACTACCTAACCCATTCAAGTTCATAGCCATATGCAACCATATGACTTTTAGGTTTCTTTTCTAGTGCAACCAAGCTGCCTTCTAAATAAACGACCTTTTTTAAGTATGGAAATTTAAACAAAGAAAAGCGGAGACATTGTAAGCTGTATATAGTTTTTTTATATATACAAAAACTGCATTTAGAAGGTTGTGAAGACCGAATAGAAGAAATTTTGAGCAAAATGAAAAAAAAAAAATTGAAACAATAAGTTTCTTAATGGATTGATTTTTTGTGTTTTGCACTTATGACAGATTAGTTAAAAAGTCAAAGTTTTATTTGTATTTTCTGTAAAACAACATGAAGTTGGAGCTAAATTGGTCAATTCGACCACTGTGCGACGTTTCGTTTTAGAGTTATTAAGTACCAAAAAGGGGTCTGCAAATGGCATTTTTGACTAAAAAAAAATTAAAAAATTACTTGCCATTTTCCGATACTCACCAATTTCAATAGGGTTCTGAAGCTCCGGGTCCTCTACAACCTTCGAAATTTCGATTTTGACGTTTAATAGCTCCGAAACCGTACACCCTGTATAACTGAATTTTTTACAGAAGCTAGTCACACTATCCCTCTATTAAACCAGAAAATTCGATTGCTCCACCTCTTACCGTTTTCGAGAAAAGAAATTAAAAATGAGAAACTGTGAAAACGGGCGACACCACACATTTTCCTCGAACACGGGGGGGGGGGTATATAGACTGCCGGTGAGCGGTCCAAAAAAATACTAGAAGTAATTAAAAAATTTCTATTCCTATCTTTTGTTTACTAAGGGTGAGGTTTATTTTGCTTGTAAGAGAACTAAATTTTTAAACTTTTAAGTAATTTGCTTTTTTTTTCACAAATCCATTTTTGTGTAAGTTTAATTCATATATCAAACATGAAAACAATTTCTCCAATTGTGTCCAGGTTTTGGGACACACTGTATACTGTTTCTGTAATTTTTTGATTCGTATTTTTGGAAGTAAAAATTTTTTGTGTTCACCTTTTGCAGTGAAAATGTTAGCATTATATTATACTTTCAGCTGGGGTGGTAGATGAAGATTACAGAGGAGTACTTAAAGTAGTACTTTTCAATCATTCGGACTCAGATTTTGAAGTTAAAAAGGGAGACCGTATTGCCCAGCTCATCTGTCAAAAAATTTACTATCCTGAGTTGGAAGAAGTACAGGTATGGAAAATCTTGCATATCCATGTTGTGAAAGAAAATATTTAAATAATAAGTTAAGATTTTAAAGCATACTTTTCTATTTGTGAATATCTGTATTTTTAAGTGAATTTTCTTTTCAGGATTTGACTGACACGCAACGTGGTGAGGGAGGATTTGGGTCAACTGGTTCAAACTAAAGTCTTTACGTTAAAATTGTTTGATCTTATTGCAGGGTACTTTTAACTAATCAGTTTAAGTGTTAATTAATAGTATTTCTTTAGTGTTAATTTTTTTGTGTGCTTATTGCCGGTATTTTCTCTTTTTAATTAATTCCCGATTTTAATTGTTAGGTTGTATAAGTTTTCATTTCACTTTTGTGTTGGAATACACTTATCTCATATTTCCGCTACTACAAGTAAGGCTTGTTTTCATGTTAATGGCTTGCTATACCAAATGTGATGTTTAGTTTTTAAGATTATTAGGTCAGTAAACTATTTGAGATATCAACAACGGTTGTTTTACACTACCAAAATGCCTTTTTTGCACTCCATAGATTTAAAGTTTTATCATTATTAAAAAATAGGGGTCACATGTAATCTCCGAGGGATTCAATTAAAAATAAATGGTAACTGATTTATAGCTTAAAAAATCTTGGTATTTTTGTGAAAATTACTGCATTTAAGAAGAGCACATTTCAGACCCCACCCCCCCCCCCCCCCCCTCCCAATCCAAAATTCTGATGGCGCAATTTGTCAGGTTGTAGTATACGGCGTGTCCAGAAACCATCTTCTTAACAGGTGGGACACTTTTTTATTTTTGACTGCGAAAAAGTTATTCTTCATAAAAAATTCTGCTTGTTGAGAAAAATAACACTCAAATTAAAAATTTTGACCCAGCATATACGGGGTGTCAAAAAAAGTAAAAGCGATAAATGCCGCAGTACCTACTGTTACTGTTGACAAAAGACCAAATAGTGTACATTTTAGAATTTTATTATACTTAACTTCATTTTGCGAGCAAAATTCTGTGCAGACTTTTCGAGACTTTTTCTTGTAGACTGTTCAACGCTAGTATATGTCAACTGAGAGGACAAAAGACTCTTTTTAGGTAAAAAATTTGACACAAAAACGACGCAATAAATCAATGGTTATATATTACTTAAAAAAGTAAAATACACATAGTTTGGTAGTTGCTTTTTTAAAACTACTTCTATACAATTATCAAAATAACAAGTTCTCAATAAATATTCCAATCGAAAATAAGCCAACATAATGTAGGCGGTTTTAGATTTATTGTTGAAGTGATGAAAATATACGAGATGTTCAATTCAAGTGATACAAATACTGTCACGTCTGCAACAGTGTAAGGATTATTTTTACTTAAGAGTAAGAGTCTATAAGTAATTTGTTTACAACGCCAAAATCATTCTATTAAAAAAAGACCGCATTAGGGATAAACAAAAATTCTTGATTTCCTGTTATTTTAATGTTAATCTAATAATTTTCATATTTTTAATTCTATGAAATAAGTATACAGGGTGCGATTTCTGGCTCAATTTTAAGCAAAGAAGTTTATACAGGGTATTTCAAAAAGCATGCGCCATAAAGATTCTTTGAAAGAAACTAAGGCAAAAAGTTCATATGAACATGGGTCCGCAGATGCTTGGATTTAGGAGAAAATCAGTATTTTTTGACTAAAAGAAAAGTAGATTATTTTGTATATACATAAACATATTTAATTAAAACCAAACAAAAAACAATAAGAGTTACACAGTTACATTAATTAGTTGCAGTAACTATGGGTACATCCGTTGCTACTTTTCCGGATGATACTGGCGGTACCACACTAGGAATATCTTCGAACCACCACGGAACTGGCGGCATTTCTGAATCTTCTGGTAGCTCCAATACTTTATCCCCGATTATTTCAGATACGCCGCTAAGGACTAGCCCATCTGAGATTTGTTCAGATGAGACTTGTTCAGATGGGACTTGTTCAGATGAAAATTGTTCAGATAGGGATTGTCCAGATGAAAATTGTTCAGATTGGGATTGTAGGGATTGTCCAGATGAAACTTGTCCAGATGAGGCTTGTTCAAATGAGGATTGTGCAGATGAGTAATGTACAGATTCTACCTGTAGGCTGTATTGATGTAACGATTGTGTATGTTCTTCTATTATCACCGGCGGTAAATAGCATTGTAGATCCCAACATAATGAATTTTGAGGACAATCATTACTTGAGACACACTCAACATTTTTACATTCACCGTGGATATCCAACGGATCTGACTTAAGTCCTGAGGAGCAGGAACAATTAAATCTATGATCTTTGGTCTCACAATAACTGCTACTGTGACATAATGATTCTTCACAGGGATCCCAACATTTTTCAGATCTGCAAGCCATGAAAGTGGGACATTCGTGATCACCAATACAAGTACTGGATCTTTTGTCTGTTATGAGTCTAGCACTGGACGTGGAACATTCAGGTGGTGGGTTTTTTCCCGGCCCCTTTGGAGATAAACGAATATTAAAACTTACTAATGTCTCCCATAACACAAACAGCTGGTCGCACTTCCATGGATTTGGATAAATTTCTATTTCCTGTGCATTTATATTTTCCAGATATCGTGGAGGCCCTTCGAACAAATTTTCGCCCATTTTAAATTTCCGCACAGAGTAGATATCCATGTAATCGAAGTTTTGTATAAGATTGTTGGTTAAATCCAAGGTTTCTGCTGGATATTTAAAAGAAATTGCAACTTTGTTTATTTTATTGTTGCTGGCGTCTACAGAAGTTAAATTTAGGAAAGAATTTGAATTTAAAGCAAAGCTGTCTAGCAAGTTATAAGCTAAATTTAGGTTTATAAGGGTTCTTGCTAAGTTGTTTAAGGACACAGTCATTAAAGAGTTTCTACTCAGATTCAAAAATTTTAAGTTCGACACTTCTTTAAAAGCATTGGAATCTATAAATGCAATTTTATTCCAACTTAAGTCCAACAACTCTGTTGAAACGTCTTTAAAAATGCCCTTACGAATTTCTGTGATATAATTAAATGCTAAATGTATAGATTTCAGATTTCGCAGATGTATAAAAGCTCCTGTAGCTAGCACTTTGATTTTACTATTTACTCCATAGATATACTCTAAAAATATAGAATTATAAAATGCACAAGTTGGTACCACGGAAGTTTCTCCTATTTTTACTAAATTCGCGTATCCGAACGAGTTAAAATACCCCTTTGGATGAAACTTACACTTTTCGTTGAAAAAGTCCGAACAAGCTTCCACCGGAAAACCGAAATTTCGAAACTGATTTTCCGGAACACAGTTTGGAGTGAAACACTTTATGGCAGATAGGCAGAACAGCAATATCATACACAATTTAAACATTTTGGTGGGGTTCTGTTCAAGAGGTATTTAGCGAACTAACATAGATATTCAAAATCTTCTATTCTGAATACTTGTTCTCTAGGTCATCTATAAACTTGTTTGTTGGCGAGTTTACTAATTTTATTCGTGCAGACGATTTTTTTTTTAATAATAATTAAAGTTTTGCATAATTATAAATTTTAAAATAAAGGATGTTTTTAATGTTGTAAAATTTCCAACCAAAATGGAAATAAGCTGGTTCAGGGCCGGACCTAGTGTTTTTGCCGCCCGAGGCAAAACCTAAATTTGGCGCCACATATGCAAAAAAATGTATATATATGTACTCAAAAAGAGTCATATTTAATATATTAATTTTTTTTATTTTGCCCTTCCTGAGAAAAAAGTCTGCGGGTGCCCATGGTTAAAACTAATGGAAAAATGTTTAAAGAGCTGCCAGTGTATGAAGACTTTTTTGACTGACTGTATATGTTTTTCACCTAAAATTAGCCCAGAAATCATACCCTCAAATATTTACTAGTGCTTTAAAAACAACTTGTATACGACATCATAAACGTTTTTATATGTAGATTTTTCCTTTATTCATTCTGAATACAAGAATATTATTCCAAACGAAAAAAATATAATAGAATGGAACTTTTATTGAGGTAGCCAGGTGTTTTGACGATTTTAAATCAATGGTTACTTCCTAGCTAAGTCACCCCATTTGGCAACGTTGCCCCATATACTCAATGCATAACTACAATGTATAACCTAAAAATTAAAATGGCACAGTGTTGCCACATAGGGTGGTGTAGTCAGGACGTGCCAATCGCCGATCTAAAATTGCTTCTATATTTACAACAATAGGCTAAATTCCAAATACTCAAATATTATTTTTATTCCATGCAACTAAACTACGTATACATAAAAATAAAACAATATGTCCATTCTCACTTAGTAGTATGTAGTACTGAATTTATATATCGAGGACCTTTGTTACAGATTATCATGACAACGGATTTTTTTTATAATAAAGTGGAAAATATGTGCTGTCCGCTAACGTGGATAGTTCCAAAAGAATATTTCATTAGGGTAATTTTGAGAAATATAATCAATGTACAATTGTACATTGTACTGTATTGTACAATTTTAGATAACCGATTATCCCTTGAAACTACCCAAGTTAAAACGATTAAAATTTAAAATCTGTAATATATAACATATAAAACAACACTCTAAGCTGTAAAAAATTAACAACAGTCGAGTTGCTACTACAAGAAGTCTACGAATATTCAACACTTATTTAACCATAAATTTGATTTAAAAAATATCGCCGTATATATTTTAGCACCATTCTTTGTACATACGTGTCCCAGAAAATTCTTGCCAAAGAAAAAGCTCATTTTTGATCAAGCACCTTTTTGTAACTTATTTCTTTCCGTCAGCTGTAAATAAACAAGGATCAATATTGTCTAATTCGGATTCCGGCCTGCATCTAGACAAATAAAGCACAGTGGAAAAAATGTAGGGTTTTAAATACATTCCAAAATATTCCGACTATTTTTAAATATATTTATATAAATTAGGAAAAATTTCAAGCCCATTTAGTTTCTACAAATGACTATTATTCAGTTCTCCATCATTTTACCTGACAATGGGTTTTACCTAGTATAGTAATCCCTTTAAAGTAAAAATGTTTATTACTATTGTTCAACAAATCGTTGCCGATTACAGAAAACGATATATTTAAAAGACCCCGCGGCCGTTAAACTTTAGAAAACAGCTAGGTATTTTTAACACGTGCGTACATGACACGCTATCAGCTGTTTACTATTTCCAGCCTTCCATGCTGTGTTGCCAGACCATCTACTTCATGGCTCTTTTGTTAAAGAAGGCTGTGGTTCTGTCCTTGTCATGAATGAGTATGTTAAAAAGGGACAGAACACAGCAGTGGTGAATCGCTAAATTTAAGAACTTATGATAACATTGTCCGGTGGCCTTGTCAAAGTTTGTATCTGCCCGTATATGGTCATGTGTGAAATAAGTAAAACTTTTGCGGTTTGCGGCAAGAATTTTTTGCTACACGCTGTATATAATCTTTTTTGTTTACAATTCGTAACAGGCTCAAAATTGCAACAATAAAATGAAATAAACATACATATATGTTTTAATTGAATTTTAAAATCCCAAACAACTTGTGTAATACCTTCTTGTATAATAATATGCACAATACTAATAGTAATAGATAGCTTACCCTAAGTATCTTGCAGCAGCAACTACTTTAAAATTACACAATATAGATAAAATAAAATTTTATATTTTTGTAAAATTTTCCAATAACTACGGACCTGTCCTTTTTAAATCAGACATCCATCCGATTTTTATTGAACTATTGCGCCTAAATTTCCAATAAAAATCTTAATGTGTGATTTCTGGGCTATTTTTAAGTAAAAAAATCATACAAACAATGTCCTAAATGCTACATTTTCAAGATACAGGGTTGATTAAAAACTATTTTTTAGGATGCTACTGATTCAACTTAATTAATTTAATTTAACGTCCGTATATTACTTGGGACGTTCCTAATGATCTTTTTATAAAATGAAGCGCTGTTCGGACACCTTTGTATTAATATTTTTACCTAAATTCAGCCCAGGAATCATACACTGAAATATTTACTAAACATCTAGTAACACTGTATAATCTGATGGCTGTCTGACCAAAAAAAAAGAACAAACACCGTGTTACAAAGCTATAAAACGTAGTAACTGCCAGTAAAATTATAAAGAGTCGATCACAACACACAACTGGTTCCTTTTTATTCTTACCCATACTTTTTACACTTAAAACATATTTGTAATCACGCCCTATTAATACAATAAAAATATAAAATAGCAAGAACAACAAAATTATAGGGTTTTCGATAAATTAATTGTTGCATTTTGGTGTCGCGATCACCTATAATAAAAAAACCAACTGATAAATTTATATTTTAAAAGTATAGGGTGTCCCAATAGGTCCACGTCATTTCTTGAAATGGTAATATTCAGTGGCCTGCAAGTCATGCTATCTGACCCCCTCAAGTTTTTCTTGTCGGGCTTCCTTAAGGACAAAGTCTGTTCTAACCAATACGCAGACGATTAATGACCTTAAGCAAAACATTCGTCAAGTTGTTGGTAAAAACTTGGTAGAAACAGTAGAGGGGGACATTTGGAGAATACTAGTTTTAAAAAATAACTGCCATGTCTCTACTTTTTCGTAAAATAAACATATTTTTCTAAATTATTGTTGGTTTTATTTAAAAAGTAAAATACCTAATGGGACACCCTTTAGTATTCAGCGCATATTAATAATTTTTTGGATTTTTAACGGGGAAGTTTTAAATCAAATCATGTCATTTTGTATCAGCTTACGGTGGTAAGTTCTTGATAAATTTTTCTTTCTAGTTTAGCATATTCCCAAAAATTATACCATACTATACTATATATAATAGTATAGGGATCGAATACCTATCATTATTGTAGTAAATACCTTTGACATTATAAAGTTATTTAGCCGTGATCGGTACCAATGTGCGCCGCGTTCTAAATTTGAGTCGCCCATAGACACCAGTGACATGAAAACAAAAATGAAACAATATAGCGGGGTTGCTAGACGAGATTTTAAAAATCATCTCAAAAATTCGATTTAAAAAATACCCTAAAATAAAAATCTCCCTATTAACTCACCAAAATTTCATGAAAATATTTGAAACCGTTTTCCACATATCACCTTGTAGCACTTTAAAAAACTGACCCTGTATAATTTATAAATAGAAGTTTTAATATTGGCGGTCCATTTCTGTTTTTACGTCGCCGGTATAAATATGTTTTTAAAATAAATTTAAATCTGAATATGGTAAATCTCACCATCACTTTACGACATTGAACTGCAAGGTAACCTGGGCGACCCCATCTGAGTCAGCACCCTGTCGAGCCACTGAAGAGGACCGTTCAAGTGAAGTTCTATCCAACACGGCGTGGAAGTTACCGTCTGACGTCTAAAAATTAAAAAGAAAATCAACTAACATTTCCAAAACTAAAACAAAATACACTCCTGAACTTTAAACGTTTAACAAAAATCATAATCGGATGATACAGATTATTTAAGAAATCTAAAACCGTTAGAATTGGCAACAACGCGATTCGCTCGTCGCAGCAGCAATAATTTCAATTATGAATATTTTCAAAGGTTGCTAGGTTTACTGAAAAATCAAGCACCATACAAACCTGTATTCGGCGCCCCATCCCTTAACGAAAGACATTCTGATCGTACACATCCTTGTCAGTTGAAACACAGCCTCGAATCCTTGACTTACCGATTGCGATAGAAGAGCTGCAAACTCTTGATTGTTGAAAATTTTTAAATTACAACCTAAAAAAAGAAACAATGCAAAAATCCCGTATATTTCAACTAATTTTTAAAATAACCAGCCGGTATGGGACTTTCTACACACAGTAGATGGTATATTTTATAATGTGCGCACATTTAAACTAACACAAACCTGGTGGTATTTTACATACGGTGGCCGGATGCCACCCGTACCGTTGATTACAGTTCGGAGATTGAACGAAGATACTCGAATCGCTCAAACATTCCGCGAACACCTCTCCCCCTATATAATACAGTCTTACTCCCTTTCCTATGTGCCTCCTTGTTTGTTCCACTACCGTGTTCCTATTGACGTTCGACAGAAGTCCCAAACAAAATCTGAAAATAATTATAAAATTCAATAGTCGGAAAAGTCACAGGCACATTTTACACTGGACCCTCAATTATAGGATGACGTCACAAATATCTTTCAAGAAAATATACCTTTCGGAATTGCTCGGGTCTGTGAATCCATCGACGGTGATCGAAGGTTGACTGGCGTGGAAGGTTTCGCCGACCCTGGTGTTTAGTTCGTAGTAACTTATGCTGCACCAAAAGGCCGGCTCGCAGTACATGACCGGCTGGGCGTCGACGGGAGGACTGGGTGTTATTCTCGACAAACCTACAACAAACAGTGTTAATCTGTACAACTTTTCACTAAAAATATCAGTGAGAAAAAAAAATTAATTCATTAACTGACTCATATTATCATTGGGGTCCATCGGATCGCCGTCTTCAGACATGTACCCGGGAGGGGGCGTTTCGGTGGGAGGTACAATGCTTATTGGGGATTCCATACCATTGGGCGTACCGTTGGGACAAATCCCAACTGGGTCCATGTAACCCCCAGAATGTTGCATAATCCTGAAAATATGGAATTACAATTTTTAGAACAAAAAAAAGGAATAAGACAACTAAGTTTTGTAGTGTGAATTTATCTCTGAGTTGTTTATGTTATTCGATTGTAGAATGGCCCTTAATGACGACTTATTAACTATGACAGGACAAAAACTTGTCAAAACCGAACTAGAAGATATAATTTTAAACCAGTACTAAGCTCCGTTCTTTTTATTGAACACCGGGGTTGACTTTCTACAATAAATTTAAGACAAATGATCTGTTTTTGTGAATATTAAATACCATCCTTTTTTTCGTTTCTTTTACATCCAAGGAACAACTTTAATTCAATTCAGGTAAATAATTAAACAAACAAGAAATACAGGGTGGAAAAAATTAGGATAAACTTACCCTAACGAGTTTGTGTTGTGTGGGAACGAGGTATTTTCTGGGACTGATGTGCTCAAATCTTCAAGGGAGTGCGGGAATATGTTATTCTCATCCCCCAGTGTGTGTCTAGGTACTAAAATTACAGGTAATGCTGAAAAAAAACAGTACTTAAAATATTTTACACTAGAACTTCATTTTCATTTAAAAAAATACAATCCTGTGCTATAATCACATCTTCAATTAAACTTTTAACTTTTCAACTTTAGTTTATGTAGTGAATAAATAAAACTTTTCACTCATAAACAATAAATTTCTATTTTCACGCGCCAATATCTAAGAAAATTACGCAAATGGGAGAAAGAAAGATAGTGATATGGAGGGGATGACAAGTGTTACTATCATTTTTAATTTATTTATAGTACACTACAGAAATAAAAATTCCATATGGTACAAATTTCGTAAATCACTAGTACTAAAATTATAAAGTATATTAAGCTAGCTCACCATGGTCACGTCGCGCATTTCTAACCTAATGGATATTTAGTTGCTAATTAGTTACGCCAATCCCGATTTAGTTACTATTCATCCCTCCAAGATACACGAGGTGAGCTAACTTAAATATTAATCTAGCAGACCAATTACTATAACTGTGGTTCTGATCAACTTATCGACTTTGTTCAGCCGCCATATTTAGTTGCTAATTAGTTGCTGGAAGATAGCATAGTTTATTTTACCCCACCGTCAACCCTTAACTCCAGGATCGGCACCCCTAAAGGCATGAATTTCAATATGGCTCTGTGGGTAATTATAAATGGTTCTATATTTAGTTGCTAATTAGTTGCTGACGTTTTATGCTTTTTATTTTTTTTCCCTCCCCATTATACCCGATAACTACGGTGGTGCTAGAATAATTGTTTGTCTATTCAACCCTTCCGCGCAACTTTTGATCAATGAGAGATATCGACTTCGTTCAACCGCCATATTTAGTTGCTGGAAGATAGCGTAGTTTATTTTACCCCCCGTCAACCCCTAACTCCAGGATCGGCACCCCTAAAGGCATGAATTTCAACATGGCTCTGTAGGTAATTATAAATGGTTCTATATTTAGTTGCTAATTAGTTGCTGACGTTTTATGCTTTTTATTTTTTTTCCCTCCCCATTATACCCGATAACTACGGTGGTGCTAGAATAATTGTTTGTCTATTCAACCCTTCCGCGCAACTTTTGATCAATGAGAGATATCGACTTCGTTCAACCGCCATATTTAGTTGCTAATTAGTTGCTGGAAGATAGCGTAGTTTATTTTACCCCCCGTCAACCCCTAACTCCAGGATCGGCACCCCTAAAGGCATGAATTTCAATATGGCTCTGTAGGTAATTATAAATGGTTCTATATTTAGTTGCTAATTAGTTGCTGACGTTTTATGATTTTTATTTTTTTCCCTCCCCATTATACCCGATAACTACGGTGGTGCTAGAATAATTGTTTGTCTATTCAACCCTTCCGCGCAACTTTTGATCAATGAGAGATATCGACTTCGTTCAACCGCCATATTTAGTTGCTAATTAGTTGCTGGAAGATAGCGTAGTTTATTTTACCCCCCGTCAACCCCTAACTCCAGGATCGGCACCCCTAAAGGGATGAATTTCAATATGGCTCTGTAGGTAATTATAAATGGTTCTATATTTAGTTGCTAATTAGTTGCTGACGTTGTATGATTTTTATTTTTTTTCCCTCCCCATTTAACCGAAAACTACGATGGTGCTAAAATAACTGTTTGTCTATTCAACCCTTCCGCGCAACTTTTGATCTACGAGAGATATCGACTTCGTTCAACCGCCATATTTAGTTGCTAATTAGTTGCTGGAAGATGGCGTAGTTTATTTTACCCCCCGTCAACCCCTAACTCCAGGATCGGCACCCCTAAAGGCATGAATTTCAATATGGCTCTGTATATATACGCAGATATTTATAATTACCTACAGAGCCATATTTAAATTGATGCCTTTAGGGGTGCCGATCCTGGAGTTAAGGGTTGACCGGGGGTAAAATAAACTACGCTATCTTCCAGCAACTAATTAGCAACTAAATATGTCGGTTGAACGAAGTCGATATCTCTCATAGATCAAAAGTTGCGCGGAAGGGTTGAATAGACAAACAGTTATTTTAGCACCATCGTAGTTTTCGGTTATAATGGGGAGGGAAAAAAAATAAAAATCATAAAACGTCAGCAACTAATTAGCAACTAAATACAGAACCATTTATAATTACCTACAGAGCCATATTGAAATTCATGCCTTTAGGGGTGCCGATCCTGGAGTTAGGGGTTGACGGGGGGTAAAATAAACTACGCTATCTTCCAGCAACTAATTAGCAACTAAATATGGCGGTTGAACGAAGTTGATATCTCTCATTGATCAAAAGTTGCGCGGAAGGGTTGAATAGACAAACAATTATTCTAGCAACACCGTAGTTATCGGGTATAATGGGGAGGGAAAAAAATAAAAATCATAAAACGTCAGCAACTAATTAGCAACTAAATATAGAACCATTTATAATTACCTACAGAGCCATATTGAAATTCATGCCTTTAGGGGTGCCGATCCTGGAGTTAGGGGTTGACGGGGGGTAAAATAAACTATGCTATCTTCCAGCAACTAATTAGCAACTAAATATGGCGGCTGAACAAAGTCGATAAGTTGATCAGAACCCGAGTTATAGTAATTGGTCTGCTAGATTAATATTTAAGTTAGCTCACCGCGTGTATCTTGGAGGGATGAATAGCAACTAAATCGGGATTAGCGTAACTAATTAGCAACTAAATATCCATTAGGTTAGAAATGCGCGACGTGACCATGGTGAGCTAGCTTAATATACTTAAAATTATACGTGCAATAATATAATGAACAGACAAAAACAAATTATTTAAATTTTAAAGTTTTTTTATCTCCAAAAAGTTTAGGGTTTATTAGGGTTTAGTGTTTGTGTTAAAATAAAAAAATGATGTTTGATAAACATAAATTACTTATTAAAAGCAAAGGTACCTAAAGATACATTTTACCTACCAGGACTTTCTATTCTTGTATAATGATAAGGATTTATGCACACTTCATCCTTCTTAAGGGAAAAAGCATATTCACAATGATCGAGGGCCCTTAATTCATGGTGTGACTGCAGCTCGGGCCACCTCCAAAGTTTACAGTATATGACGTGAGGTAGACCCTTTCTTTGCTGCTGGATATTGCCTAGTTCAGCATTTGGTCTTAATCTGAAAGAAAAAGATAATTTAAAAAATTGTAAACCTCTATAACATAAGATAAAAAAAACAGTCCTTAAAGTATACCGTGGAATCAAAAAAACCTTGCATGATCAAAAGTTACATTAGAAATGGTAGAAGGGCCAAAATTACTAAATATATAACAATTAGAAAAGACAAAGAAAAAATTCTGTTGTTAAAAAATAAAATAAAGATTAGATAAAGATTAGATTAGGGGCCTCATACTCCTGGGCTGAAGAGGCCCAAAAAGGTCGAAACAATATATTGTCATCAGGATTGAGGTGTAAGTAAATTTTTTAAATCATTTTATGATAATTTTTGTTTTTTTACATTTCTAATTTTAAAAGATTTCATTTTTCTTGCTGCTTTATTAAATTAAATTTTTGCTATGTACATTTAGATTTTCTTAGATGTTCATAAATACTTTTTCTTTAGTAAGCAATTAATGTCTAAAGTATTGTGTAGGAACAGATATAGTTCTTCCAATACTAACTACATAGAATTTTTTCTTTGTCTTTTCTAATTGTTATATATTTAGTAATTTTTGCATAAAAGCCAAAAACTATGTTCTAACTGACATTTTTTAACACATTAAACATGTTCAGTCTGAGCTAGAAAACATCATAAGAAACAGAATGAAGTCGTATGAGAAATAAATTCTTAAAAAATGAAAGGGTTTAAATTTTATTGTTCCTGCAGTTTCCCCACTCAACATGGAGTTATAAATTTTGAAGAAAAACCCAATATTTGTGATAAATAAAATATGTTTTATTATAAGCACAGATAGATAGTAAATTATAATTTGTATATTGTTTTGACTGTAATGTGTCTCAAAGCAAAATATTTTATGTTGGAATATATTATCATCCAAATTTCTACAAATAAATAACTTTTAAACTACTTTTAACCAGACAGCATTAAATTAGCATAAATGGATTACAAAGGAAATGCTGCAGGATCAGAGCAGGTAGGTAACCTTGCAGTCTAATTTAATTTTTCAACATTGTGCAATATAGGTATAGCATTTTAAACAAAGCAAAATCACCAATCAAGTACAATTATTTAATTAAGGGGTCCCTAGCTAAGTTCTAAGCCCGTTTGTGCGAGACATTTCCAGACATTTAGGGTAGGTCACAAGCCAGACGCGGTGCAGTAAGGGGGGACACAAATCCATAATGTGACCTTAAACTTTGCATCTTTAATGTTGAGCTTGATCTACACAAAAGAAAACATTACCTTGGCACTGTCACGCATTTTGTGTTGTGGTTCTGCGAAGAAATGGCACGTTCAAGCTCCTCCAAAGCACCGGACTTTTTTAGTTTTTTTACCAGCGATTTGACTGCCTTCTCACACCATTTGTCATCATCTGAGCCTTTTTTCCAGCCGAGCAGCCGCTTGACGACCGGCGGGGTGAATGACGGCAGCATTCCGTTCATTGCAAACAAACTAAAAATGCATCAAATCGTAAAAATACCTTGCGTTTTTAGAGTGATTTTTACAAACTACACATAAATTTTACTGTTCTTTATTATTATTGCCCGCAACAGCCATATTGTTCTTCGATTTGACAGATCCACAACTGACGGACGCTTATTTTCCCGGAAATCAATGAAATTCTTCTCAATGAAAAAGACTATACAGAATTTTCATTCGATAAATGAGGACAGACATATGATCTTACGCTTTTAAGAGTACGTTCATACCGTAAAGGACGACTTGATTTTCATTATTAAAAATGACATGTTAAGCTCAGACATTCCGTTAATATTTTGTCTCCTTTGAAAGCGCAGTAACTCAGTTATCTTTTCATTATCATCATCATAACATCCCTAACAGAGGCGGCTTAAGCCCATAGGTATTAAAATTATTATACCCATTATTTGATCAATAAATTTTAATACTATACAGGGCGTTTCATCGTAAAAAAATAGCTTCTATTAACAAAGATCCGTTGAGATTTTTTGGTAATTATTCGGAATAATGGAAACACCGCATTGTTTGATGAAATTTTGCATATCCCTAATTTTGGATCGTATGACACGAATCTGATATCAGTTTTCGGTGGCCTCATACGGTTTTCCCAATTTTTTTTTTTTAGATATTAGGTTAGGTTTTTCTCTGGATATCTTTAAAATTCTACAGTTTCACTTAAACATATCTGTAAACTTATAATTTTTCGGTAATTATTTAGATTAACGTAAACAGCGAATTTTTTCATGAAATTTTGCACAGGCCCTAATTTTGGGTCGTAGAACACGAATCCGAAGTCAGTTTTTGGCGGTCGCGTAAAAATTTTTTTTAAACTTTTAGGTTAGTTTTTCAATGAATTTCTTTAAATTTGTTGGCTGAGCAAAAAGGTGGTCAGGTTTGCTCAGTTTTGATTGATATAGATACATATATATCTATATCAATCAAAACTGAGCAAACCTGACCACCTTTTTGCCCAGGTTGGGGGCAAAAAAAAATGTTTTTTACGAGACCGCCAAAAACTGACTTCGGATTCATGTTCTACGACCCAAAATTAGGGTCTGTGCAAAATTTCATGAAAAAATTCGCTGTTTACGTTAATCTAAATAATTACCAATTTTTCTTTCATAGCAAAACATCACATTTAGACAAAAATAGCTAAGAAAATGGCTTTTTTTCTTTCGGAAATACCATTTTATATCGCAGTCCTCAGTAGCCGTTATTTGCTCACCCACAGAACATCAGGTGCGCACCTGCCCAACACTAGATTCCAGTATTTCAAACTTAATACATATTGGTTGATTTCAAAGATGCGTTTGAGATTAATTAGCACTCTTTTCACTCCGGACGCACCTAACTAGGTGCACTCCGTGCGTTCCAGTATTAAATTCGGAGCAAAAAGAGTGAATCGGCTGGCGTTCGGGTATCGAAAACAGAGTGAAAAGTGTTTACTCCAATACTCCAAAAGTCCCGTCTCGATGAGAGGTGCTTTAGGTGCGGGTATGCGTAACTGCGTTTGCAAATTTTGTGGTTAAGTTAATTTTTTGTTTATGTCGATTAAGTTGGAATGTGTTTTCATTCTAACCTGGGTTCTTTCTAAAATGCATTTTAAAGTTTTGGTCCGTCATTGATGGGACCGTTATTCTCGCAGATTTCTCAACTTTTTCTTCAGAAATTTCTTCGTCTTCGAAGCTTTCACAAAATTCTTCCTTGGCGAAGTTTAAAATGGGGATGAGAGAATTGAACATATTTAATAATTTTAATTAAATTATTGGTCTAAAATTTAACCCATATGTAGTCAAACACATGTTTATTTTAAAGGTTATGTTTTTGCACTTTTGGCGCAGAGCCTTCATTTTTTTTTTTTTTTTTTTTTTTTTTTTTTTTTTATGTTTTTGACAGCCGAGAAAGAGCGGCCGAAAAATTGTCGTGTGTGAAAATCAAGGGAAATCTTGAAAATCCGTTAAAAAAAGTGATCAGATAAAAGTTATTAGGGACCAGGGATAGAAATCCCATAAAGATCGGGGAATATTTTCGTTTCCCAAAAAGTATTCCTTTCCTAACCTAAAAGGCATAACGCATGGGGGTAAATTCAGGGGGCCCGGGGGGCTCCCAAAAAGATTGGGTTAAAGCTGACAGAGAGGTAATAACTTACTCCTATAGAGATCAAGGACCCTTCTTGGTAATCTTAGAGGGACTGGAAAGAAATGTGGGTAATGTTCATCCAACAGTCATAGGGAAAAAATTCAAAAATGCAAATATAAAGGACATATTAAAAATTACAAAAAAAGGGAAAAACAGAGTTGCTATTGAATTCACTACAGCTAAAGCCGCAAACGACTTGCTTGGTCATAGTATACTTAATGCAGAAAATCTAAAAGCATATATTCCTTTTTCTCTTGCTACTTGTAGGGGCGTAGCTAGGGGTATTAGCTTGGATGTTAGCATGGAAGAGTTTATAAAAGAAGCTGAATCTATAGTGCCAATTATAGGGGTCAGAAGAATGAGCAGAAGAGTAGCTGAAGTCGATAAGGAAGTAAGATTTGAGGAAACGGAGACACTGATTGTGACGTTCAAAGGGACATCACTACCAAGAAATATTAAAATATATTATCATGAGGCAAAGATTAGTCTATTTATACCTTTACCTACGCAATGTACCAAGTGCCTTAGATACGGACATGTGGGTTCACAATGTAGGGGAAAAGCAAGATGTGCCAGATGTGCAGAGGAGCACGATGAGAAGAGCTGCTCAAAAAAACCAATATGCCTATACTGTAAGGAGGGCCATCTGGCCACAAACAGGAAATGTAGCGAATACACAAGACAAAAAGTAATCAAGAAGGATATGGCGGAAAATAACATCTCTTACTATGAAGCTAGAAAAAAATTCCCCAAAAATTGGGAGGCATCAGATCAAGGAATAAAACAGAGTACTTTTAAAAGTCATCCCAAGGACTTCCCACACCTAAAAGAAAATGAACCAGAAACAATAAATATATCACAAAGAAGAATGGAAAATAACAAAACCCCAGTGGCACAAGAATCGTATGTGTCCAAAGTTCAGAGAAAGAGAAGGTCGGTAACACCAATATCTCCAGAAATATCAGGTTACGACAAGAAAATTCACGAGGCATGTTTGTTTGCTTCACCATGCAGAACGGCAGGTAGCAGTCTTGACATGGACAGAGAGACGGAAGTAGTACCTCTCATGTCAGTGGTCACTAATTTAATATCACAAACTAACTTTAGTCAAGAAATGAAAGCAAGCTTAATAAACGAATGTCAGAGAGTACTGGGCGAAAAGCCCATAGATGGAAAAAAAGAAAATAATTTGGGGAAACTACCTATGGAGACAGAAAATTGGCTAGAAGAAAGAGAAACAGAAATAGCCGAGGGGGGAGGGAACATCAGTCCCTTCTCGGATTATTAAAGAAGAAGAAAATGGGGAGTCTTCGGGGTTTAGGCCCGATTAACCGAAGGCTCTGTAACCACACCCAAACTGGAGGACGTGTAATTTGTCTCGGAGGGTCGCCCGAGTAACAAATAAGCGCCAGACCGGGTATAAAGAAAATAATTGGCTGGATGCCGATCAGGCAAGAGACCATGGAAATTGTCGAACAGAACAGCCTTCATCTTTGAAAGATTTAGGGCCGTTGGCACGAACTAGATAAGCAAGGCGTAAAAAGAAGCTAACATGTGGCCGTGAAGAGACCGTATTAAGTATAAATCAGAAAGATCACAGTCATATGACGGCTGAAACTTAAGCCTCGCTTCGACAGTTCGTGCAAACCGCCATTTCTCCCAAACTCTGAAGTCACGTGACAAAAATCAACTCTCACTCCACTCCAAATCCGATTGCAATCCCGAACGTAGCCCAAATAGCAATACCGCGAATCACACAGGTGGTTTCAAAACATTTTTTTCATTTGTTTTTTAGACTCCATTGTTTGGATCGGAAAGGGGATTATATCATTATTATTGAATATGGCTGGTGGCCGGGCGCCGGTCTCGTGGAGCTTCGATGGGCATACATAGGCTACTAGGTGGGTGTGTGCCCCGGCCCCGGGGCAACAATGTGCTGAACGGGGAACCCGTCGTTTTCGCCCTGTTGCAGTGCACCAACGGTAATTTATATCCGTAGTGGGCTCCTACATGTTTTGACTGTAGCTGGAAGCACCCGCACAAGAGTCTGCTCTGTTTCTAAAACGGGTAAGTACTAAGTAGTGTACCTAATACCTTTTATCTACTATTAGCACTAGTTAGTAATGAGTATCGCTCATATCTTTTATTATATCGTCAGGTTTAAATAGCCTTACAGACACTGTCGGACCCCTCCCCCTAGAGCCCTGAACAAAAAGGACTTTATAGCGAATTTTATAAAAATAAATATTGAAACATAAACATTAACCATTCTACATATTCTACAAAATATTATAAACAAAAACAAACATTTTCCCGTCTATGTAAGGTCTTGTTTGAAAAGAATTGTACCAAAAAAAATATAAATAATAGATCAATACGAATATGTAATATAAAAAATGCAACCCTTTTTTAGAATTTTTGATTTACATGCTCTTTGATTGTTTCTGAAAACATTCCTTACACATCTTACTGCGATCTTATCAAAATTTTTGAGTCAATCAAGAGACCTAAAAATTTATTTTCTTGCGAAGAGTTAAAGAGCATTATTATCGAGAAGAATATTATTGATTTGGCATTTAAAACTTATAATAGGTATTTGTTTTAGACACATTAAGGTTAGAACAATAGCCGTTACAATTAAAGTTTAATCGACTGGTTACTTAACTGTAAATAGTTCGTTTTCGAAAGCGAAATTCGCATAAGATTTTCAGGTTACAGCAACTAGTAAGGAAGGTCAAATAAAACAGGATATTTCTATTCTCGAGAAATTTTATTCTGTTATTAAAAAATTATACAAGGGGGCATAAACATAGGTACTTTACAAAAGCAAACAGTTATATTATTTGTTCTAATATAGAAATACTGAACTTTGTTTTGACTTAGAACTGTAGAAAATCTCACATAACTAAGAATAAGATAAAAAAATGAACGCGTTTAGGTATTTTATTTTTTCTAAACAAATTTTACATTATTTTGTCACGAATTTTTTTCCATATTTAAAACATTAAAACCATCGAAGACACGCTGTATATTTTTTTAATAAATAAAAACCATATTATTGTATTGTCACCAGAATTGTATAAGTTTGCAAAGTTTCAAATCGATACGATCATTAGAAGTGGGTGAAAAGTGAGTTGTAAGATTCCATTACACTACATACAGGTCAGGCTAATAAAAGGGTGTTAATACAAAGAGAAGAAAAAATCTTGTACAAATTACTTTTTAAAAACAAGCTTTTATTATTTGGATGTACTAAAATTAATATAGGTTTTTCATTGTGGCAATGGTAAATGTTATTTATAAGTGGACGTAGTTCGCGTGGTTGGATCCTAATAAAAGTAGTATCAAAGTTATCACTGAAACAGCTATAATATATTATGTTAAATTTATTGTCTTTCCATTTATCTATTAAACACGGCAATCTTTTAGTTTTTGCAGATGATACTCAAATATACCACTCAATCAAGTATACAGATATAAAAAATTGTATTTCCTTAATCAGTGAGGATGTTTTAAATATTTCAAAATCTATAACTAATCAAAAAGTAAAACTAACTTAATTCTAACTAGTCCTAAATCACTAACCACGAAAATAAAAAATAATTTTAATTTTATTGAACATAAAAAACAATAATTAAAAAAGCATACTACAAACTAAGAATTTTATATAATTTTAAGGACTACTTAAATACTGATACTAAACTTAAACTGGTTGATTCAATTATCCTAAGTGGGGGGTCTCCGGTGGCCGAGTTGGTACGGCGCCAGCTCTGCAACCGAGAGCTGCGGGTTCGAATTCCGCTTCGTCCATGGATATTTTGTGATTGTTAATAATTGGAAGGTGGTAGAGGAATTCTTCCTCGCCCGAGGTAGTACCACCCCACACATCCTCTTAAAGGGCTGGTGAAGTTCCTACGAATGTTTCCAGCTCTGGATGTGGGAGTCGGATTTCCCCAGTACACCCACGGTACATAGTACTTAGACTTCGGTCTTCGTGGGCTGTCAGAACATAAAAAAGTGGATTAGATTACTGTGATATCATGTATCACAAAAATATAAGTTACGAAGATAAACAGGAATTACAAATTCTTCAAAATAACTGTGTTCGTTTCTCAATAGGGCTAAAAAAATATGATCTTGTATCATCTATTTTTGAAAAATATATTTTAATTAACTTAGAAAGAAGACGCGAAATCCACATATCCTGTTTTATCCATAAAATAATTTTAATTCAGAAACCTAGGTATATATTTGAAAAAATTGAATTCAGGAATAATATTCATAATGTAAATACATACTAGAAATCGAAAAAAATTAACATGTAAAAACGCAACGTGTCTTTTATTCAGAAATAAACAGAAGACTGATTCTACATACAATTATTTATTATTTAAAATTTCGGGGGGTTTTAACCCAAGAACCCCCCCCCCCCCTGCGTAGGCGCCTGTATGTCTCCATTTAAATATACCTCTTGAATGATTTATAATACTATTCCTTCTAGTCTGAGAGGCTTAAGCGATAAATCTTTCAAAAAGAATATTAAAAATTATTTAGTAAGGGCAGGATTGGAAGAATGATTTTTTATAAATCAAAATCCTACCTATTTATGCCACCTAGTATACTACTATCATTTTTCGTTTTCTTTTTTAATTTAATAACTTTTATTTAAGTACTTTTATATTGTTTTATAGGTTTAATTGTTTTATTGGCATAAATAAATATCTTTATTATTATTATTATTATTATTATTATTATTATTATTATTATTGTTATTATTTTTATTATTACTTTAAAAAAATAATGTAATAAACCTCGGTACGTACTTTTAATATTTAAATTTTTTAATGAAATCTTGTACCTATTTCGTCTTAGGGTTTATTTTAAAACATATTTTATATTTGTTGTCTTTTGGTAGAAAATGATAAACAATATCTTTCAGATTCACTAAGGAGTTTTAAGATTTAGTACTGGTTTAAATTAAGATCTTGTAGTTGATCAGTTATGTTTTGACAGGTTTTTGTCGTGTCATTTCAAATAAGTCGTCACTTGAAACTTATGAATTATTCTGATATTTCAACGATTTGCTTGGTTTCCAAATGATTTTCATCTTGGAACGAGTTGCTGTAATGAATTTAGTTCTATTTTTGTCGAAAGTACGAACTAAAATTGCCATTTTCTTTATAAATTTGCAAAAAAGTTTAGAAATAAATTCATAGTATAAATCTTAGTTGTCTTATTCTTACACCTGTCAGTTTAAAACTTTTGGTTGTCAAATTAGACCGGACTAGCGTTGGAGAATTTGGCTGTAAAAATGTTTACTCTTACGCCAAATAAGCATTTTCGTATTGTTATGATCCCTGTAGTATAAAAAATTAAATTTTTCCTAACGTGAATTTTATTTATTTTTACAAGCAAAAGCTTTTATTGGGAGTGACATTTTTACATATCTTGCAAAATTCGGTCCATTTGTCCTCTTCTAAATCCCATTCTACTGTTATACTTATTTTTATCATTCAAAAAAAATATATAGGATGATTTTTCGGCAATAATGACTGCGCTGACTCCAAATTTTTTTTTATAAAAAATCACCGGACTATTGTTTTCCAAAATTAAAACAAATAATGTGGTAGAACGTATGAAAATTTGGAAAAATATAAATTTATAACAATAATACCAATGATTTTTTTTCTTTTTTACAGTCAGATCCAAATTTGCACCGCGAACGCGGTCGGCCCCCACCTGTACATAGGATACGTCGCCTGGTACGCCCGGGGTCCACGGTGCAGATGTGCTTTGGGTGGTCTCCATTCCCTGTCGCGGTTTTGTTGACTGGATGCAGAAGTGGCTGGGAAACAGCGACAATCGCGGAGGGGATTTTTTTTAAATCCGCATATTTTCTTTATAAAGTCGCTTGGTGTCTGGACATCATGCAGTCAGTCTTATTTTTTATTTTATTTGGGGTAATGATTTGGGGTCTTTTTGGGGGGTGGTGGGAGTTTTCCGAACCAGGGCACCACGTGAGTAATTATCCACCTCTTAGGGATGCTACTGGAAACTCAAATTAGGGACAGCCGATTTTCTAACTATACTGTAACGGGAAATGTTTTCGTTTCGTCTTTGTCTTCATTATCGTGTTATTTGAAATCACCGGATTGCAGCTGGCTTCCTTAGCTTGGGTCGCCGATAGGGCCTATCGGACCTGAGCCTTGTCTCGTCGACCTCAATCGGAGTGGTCGCTTGTAGAGTCACTTACGGGGTGGTTGGCGATAAAGGTCGGTGCTTGTGGGGGAAGACCCGGCGGGGTTCGAAATTTTCCTCATTCGTCACTCAACAATCCAGAAATTTTTTTATTCGTTTTCGTCGGCCTTAAATTTCTGGAATAGGAACAGAGCTTTACCACAGAAAGAGGAAGGAAGAAAGAAAAGAAGCTGCATCTAAATAATGTAAGCTAATTTATATATTATCTTTACTTATTTTTATAAAGTCTGTTTTCTTCTATAAAAAAAAATGCTTATATATTATTGGTTAGGCATCATTGTTATATTTTTGTCAGTTGATCGATTTAAATTTATTTGATAACCTAGTCTGCAATAACGAGGCAGCTATCTCATGTTTCCAATATACTACAAATAAAGACGGACAGTCTTCCAGATGTGACAAATACCGAAAGGGTTTCTTATATAACGTAGGCATTCACTAAGGAAGGGTTTTTTCAAAATTCAACCCCTACGGGGGTAAAACAGGGGTTCAAACTTTGTATGCAGAAAAAATATTAAATGGTCCTATTAACTCAAAATTTCATAGAAGTACACTAAAAAATAAATGTTTAAACCTCGGTTTAAACGCGTGTTTCGCAGTTTTTAATAAATCAACCCCTAGGGGTGAAGTGGGGGTTTAAAGTTTGTAATGGAGTAAAATTGTTTTACGGTTCTATATTACCTTGAAACTATCTAAACGGGAGGACTAAATCTTCGTTTTGATTATTATTGGCGAAATATTTTTCCTGCAAGTCAAAGATTCGCCCTTAAAAAGTATTTTAAATAATTTTTTCGCTCTTTTATCTGATAGGAATAGAACAAGGAAGAGATCTTTTGCTTATGTTGAATTTTTTTACATCTTTACACATGCATAACTGTTGAAAGCTTTTTGCAGAAATTAAAGCTTATTTTTTTATTTCAGGTATTTTTGATATACCCGGAGCGTGCGTTAATTGTTACCGCTGGAATAAGCGTGGACAACTTTCATTAATCCCCCCCCCCCCTCCCTACCCTTCGCTACCTCTTTCAGGCACTGTGAGGTCTTTTATTTATATCGACATCGGTGTTTTAGAGGGAAATGATGATTCTTATTTTTTTGACCTTATAGTGTCTTAATTATCTGTTACTGTATTTAATTTTTAAATTACTTTTACCATATCTATTATTTGGCTGTTGTTCCATGACAGGTTTTTTAACTCTCAAAAATAAAAAAAATGTGTGTACTGTATTTATGTATTGTCGTTTTAGGCTTAGTTCCTCCTTATTACTGGTGTCCTTTGCTCGCGTACGCGTCGTGTATGTAAAAGTTTGAACTCATTACGTTGCAGTCCTCGTTGGAGCAGTTGTCTTTGAAAAGGGGCGCACTTATAGTGACTTCGGGACCGTGAGATCTACCAGGAGCGGTGTGTCGAGGCTGTTTGAAGCAGACGCCCCTGGCAAGACGCGAGCGGTCGCCATGCTGCAACCAAACCCAGAATTTGGGCGTCGGTTTGACACAATAAGGCAGATGCACCAAATTGCTGGTAAACCTATAGGTTAGCCACAGGTGCATTGCGGACGCTTAGGCTGAAAACACACTAATCCGCGTAGATCTCGGGGACTGCACGTAGTAAGCCCTCTTTCATCAACTGCGAATCTTGGCTGCGACCGTCGCACGAAGGAAGTTGCAACACGCTGTCCAGTGAGTAATTAAAATAGAGAACGTGCCGCCGATCTGCTATTCAAGGGCTTGCGCGAACATCGTCGTCGTTTAGATCCGTGAAGCCCTTGAGGACCATCGGATGTCCAATATAGGGCTCTGGCATGCCGGCATGTCGGGCGTACGTCGATGCCCCTTTTTTCGACCCTTGGATAGCGGAGAAGGGAGATGGATTTCTGCACATTGGATTTGACTGGACTCCATTAGATACACTTGAATAAACAAGTAGGTATTTTTGGTACAGTACCTACTGAACATACAACACTACAAAAAAATATATTCTAGCATTTTTTCGTGAAAAATTTTTGATTCATATTTTAAAAAGTATCCAATCCTGTTTCTCTGTTTCAGAAATTTCTAATAGCTTTGGACATCTGAGGAGTTGGGCAGCAAACCTGAGCATACCAGTCACTTCCATGACAGGGTTCATCTCACCCGGTATCCTTTGAATAATAAAATATATCTGCACCTAGTAAGTAAAAAGCAAGTTGTTGTTTATTAACCGGAAGGTTATTCCTGTGCTATGATGTATAATTTGTCTCCTTTTTCCATAGCTTGTCTGTCTGTCTCTCAGAGTCGAGCAGCGTGGATACATTAATCTTAGCATAATTTATGCCAATTTTAATGTTACCCATTAAGCGCGACTTTGAGTGCATTTGACTGACAATAATTTGAAAAATACATCATAGAATCCAAAGAGGATACTGCACTACGCCTTTCATCGTCTTTGGGTTTAGTATCTCCTTATCCCTGCGACTTACGCCATTAAATATTATCATCATTACATATATTACTTTTATATTATCTATCTATAATGAATAATTATTATTATTATCTATATGCTGTGGTTAATAGGCAAATGAGGATTTCGTATTTCTATTTATTCCACAAATCATTCAATCATATTTTCAAAATAGCTGACTTGCAATCCTTAAAGTGACTCTAGTGAAGTGAAAGTGTAAAGTGTTTTTTACTCTCTTTTACGCTTTGCACCTTATTGCTGGCCTCCTTTTTCTAAGCAGGACACAACGGGTGCACGGGTGCACGCGTCATAAATTCATACTTGTTTTTTGTGATAATCCTGTGCAGAATTCTGCATAGGTTTACTGCAGTGATTGCGATCAGTGATGTGTATAGATATTGCAAGTGACTGTGTTCAGAATCAAGTTTTACAGTGATTGTGATCAGTGATGTGTATAGATATTGCAAGTGACTGTGTTCAGAATCAAGTTTTACAGTGATTGTGATCAGTTATGTGTATAGATATTGCAAGTGACTGTGTTCAGAATCAAGTTTTACAGTGATTGTGATCAGTGATGTGTATAGATATTGCAAGTTACAGTGATAGCACATCAGTAATGTGCAGGATATTGCAAGTTCTCAGAACCAATGGAAACTTTAAGAATAGGAATATTACTTCAAGAACAATATATTAAGAATAAAATGGAGCAAACAGTGTGAACAAAGAAAAAGCTTCCGTTTTCACTTTCTTACAAGATCTTGGGTAGGGATTGATTGTTTGATTTGTGGTCTAAATTGCATAAGTTAGTAAATACAGTGACAAATGCACCTGTGACTAAGAAGTGAATGTCGTATCTGGATTTTATAAGTCAAAATTATAAGATCTGGTGCTGGTAGGGCTAACAGCGTTGCTGGTAGGTCTGCCAGCTATCAGCGATCATAGTGGGAATGGTCTCTGGTATTAACGCTTCTCTTTCTAGTCACTCAGTCGCATTCGGGACACGCGTTGACGAGTGACAGAAACCCGCACAAGTGTATTAGAGGTGAATGTCGTATCCGGATCTTCAACTTGATATGTGCCCTATGAATCAGTCAGTCACAGCTGTAGCCAAATGAGGGTCCCCACCCTTTGTTTGGTTTCAGATGTGATTGGTGACCATAAGGTACATTGATTAGTGCCGAAGGGTCCGGCAACTGTGCGGCTTCATCTCTCATCACTTTTGTGTAGTCATGAACATAGGGCAGACAGAGAAGAGTCCTGCACCTAGGCATCAGGGTAACCTGGCATTAGCAGATAGCGTAGGTGTTTACAGAGTAACAAAGAGGGGAAGGGTTATTTTATCTCAGTCGCGATCACACCTAGATGTGATTTCGTTTTGTTGTTCGGTTCTCACTCTGTCTTTTTACAGGTTATCCGATGAGCGCACAGAAAGTGCAAAAAATGTAGGTTCGCGTCGTTATTGCACGTTTTGCTACACTGTATCTACTACAACGGGGATTATTCATTCATTTGTTCGTCTACAATACTCGTTATTTATAATACCTACACTTTATTTTTTTATTATCCACCACGAAGCGATTATTAATGTAGATTTATCGCTGCCTCACTTGCCTTTAATCACTTATTTTTTATTCGAAAAGAAGTTTAGATTGCAACATGAAAACTAAAAGAGTAAATCAAATGTAAAAAGTTTTTAAAGGACGAATTCCGTATCGCAAACTCATTTTAAGGACGTCATACACCTATCTGCTGTGGCTCACTGACGAAGCTGCACGGACTGGTGCCAAAGCCCAGTGGGACTGTGGCGTAGTTTTAGGAAACTAGTTCAGTTTTTCGGAACTAATTAGTTTATGAAACTAGGCTATCTCTGATTCGCCGGAGAATCTCTGATATTACGGCATTCGACCTTTATTACTTCGACGATAATAAATGAATTTAATACTTATTATCGTCCCCTATCAACCAAGTAGAAATAAGTTTTTAAGCACGACGAGCTCCCTAGCTGGGTCTCCTAGCAATAGGACATCATACGCCTATCTGTTGTGGCCCGTGGACGTAGCTACACTGACTGGTGCCAAAGCCCTGGGAGACTTTGGCTACGTTTTATGAAAGAGGCTATCTCAGATTCAGAGAATCTCTGGTATTGCGACGTCGTCCTTAATTACTGTCCGATAATTCGTGAATATTCTTATACCTATATCATGCACATAATCACAAAGGAATATTCTAATTATCATGTTACCATATTACGGTTAGGTGACCGGTTTTTAGGTGGCGACTATCGCTTCGGAATCTCTTGGGAGCATCGTACATACCCGTCTGTGTGGCTCAGCTACATATTGACGGGTGCCGAGCACTCGGAGATTTTGGCCTCTTTTATAGAGCCTAGATATCGCTGATTCGAAGGTGAATCTCCGATACTAGGGCGTTCGTTCTTAATTACTTGTTTTATACTATAGCTACCCGCTGGTAGTACCGGGATTCGAGATTCCTTTTAAACTATTCAAAATATCCTTTTTCCTTCCATTCCAATTTCATAAAATGTCATTCTTCTGATATACACAGGATATGTAATCAACGTACATACTTTACGTACGAATATTACATATCGCATGCATGTCTATGGAATTTAAAACATGGCGTTATTTGGCCTTTATGTTCTATTGATATACATATGATATGCATTAAATGTATATACTTTACCCATATGGAGGTACTCATGTGGAATCCAGTAAGCAAGACTTCAAAAAAATGCAGCGAGAAGATATATGATAAGCCATGACTACTCTACAGGATATTCTTAAACACTTCTAGAAGATAAAATTGCTTCAAATCATTGACGTCACACCAAGTTAAGAGGTGTTAACAACAGACTAGAAGAATTTGAAGCAATCATTAGCGGAAAAGATTTCCGTATTTATCTACAAAGAGAAGAAACTGTGATTCTTGTATCACAGAAGAATATGAAACAAGCAGACTGTTTGCTCTAAGAAAAACGGTTCATGTTTGCGCCAGTAATTCTGCCAGGACAAAGTTCATATAGTCTTTTATGTTTTAGGTTTATGAAATGACAAATATGGCTAAAATTTCGTATCTTACAGTACTTACATGGCTGCCAAGGTTCTTATTACTTTTTTATGTGTATTATTGATATTCAAAAAAGCTTATTGTCCAGAGTATTTCGAACTGAAGTAGTAAAATGGCCTAGAAGAGTATATACTGGAGTAATAAGGTAGGGTGGTATATAATATATACTGGAGTATCAAGGTAGGGAGATATATTTTTATGGAAATTTTTATTTAAATTACGGGAAACTCCGGGTAATTCCGCGCCGCGCCACACCGGCAACGTCCCTCTTTAAAATGCCCTTTGATCATCTCAACTCTAAAACTCAAACTTAAAAGAAAAATAAATAAAAATCATTTGCATTATTGGTCTGCTGTCTGCTAGTCTGTCTCTCTGTCTGTTGGTGCAAAAATTCAAAAACTATTTGACAAAGAAAGTGTTTCTCCGAAATTACTTATGTTCTAATTTGTGGATTTTGGTTGATGACAATACATAATACAGGGTGAACCACTTAAAAAAATACACTCTTTATCATTTCTTTCACTCCGATAGGAAACTGATACAAAAATAATGATTTGCAAAAATTAAATTCTGTTTAATTATTTTAAAATAAATTTAATTTAAACTTAAAGACAGTTTTTCATTAAAATAACATTGCTTAAATAACTGCGATTTTAACAGAAATAAAGACACCTTTAATTTCATATACAGGGCGGACAAATGTCAGAAAATATTTTGTAAATAGGTACCTACATATGCCTAATTTTGGGACTTCATCTCTTTGATTACCCTTACCCCCTGATTCCGAATGAAATTTCGACTTTCGCGCAAATTTTTACTAATTTGTGAATAGTGATCAAGTGATGTGCGTGATAAATCTTTTTAGTGTCCTTTTATTTTCTTAGTGTTGAAAAAATTATTTTAATAATATTTAATAACTGCAAATAGTGACCAAGTATTGAGAATAGTAAATGTAAGTGATGAATATTTTAAGTATCTGGTTTTGTCTTACAGTGATTATAAGTAGTGATGTGCTTCGTGCTTAGATATTACAAGTGACCATGTTTGTAATAAGGGCGTGGAATAGTGATAATGTGAATAATGGGGAAATTGCAGTGATGGATATTTTAAGTGCCTTGGCGTATTTCTTAGTGATTATAAGTAGTGATGTGCTTCGCCCATATATTATATTACAAGTAACCGTAATTCATAAAACTTTGGAATAATGATGAAGTAGATAAAATCTGAGGGTGTGTTTTAGTGATTACAACCAGTGATGTGCTTCGTGCATATAAGTATATTACATGAGACATTGTTGGTAATAAAGCTGTGGAATAATTGAATATTTACAGCGATGTGAATAGTGACGAAGTAATGTGAAGAGTAAGCCTAATGGAGTGATAGTGATAATATTTTGTGTTGTGTGTCGCACAGTGATTTACACAGTTACAGTGAAGTGAATAGTGATAAAATACCGAAACTAGTAGGCAAGTGGTTATGTGAGTAATAGTTGTAATAAATATATTGTGTTTTACAGTGATTATAAGTAGTGATTTGCTTTGTGCATAGATATTTCAAGTGTCAGTGTGTGCGATAAAGGTGTGCAATTATTCAATGTGTATATATTTACAGTTGTGCCCCTTTGATAAGGCCTAAATGTGCCGTTTTCTTCTCTATGTAAAGTCATTTTTTTGCATATTGCTGTGTCATTCATTCCACTGTATTTATAAACACATTGTATTTTGGAGCAGGTGTAGGGGAGTTGGGAGCCTGCTAACTTAACTTTTTAGTTAAGTTTATAGTTATATTTTTGGTTCATATTTACAGTGATTATAAACAGTGATGTGGAATAATTCAATGGGTTTATATTTGCAGTGATATAAATAGAAAAAAAGTAATGTGTATGGTAAGCCAGTGGCTATATGGTAGTGATGGATATTTTGTTGTTGTGTTGCAGTGATTATACATAGTTACAGTGATGTGAATAGTGATGAAGTAAGTGGCTATGTGATTACTGGCTGTAATAAATATATTGTGTTTTACAGTGATTATAAGTAGTGATGTGCTTTGTGCATAGATATTTCAAGTGTCAGTGTGCATACACATTGCATTTTGGAGCAGGTGTAGGGGAGTTGGGAGCCTGCTAACTTAACTTTTCAGTGAAGGTTGTGAAGGCCAGTGAAATATATGTGTGATAAGCAAGAAGAATAAGAACAAATTGGGAAAATCTAAGAATTAGTGGAGAAGACATTTGTCCAAGAGGAAGATGATCTACCTATCCAGTTAAACAGTGGAACAATCAGTTTGACATCATCAGAAAAGGAGCTCCTGCTGATCACAAATAAGTGGGATATTTTGTGCTGTTGATCCTCAAAAGAAATACAGTCCAGAAGTAAACTTCATATTATATAAGAGTATAGTAATGTAACATAATTATTGTACTAGCAGAATTTATTAATTGTATTATTAAAAATTCAGTAAACTTTTGTCTCTTTGGACTAATGGCCATAGGTTTGTTTCAGTGGTTTCAAATCAGTCTGAGCCAATAAACGTCAATCGACAAACCGTTTATCTTCAAAGTAAAACTAACTTACTGAGCAAGTCAGTGCCAAACAATGCTACGGTGGATCAACAGGATCCCGCGAAAATTTCCTATAAGGCCTACTGTGACGGGACTAATAATGGCCGGGTCACTGCATCTGAAGGAAATGTCTGCACAGAATATTCGTTTCGCTTCGGTCCTGGTTCTGATTGACAGTTAAACATTAAATAAGTTTAATTTGTTTAACTGTCAAATAGAACCAGGACCAAAGCCAAACGAAAACGTCTAATGGGCTTGCATTAAAATGAAGTACACGCAGTACAGGTTATGAAATGAAGAGGAGGAGACAGCCTCATAATGCGCCCCACTAGCTCATTAAAGATTAACAAACCACCTAAGGGAACTCGTTGCCCAGGGTGGGACGTCAATGAGACAGCTAGAGAATTATTTAACCTAATAAAGGGGCTTAACTAGGTCCAGCTCAACAGGGGTCACAATAAGCCTTATTGACTGCGGTACAGAGAATGTACACACCTACCCTACCCTTCCCTACTTTCCAATCCAATCCGAAACTATATGTGACTAGTAGTTGCGATAAAGTTGAAAAATCCTGCAAAAGAAAAATCCGTTAGCCCAGGTTTGCTCACCAAAGATCCATGCCACATTTTGTTCTTTTCCTGCAATTGTAGTGCGTACATATGACTCCCTGCTATTTTTTAATGATAAAGTACGTATCAAAGACACTTCATGTTACTTTTACAGCTATTACAGTTTACATTTTTGTGTATTTTAAAATTTAATAACAATATACATATAACAAATGACATTTTTAGTACAAATCGATGGTTCAGTTCCATACAGCAACAAGTCTAAAATTTACATATTTCGTGATAAGTACAGAATAAGTTTAAATTCTAATCCGTTACTAGTTTTATAAAGCAACAACTCAAAATTTGTAAAGTTGGTAAAATCAACTCTACAAATTTCGAGTTGTTGCCTTATAAAACTAGTAAAGGATTAGAATTTAAACTTATTTCCTTATTAATCACAAAATATGTAAATTTAGAATTGTTGCTGGTAGGAACTTGGCCATTAAAATATATTCCATGCAATTTAAATAAATATTTTACGATTGAAATTACATGATCAGAAAAATTAAGCTGCAGGCAGAAATTTTGTCCTCGGTTCATGTTTTTAAAATTATCATAAAAAAGGCTACATCTACATGCTTGGTTGTGACGCACCTATTTACACACAGGCAGACGGAAGCACCTTATTACTGGCCTTTCTATGAGCAGGACAATAATATGTTTATATACTTACTTAAGTACCTACATCAAAAACACTAATAAATGCATCTTATTTCTGCATGTGTCCATTACCTATCTACAGCAGGAGTTTGTATGTAAATTACTACAATGGCAGGAAATACAACATCTAGTGTGTACCTATCTTTGGTGTGTACGCCCAGTCTAATCGATTCTGTTTTGGCAGTAGTTTTAAACTAATCACTGTAGATTTTATTCTGAAGGCAAATGGTTTTGCGGGTTGATTTTTTTGGCTCTTATTGATTTGATACCACTGCTGCACTAGAAACAAACCGGCAGCACCAAAAAAAATCATATCGCATGTCGTACTTATTTGGTGCAAAAATCGTCACCTTAAGGGAGTCCTAAAACGTCGAAATTACCTACATTTGCTGGGTCTTTAGGACCTGGGTGCAGACTTTTAAGATTCGTTTTTGATCAGAAATACCTACTAGATTTGTATGCTACAGAATGTGTCAGTATAAAGGCCTTAAAGCATTAAAATCTAAATCCTGTCCGATAGCTAGGCATCTTAAAGGCTTCTTGTGTGTCTTCCAGGCTTAGCTTGCCTGGGATGCCGATCAGCTCTTAACCAACTTGCAAAAAATATTATAGCAATACTGAGTGGCAGGACATGATGGCACTAAAATTTCTGACCAACTTACGAAAGAAGCTGCAAAGGCGCCATTCTATGGACCTTTTGCAGCGCTACTAGGGCATCTTTTACAAGACCTCCGACAGTGGATCAAAGAACAGGAAAAATAGCCTACAGGAGAAATGCTCCAATGGGCTCCAGGGTAGACAGGCAAAAACGATTAGTACCTTTTAGTGCCCGACTTTACTAAGGTTCTAAAACTTCTAACAAATGCACACTTACTGGTTACCTGCTCTCACATAGGGCAGCTCTTTGAGATTAGTGATTGTGGGTATTCACAAAAGGTCTGGGTCGAAGTGGTGGGCTATTTCAAGCCTTCCAAAGGCCCATTTCTTGAAAATTAGCAAGTGTTGGCAATTTTAAGGTTATAGGACTCGGTAAAATTCGAATCTTGGATATTTTTTGTTACTTACGAATATCGTTCAGGCATTTCCCTTGATTTTCTTCAATTTTACAGTTAAATAAGTTTTATAATAAACTTAAAAGTTCATAAATACGCTTCGTACAGACATACAAGTAATTTAGCAAAGCGAGACATTGAAATTCAGCCGCGCATGTCCTCAAAATATCCAAAATTTGTATTTTAGTTGTATTAAGGTGATGAATCGCGTTGTTAGGCCTTAAAATAAGATGTTTTGTAAGGGTTACATGCGGCTTGATTTTTTTTTGTGTTCAAAAAGTTGAATTTTAGTAAGTTTTGGGGGGGTGCTACGCAAATTTTTTTCCCAAATTTTACTGCATACTAACCCTTAAACGGGGTTTTAAATATCCATATCCTAAAAATTAAAGATATCCTTATCCTAAATCTCAAAAATCCTTGATGTCGAAGAATTATATATCATAAGAATTAAAAATCCAAGTTATCGAAATTCTCGGTTGGAGCATTTAATGCTGATTTAATGTTAATATGGGTAAAAGCTATCGTTCTTGAGGCTGTACAGGTTTAATTTTATAAGGGTCCCGATTTTTAGAGCGTTTAAACGGTTGACAGCATTTTTATTGCATATCTTAGTATGCAATTGCGGGTGCAGGGTGGGGCTCGTGCACGCCCTGGGGACAGGGTGGTTACTTGTGCCCACACCCTGGGGACAGGGTGGGGACTTGTGTCCACACCCTGGTAAACAGGGTGAGGACATGAGCCAGAAACTAGACACGTTAATCATTCACATATATTTTTAGAAAGATCGTAACATCCCCAACGAATGCAGTTCCAAACAAACACTGATTGAATTTTTGAAGGACAAAAATTTAAAATATACTCCCGGTCAGACTTGCCCGGGACCCGGACCCAACCAAACCTTCGAAAATAAAGGATACATACAGACCACCCAACGTCAACGACAACATATTAGCAAAGGATACAATCCGGACCTGGTTGACGCGTGCATTAGTCCAATATTTTGAATTACCGTAGCTATATTTCTAAATAAACTTTTTAAAATGCATTTGTTGTTTTATTTACTTGCTAAATATTAAAAAATCCTGACTTACTAAAAATAGCGAAATGTGTTAACATTTAGCAACAATTCCTTAACAATAGGAAAATATGCACAACCTGGCAATGTCGCGGATCAGAAGTAGATACAAAATTTGAGATTTGATATTTTCATTAGAGCAGAAGTGCGTGCAGATATTTTTGGCTTCTGATAAGCGACGTTTGTGCAAGATTTCAGTTCTTAAAGAAATACCTTCTCGAACTTCTGTGCTCCTAATAGAAATCCCTAAAAACGAAGACATTTTGCACAATCTGGCAACGCCGCACATTGGGAGCAGAAAATACCTCCTTACGTTTCTGTGATCCTGATACAATATTCAAAATTTACAGTCGTTATCCTGGCGAACCGCCAGCGACTTCTCAACAAGCGCTTTGCCAGCGACACGCCATTGATGCGTGTATCATAGTGAGCGATACTCCGTGACGGAGAAATACCTTCTCGAACTTCTGTGCTCCTAATAGAAAATCCCTAAAAACGAAGAAATTTTGCACAATCTGGCAACGCCGCACATTGGGAGCAGAAAATACCTCCTCACGTTTCTGTGATCCTGATACAATATTAAAAATTTGGCGTTCTAAATTCACTTTTGGTGCAAATTTGGCATTTTATTTCCACTTTTGGTGCAGAAAATTAAGATTTTGACCAAAATTATCAAGAGCGAAACCCGACGAGGTTTCGCATAAACTATCAGGAGTAATTTACCTCCTCGCATTTCTGTGCTCCTGATACAAAAATCCAAATTTGGCGTTCTAAATTCACTTTTGGTGCAAATTTGGCATTTTATTTCCACTTTTGGTGCAGAAAATTAAGATTTTGACCAAAATTATCAAGAGCAGAAACCCGACGAGGTTTCGCATAAACTATCAGGAGTAATTTACCTCCTCGCATTTCTGTGCTCCTGATACAAAAATCCAAATTTGGCGTTCTAAATTCACTTTTGGTGCAAATTTGGCATTTTATTTCCACTTTTGGTACAGAAAATTAACTACAGAAATAACTTTATTAACATTGTGCATCAGGAGGGCAGAAGTGCGAGGAGGTAAATTACTCCTGATAGTTTATGCGAAACCTTGTCGGGTTTCTGCTCTTGATACTTTTGGTCAAAATCTTAATTTTCTGCACCAAAAGTGGAAATAAAATGCCAAATTTGCACCAAAAGTGAATTTAGAACGCCAAATTTGGATTTTTGTATCAGGAGCACAGAAATGCGAGGAGGTAAATTACTCCTGATAGTTTATGCGAAACCTCGTCGGGTTTCGCTCTTGATAATTTTGGTCAAAATCTTAATTTTCTGCACCAAAAGTGGAAATAAAATGCCAAATTTGCACCAAAAGTGAATTTAGAACGCCAAATTTTTAATATTGTATCAGGATCACAGAAACGTGAGGAGGTATTTTCTGCTCCCAATGTGCGGCGTTGCCAGATTGTGCAAAATTTCTTCGTTTTTAGGGATTTTCTATTAGGAGCACAGAAGTTCGAGAAGGTATTTCTCCGTCACGGAGTATCGCTCACTATGATACACGCATCAATGGCGTGTCGCTGGCAAAGCGCTTGTTGAGAAGTCGCTGGCGGTTCGCCAGGATAACGACTGTAAATTTTGAATATTGTATCAGGATCACAGAAACGTAAGGAGGTATTTTCTGCTCCCAATGTGCGGCGTTGCCAGATTGTGCAAAATGTCTTCGTTTTTAGGGATTTCTATTAGGAGCACAGAAGTTCGAGAAGGTATTTCTTTAAGAACTGAAATCTTGCACAAACGTCGCTTATCAGAAGCCAAAAATATCTGCACGCACTTCTGCTCTAATGAAAATATCAAATCTCAAATTTTGTATCTACTTCTGATCCGCGACATTGCCAGGTTGTGCATATTTTCCTATTGTTAAGGAATTGTTGCTAAATGTTAACACATTTCGCTATTTTTAGTAAGTCAGGATTTTTTAATATTTAGCAAGTAAATAAAACAACAAATGCATTTTAAAAAGTTTATTTAGAAATATAGCTACGGTAATTCAAAATATTGGACTAATGCACGCGTCAACCAGGTCCGGATTGTATCCTTTGCTAATATGTTGTCGTTGACATTGGGTGGTCTGTATGTATCCTTTATTTTCGAAGGTTTGGTTGGGTCCGGGTCCCGGGCAAGTCTGACCGGGAGTATATTTTAAATTTTTGTCCTTCAAAAATTCAATCAGTGTTTGTTTGGAACTGCATTCGTTGGGGATGTTACGATCTTTCTAAAAATATATGTGAATGATTAACGTGTCTAGTTTCTGGCTCATGTCCTCACCCTGTTTACCAGGGTGTGGACACAAGTCCCCACCCTGTCCCCAGGGTGTGGGCACAAGTAACCACCCTGTCCCCAGGGCGTGCACGAGCCCCACCCTGCACCCGCAATTGCATACTAAGATATGCAATAAAAATGCTGTCAACCGTTTAAACGCTCTAAAAATCGGGACCCTTATAAAATTAAACCTGTACAGCCTCAAGAACGATAGCTTTTACCCATATTAACATTAAATCAGCATTAAATGCTCCAACCGAGAATTTCGATAACTTGGATTTTTAATTCTTATGATATATAATTCTTCGACATCAAGGATTTTTGAGATTTAGGATAAGGATATCTTTAATTTTTAGGATATGGATATTTAAAACCCCGTTTAAGGGTTAGTATGCAGTAAAATTTGGGAAAAAAATTTGCGTAGCACCCCCCCAAAACTTACTAAAATTCAACTTTTTGAACAACACAAAAAAAAATCAAGCCGCATGTAACCCTTACAAAACATCTTATTTTAAGGCCTAACAACGCGATTCATCACCTTAATACAACTAAAATACAAATTTTGGATATTTTGAGGACATGCGCGGCTGAATTTCAATGTCTCGCTTTGCTAAATTACTTGTATGTCTGTACGAAGCGTATTTATGAACTTTTAAGTTTATTATAAAACTTATTTAACTGTAAAATTGAAGAAAATCAAGGGAAATGCCTGAACGATATTCGTAAGTAACAAAAAATATCCAAGATTCGAATTTTACCGAGTCCTATAACCTTAAAATTGCCAACACTTGCTAATTTTCAAGAAATGGGCCTTTGGAAGGCTTGAAATAGCCCACCACTTCGACCCAGACCTTTTGTGAATACCCACAATCACTAATCTCAAAGAGCTGCCCTATGTGAGAGCAGGTAACCAGTAAGTGTGCATTTGTTAGAAGTTTTAGAACCTTAGTAAAGTCGGGCACTAAAAGGTACTAATCGTTTTTGCCTGTCTACCCTGGAGCCCATTGGAGCATTTCTCCTGTAGGCTATTTTTCCTGTTCTTTGATCCACTGTCGGAGGTCTTGTAAAAGATGCCCTAGTAGCGCTGCAAAAGGTCCATAGAATGGCGCCTTTGCAGCTTCTTTCGTAAGTTGGTCAGAAATTTTAGTGCCATCATGTCCTGCCACTCAGTATTGCTATAATATTTTTTGCAAGTTGGTTAAGAGCTGATCGGCATCCCAGGCAAGCTAAGCCTGGAAGACACACAAGAAGCCTTTAAGATGCCTAGCTATCGGACAGGATTTAGATTTTAATGCTTTAAGGCCTTTATACTGACACATTCTGTAGCATACAAATCTAGTAGGTATTTCTGATCAAAAACGAATCTTAAAAGTCTGCACCCAGGTCCTAAAGACCCAGCAAATGTAGGTAATTTCGACGTTTTAGGACTCCCTTAAGGTGACGATTTTTGCACCAAATAAGTACGACATGCGATATGATTTTTTTTGGTGCTGCCGGTTTGTTTCTAGTGCAGCAGTGGTATCAAATCAATAAGAGCCAAAAAAATCAACCCGCAAAACCATTTGCCTTCAGAATAAAATCTACAGTGATTAGTTTAAAACTACTGCCAAAACAGAATCGATTAGACTGGGCGTACACACCAAAGATAGGTACACACTAGATGTTGTATTTCCTGCCATTGTAGTAATTTACATACAAACTCCTGCTGTAGATAGGTAATGGACACATGCAGAAATAAGATGCATTTATTAGTGTTTTTGATGTAGGTACTTAAGTAAGTATATAAACATATTATTGTCCTGCTCATAGAAAGGCCAGTAATAAGGTGCTTCCGTCTGCCTGTGTGTAAATAGGTGCGTCACAACCAAGCATGTAGATGTAGCCTTTTTTATGATAATTTTAAAAACATGAACCGAGGACAAAATTTCTGCCTGCAGCTTAATTTTTCTGATCATGTAATTTCAATCGTAAAATATTTATTTAAATTGCATGGAATATATTTTAATGGCCAAGTTCCTACCAGCAACAATTCTAAATTTACATATTTTGTGATTAATAAGGAAATAAGTTTAAATTCTAATCCTTTACTAGTTTTATAAGGCAACAACTCGAAATTTGTAGAGTTGATTTTACCAACTTTACAAATTTTGAGTTGTTGCTTTATAAAACTAGTAACGGATTAGAATTTAAACTTATTCTGTACTTATCACGAAATATGTAAATTTTAGACTTGTTGCTGTATGGAACTGAACCATCGATTTGTACTAAAAATGTCATTTGTTATATGTATATTGTTATTAAATTTTAAAATACACAAAAATGTAAACTGTAATAGCTGTAAAAGTAACATGAAGTGTCTTTGATACGTACTTTATCATTAAAAAATAGCAGGGAGTCATATGTACGCACTACAATTGCAGGAAAAGAACAAAATGTGGCATGGATCTTTGGTGAGCAAACCTGGGCTAACGGATTTTTCTTTTGCAGGATTTTTCAACTTTATCGCAACTACTAGTCACATATAGTTTCGGATTGGATTGGAAAGTAGGGAAGGGTAGGGTAGGTGTGTACATTCTCTGTACCGCAGTCAATAAGGCTTATTGTGACCCCTGTTGAGCTGGACCTAGTTAAGCCCCTTTATTAGGTTAAATAATTCTCTAGCTGTCTCATTGACGTCCCACCCTGGGCAACGAGTTCCCTTAGGTGGTTTGTTAATCTTTAATGAGCTAGTGGGGCGCATTATGAGGCTGTCTCCTCCTCTTCATTTCATAACCTGTACTGCGTGTACTTCATTTTAATGCAAGCCCATTAGACGTTTTCGTTTGGCTTTGGTCCTGGTTCTATTTGACAGTTAAACAAATTAAACTTATTTAATGTTTAACTGTCAATCAGAACCAGGACCGAAGCGAAACGAATATTCTGTGCAGACATTTCCTTCAGATGCAGTGACCCGGCCATTATTAGTCCCGTCACAGTAGGCCTTATAGGAAATTTTCGCGGGATCCTGTTGATCCACCGTAGCATTGTTTGGCACTGACTTGCTCAGTAAGTTAGTTTTACTTTGAAGATAAACGGTTTGTCGATTGACGTTTATTGGCTCAGACTGATTTGAAACCACTGAAACAAACCTATGGCCATTAGTCGAAAAAGACAAACGTTTACTGAATCACATGTATAATGAATACAATTAATAAATTATGCTAGATTAAAATAGTACAATAAGTATGTTACATTACTATACTCTTATATAATATGAAGTTTGCTTCTGGACTGTATTTCTTTGTGATCAGAAGGAGCTCCTTTACTGACGACGTTAATCTGATTGTTCCACTGTTTAACTGGATAGTGTAGATCATCTTCCTCTTGGACACATGTCTTCTTCACTAAGTCTTCTTAGGTTTTCCCAATTTGTTCCTCTTGATTTCCGCACATAGATTTCACTAACCTTTCGATTTTAGCGATATTTATGAAATAAATATGACCGTGCCAGTCCTGTTCTTCTCTTACACATAATCAAAAGTATGATTACAACCTTAACTAAAAAGTTAAGTTAGCAGGCTCCCAACTCCCCTACACCTGCTCCAAAATACAATGTGTTTATAAATATATACACATTGAATTATTCCACACCTTTACCATACACACCGACACTTAAAATATATGTATATGCACAAAGCCACTTGCCTACTATTTCCGTTACTTCATCACTATTTGCACTTCACTGTAACTGTGTATAATCACTGTAAGGAACACAACACCAAATATCGATCACTCACACAGTCACTGGCTTACTATTCACATTACTTCATCACTATTCACATCACTGTAAATATATATGCATGGAATTATTCCACATCATACAAAGCACGTCACTGTTTATAATCACTGTAAATATGAGCTCAACTGTATATGACCAAATATATACCCGACCTTAACTAAAAAGTTAAGTTAGCAGGCTCCCAACTCCCCTACACCTGCTCCAAAATACAATGTGTTTATAAATATATACACATTGAATTATTCCACACCTTTACCACACACACCGACACTTAAAATGCCTTTCCGTTACTTTATCACTATTCACATCACTGGAACTGTGTATAATCACTGTACGATACAAAACAAAATATCCATCACTATCGCACAGCCTATAGCTTACTAATCGCATTACTTCATCACTGTTCACATCACTGTAAATATATATGCATGGAATTATTCCACATCATACAAAGCACGTCACTGTTTATAATCACTGTAAATATGAGCTTAACTGTATATGACCGCAAATTTAACTACGACCTTAACTAAAAAGTTAAGTTAGCAGGCTCCCAACTCTCCTACACCTGCTCCAAGATACAGTGTGTTTATAAATACTGTTGAATATCTTAACAATATGCAATAAATAAAATAATTTTACTAGGAAAAAGGAAACGGCACATTGAGGCCTTATTAAAAGGGCACAATTGTAAATATATACACACTGAATTATTCCACACCTTTATCACACACTGACACTTGAAATATCTATTCACAAAGCACATCACTACCTATTTTATATTAAAACCATTACTCACACAGCCACTTTTTTTTTAATGGGGCGTAGTCGAAGCACGCTTCGAACAAGTGGCCCCACTGAACATCTCCCATTGATCCAACGGTACCGTCATTTCTGGCATATCTTCGCTAGTATCGGGCTGTCTTACATTCTGCAGCCTACGTCCCCAGTCCACAGTATGCGATTAGGGGTTCGGCCTGTTCTACCCCCTACGTTCGTTCTTTCTCACTCTTATTAGGATCATTCTGGCGAGCGCCCATTTATTTGTCCTTTGTTTCTCATTTCTTTCTGTTTCCTTGTTCTTCATTATCCTTATTATCATTTCCTGGATAATTTCCGTTACTTTATCACTGTTCACATCACTGTAACTATGTATAATCACTGTAAGATACATAACACAAAATATCCATCACTAGCGCACAGCCTATGGCTTACTAATCACATTACTTCATCACTATTCACATCACTGTAAATTTATACGCATTGAATTATTCCACATCATACAAAGCACGTCACTGTTTATAAACACTGTAAATATGCGCTTAACTGTATATGACCGAAAATATAACTACGACCTTAACTAAAAAGTTAAGTTAGCAGGCTCCCAACTCCCCTACACCTGCTCCAAAATGCAATGTGTTTATAAATACAGTTAAATGTCTTGACAATATGCAATAAAAAGATTTTACGAGGAAGAAGGAAACGGCACATTTAGGCCTTATTAGAGGGGCACGACTGTAAATATATGCACATTGAATTATTCCACACCTCTGCCTCACACACTGACACTTGAAATATATAAGCACAAAGCACATCACTACTTATTCACTTTACAACAACAATAAATTTATTGCAACTATTACTCACAGCCACTTACCTACTATTTCTGTTACTTCATCACTATTTACATCACTGTAACTGTATAATAACTGTAAGACACAACATAAGATACCCGTCACTATTACACACTCACTGGCTTACTATTAACATTACTTCGTCACTATTCACATCACCGTAAATATTCCACAATAATTATTCCACTGCGTTATTACCAACATTGCCTCATGTAATATAGTTATATGCACGAAACGCATCACCGTTTATAATCACTAAAACACAATCCAATACACTGAAAATATCCATAACAGCCGCCTGCCCATTACATCATTACTATTCCACAGCTTTATTATAAACACGGTCACTTGTAATATCTATGCGCGAAGCACATCACTACTTACAATCACTGTAAGACACACGCCAAGACACTTAAAATATCAATCACAGCAAATCTAACCATTAGTCACACTATCACTACTCCACAGCTCTATTACAAACATGATCACTTGTAATATATATGCACGAATTTATCTATCACTACTTATAAACACTGTAAAACACCAATAATTTTCTGCACAGATTCTCGACACTAAATATAACGCGAAAACGACCAGTCAAGACACTAAAAAAAATGTATCACACATTTTCTTATTTATTTACATCACTATTCATAATTATTTGGCAAGCAGAAAGATCCAATTTTCTGCGTAGTATTTTTTTCAACACTAAAAAAATAAAGACACTAAAAAGATTTATCACACACATCACTTGATCACTATTCACAAATAGTAAAAATCTGCGAAAGTCGAAATTTCGTTCGGAATCAGGGTGTAAGGGTCTCAAAGGGAAAAAGGGAAAATCACAGTTATTTAAGCAAATGTAATTTTAGTGAAAAAGTTTGGCTTAACTTGTAGTAAAAATGTACAAAATTTAAGTTGTTAACCCTGTAGGTATGTTACATTAAATAAGTTAACCATATAAAGATTATCTTCTAAATTAACCAGAATTTATCTTTTGCAAATCATTATTTTTGTGGCAGTTGCCTTCTGGAGTTAAAGAGATTACAGAGAATTTATTTTTTTAAGTGGTTCACCCTGTATGATGTATTGTGAACCAGTAACCAAAACTAGAACATAAGTAATTTCAGAGAAATATTTTCTTTGTCAAATAGTTTTTGTGTTTTGCAACAGATAGACCGACAGACAGCAGACCAATAATGAAAATTAATTTATTTATGTTTTCATTTAAGAATTTTGAGTTTAAGATGTTTAAAGGGTATTTTGGCGAGGGACTTTGCAGGCGCGGCGCGACGCGACGCGAAATTAACCGGAGTTTTCCGTAACTGTAATAAAAATTTCCATATTTTGTGCAGCCTCGTTTTATAACGACTTCAAATAAAAATCTTCCGCCCCAACCCTGAATTTTAGAAAATTTTGGCCCAATGCAGTAACTTTTTTCGTTTAAAAAAAGGAGTAATATTAAAACGCAAGTACAAAGTTAGTAAAATGGGTTCATAAAAGTATCAGTATAGTCGATTTTGTAAGATAATTTTGAAAATAAGAATATCTTTATTGATATATACTTTTTGAAAAAATTTATAAATTAGAAAGCAAGTAATATTAAAAATAAAAAAGTAAAAATTATTAATATTACGAGGCGCACAAACCCAATCAACACCGAAAAAATATACTTTTCCTACCTTTTAATTCTCCAAAATATATATACTACCCTACCTTATCCTCCAGTACCTATGTACTCTTCCACTCCATCTTATCATTTCAGTTTGAAATAATCAGACAATAAGCTTTTCCAAATATCACTAATATACATAAGAAAGTAATAACAACTTTGGCAACAATGTAAGTACTGTAAGATACGAGATTTTGGTCATATTTGGGTTTACATAAACCTAAAACATAAAAGACTATATGAACTTTGTCCTGACAGAATTACTGGCACAAACATGAACCGTTTTCGACTATGCGTCTTCTCAGAGCAAACAAGCTACTTGTTTCATATTCTTCTATGATACAGAAGCATAGTTTCTTCTCTTTACAGAAAAATACGGAAATCTCTTCTTATAATGATTGCTTCAAATTCTAGTCTGTTTTTAACACCTCTTAACTTGGTCCAAGTTCAATGATTTCAAGCAATTCTATCATTTAGAAGTATCTAAGCTTGTCCTGTATAGTATGGGTTTTTGAATATTTTTCTTTTGTATTTTTCTTGAAGTCCTGCTTAATGGATTCACGAGTATCCCCATATGAACGTTTAGATTCCATCAATATGATATGTAATATATGTATGTAAAGTATATACATTTAATGCATATCCTATTAATAGAATATAAACACCAAATAATGTTATGTTTTACATTCCATGGACATACATGTGATATGTAATATATGTACGTAAAATATGTACATTTAAGGTATATCCAGCGGTACTACCAGTGGGTAGCTATAGTATAAAACAAGTAATTAAAAACGAACGCCCTAGTATCGGAGATTCATCTTCGAATCAGCGATATCTAGGCTTTATAAAATAGGCCAAAATCTCCTCTCTCACGAGATTCCTGCTTATTTCATAAAACGTAGCCAGTGTCTCCCAGGGCTTTAGCACCAGTCCATTGACTCCGTCAATGAGCTACAACAGAGAGGTGTATGACGTCCTTGCGCAGGAGACCCAGCTAGGAAGCTCGCGCTTAAAAACTTATTTACACTTGATTGGTAGGGGACGATAATAAGTATTAAATTCATTTATTATCGTCGAAGTAATAAAGGTCGAATGCCGTAATATCAGAGATTCTCCTACGACTCAGAGATAGCCTAGCTTCATAAACTAATTAGTTCCGAAAAACTGAACTAGTTTCCTAAAACTACACCACAGTCCACAGGGCTTTGGCACCAGTCTATTGACTCGGTCAGTGAGCTACAATCGATAGGTGTATGACGTCCAAATGGGACTGCGATACGGAATCCGTCCTTTAAAAACTTTTTAATTTGATTTATTCTTGTAGTTTTTCATGTTGTAATGTAAAATTTATTTCGAATAAGAAAAAGCGATTAAAGGCAAGTGAGGCAGCGATAAATTTACATTATTAATGGCTGCGTTACATTCCATATGATATGTAATATATGTCGGTCAAGTATGTATTTATTGCATATCCTATGTATATCAACAGAATGACATTTTATGAAATTGGAAAGGAAGGAAAAAAGGACAAGGTAGCAAACATGTTCAAATGTTCACAAGGAATCTCGAATCCCGGTACTACCAATGGGTAGCTATAGTATAAAACAAGTAATTAAGAACGAACGCCCTAATATCGGAGATTCATCTTCGAATCGGCGATATCTAGGCTTTATAAAATAGGCCAAAATCTCCTCTCTCAAGAGATTCCTGCTCATTTCATAAAACATAACTAGTGTCTCCCAGGGCTTCAGCACAAGTCCATTGACTCAACTCAATGAGCTACAACAGATAAGTGTATGACGTCCTGGCGAAGAGACCCAGCTAGGGAGCTCGCGCTTAAAAACTTATTTACACTTGATTGGTAGGGGACGATAATAAGTAATAAATTCATTTATTATCGTCGAAGTAATAAAGGTCGAATGACGTAATATCAGAGATTCTCCTGCGAATCAGAGATAGCCTAGCTTCATAAACTAATTAGTTCCGAAAAACTGAACTAGTTTCCTAAAACTACGCCACAATCCCCAGGGCTTCGGCACCAGTCTATTGACTCGGTCAGTGAGCTACAACAGATAGGTGTATGACGTCCTTACAAATGGAACTGCGATACGGAATCCGTCCTTTAAAACTTTTTAATTTGTAGTTTTTCATGTTTAATGTAAAATTGCTTTCGAATAAGAAAAAGTGATTAAAGACAAGTGAGGCGGCGATAAAAATACATTGTTAATCGCTGCGTGGCGGATAATAAAAAATAAAGTGTAGGTATTAAGTATAACATATTATTTTACTCTGCGAGTATTGTGGATGAATAACAAAATGAATAACCCCCGTTGTAGTAAATACAGTGTTGCAAAACGTGCAATAACGACGCGACCCTACATTTTTTGCACTTTCTGTGCCCCCATCGGGACAACCTGTAAAAAGACAGAGTGAGAACTGAACAACAAAGCAAAATCACACCTAGATGTGATCTCTTTGTTTTTCGGTAAACACCTACGCTATCTGCTAATGCCAGGTTGCCCTGATGCCTAGGTGCAGGACTCTTCTTCGTCTGCCCTATGTTGATGACTGCACAAAAGTGATGAGAGATGAAGCCGCACCGGATCCTTCGGCACTATTCAATCTACCTTATGATCACCACGCACACCTGCAACCAAACAAAGGCTGGGGACCCTCATTTGGCCACAACTGTGGCCGACTGATTCATAGGGCACATATCAAGTTAAAGATCCGGATACGACAGTCACCTCTAATGCACAGTTGCAGGTTACTGTTACACGTCAACGCGTGTCCCGAATGCGACCGGGCGACTAGAAAGTGAAGCGTTAAAACCAGAGACCATTCCCACTATGATCGCTGATAGCTGGTTATAATTATAACATAAAACCCGGATACGACATTCACTTCTTAGACACTCGTGCGTTTGTCACTGTATTTACTAACTTATGCAACTTAGGCCACAAATCAAACAATCAGTCCCTATGCAAGATCTTGTAAGAAACTAAAAATGGAAGATTTTTCTTTGTTTATATTTTTTGCTCCATTTTCTTCTTAATATATTGTTCTTAAAGTAACATTCCTCTTCTTAAAACTTGGATTGGTTCTGAACACTGATGTGCAATCTTGGCTCTGAGCAGAATCACTTGCAATATATCCCGCACATCACTGTAACTTGGTTCTAAGCAGAATCACTTACAATATCTATACTTATCTGTACAATATCACTTATCACAAATCAGTTAATAATCCTGTGCAGAATTCTGCACAGGATAAACTTTATGTATGACGCGTAGGCACCTGTTGTGTCCTTCTTAGAAAAAGGACGTCAGCACGAAGGTGCAAATCGTATAAGAGAGTAAAAAAACACTTTACACGTTCACTTCACTAGTCACTTTAAGGATTACAAGTCAGCTATTTTAAAATATGATTGAATGATTTGTGGAATAAATAGAAATACGAAATCCTCATTTGCCCATTAACCACAGTATATAGATAATAATGATAATGATATAATGGCGTACGTCGCAGGGATAAGGAGATGCTAAACCCAAAGACGATGAAAGGCGTAGTACAGTATCTTCTTTGGATTCTATGATGTATTTTTCAAATTATTGTCAGTTAAATTCACTCAAAGTCGCGCTTAATGGGTAACATTAAAATTGACATAAAATATGCTAAGATTAATGTATCCACGCTGCTTGACTCAGAGAGAGATAGAGAGACAGAGAGAGAGAGAGAGAGAGAGAGATAAAGACAGAGACAACATATGGAAAAATACATCATAGCACAGGAATGACCTTTTGGTTAATAAATAAACAACAACTTGCTTTTTACTTACTAGGTGCAGATATATTATATATTATTCCAAGGATACCGGGTGAGATGAACCCTGCCACTGAATTGACTGGTATGTTTAGGTTTGCTGCTCAATTTCTCAGATGTCCAGGTTTACTGCTGAATTTCTCAGATGTCCAAAACTATTAGAAATATCTGAAACAGAGAAAAGAGGGATTGGTTACTTTTTAAGATCTGACACAACACGAAACAATGCTGGATATTTTTTGTAGTTCATTGTATGCTCAGTACTGTCACAGGTACTGTACCAAAAATACCTACCTGTTTATTTAAGTGTATCTAATGGAGTCCAGTCAAATCCAGTGTGCAGAAATCCATCTCCCTTCTCCACTATCCAAGGGTCGAAAAAACGGGCATAGACGTACGCCCGACATGCCGGCATGCTAGATTGGACATCCGATGGTATCTAAACGACGACGATCATTCCATGACCATGATTTCACGCAAGCCCTTGAATAGCAGATCGGCGACACGTTCTCTATTTAATTTACTGACTGGATAGCGTGTTGCAACTTCCTTCGTGCGACGGTCGCAGCCAAGATTCGCAGTTGATACCCACCGAAGCGCAGAAAGCCGAAACCGGTTTTCTTTGCCCCTAAGTGAGATGAAAGAGGGCTTATTACGTGCAGTCGAAGTCCCTGAGATCTACGCGGATTAGTGTGTTTTCAGCCTAAGCGTCCGCAATGCACCTGTGGTTAAATCACTGTTTTACAGGTTTACCAGTCGTGCATCAGCCTTATTGTGTCAAACCGATGCCCAATTATGGGTCTGTGGTTGGCAGCATGCGGGCACCGCTCGCGTCGTGCCAGGGGCGTCTGCTTCAAACAGCCTCGACACACCGCTCCTGATAGATCTCACGGTACCGAAGTCACTATTAGTGCGCCCCTTTTCAAAGACAACTGCTCCAACGAGGACCGCAACGTAATGAGTTCAAACTTTTACATATACGCGACGCGTACGCGAGACGAACGCCGCTATATCCAGAGATTCTCCTGCGAATCAGCGGATAGCTTAGCCCCGTAAAACTAATAAATTCCGTAAAATTAATTAGAATTCCGGAAAACTAAGCCAAGGTCTCACAGGGCTTAGCACCAGTCAATGTAGCTACGGCCACGGGCCACAACAGATAGGTGTATGACGTCCTTAAATGAGACCCCGAAACGGAACTCGTCGTTTGAAACTTGTACTGATAATTTAAATTTATTCACTATCGCGAAAAGTTAATAAGGAGGAATGCCGTAATATCAGAGATTCTCCCGGGAATCAGAGATAGCCTAGCTTCATAAACTAATTAGTTTCTAAAAACTGAACTAGTTTCCTAAAACTACGCCACAGTCCCACGGGCTTCGGCACAAATCCATTGACTCGGCCAGTGAGCTGCAACAGATAAGTGTATGACGTCCTTACGCAAATAAGTTTCACTAGGGACCCCGATACGGCACTCGTAGTTTAAAAACTTTATTTTTGGAATATCTGGGAAGTTTATTTTCAGTTTATGTAATGAATTTTAATAATTTATAAATGTCTTTTTCCGTAAATTTTATGTTGATGGAAAAAGACTGTTAAAGAAAGCATGGTGATTCCGTAAGTAGCTAAGCCTAAAACTACAATACATAAATACCATAGACTAAATAATATCTAGACAAACACTGCCGTGCAACGAAAAGCGGGTCTCCCTTGAGACATTTGGTGGGTTTACTGGTTTATGGTTTAAAAGTTTGTTTCTCTATCATTATATAAATATGTATACATGTATATATAATGGTGGACAAACAAACTTTTAAACCATAAACCAGTAAACCAATCAAATGTCTTAAAGAAGATTGGCTTTTCGGTGTATTTGAGTGTCTGTCTATATTATTTATAGTCTCTGATAAATACAATACAAAACGATTTTTTTGTCATGGAACAAACGCCTATATATAGATATGGTACAAGATAATTGAAAAATTAAATACAGTAAAAGATAATTAAGAAATTATAAGGTAAAAAAAATTAGGAATCATCATGTCCCTCTAAAACTACAGTGTCGATATAAATAAAAAAACCCAGTGCCCAAAAGAGATGAAGATGGGTGTGTGTTTGGGGGGGGGGGGGGGTGGAGGAATTAATGAAAGTTGTCCACACTTATTCCAGCAGTAACAACGGACGCTCCGGGTAGGTATAGCCAAAATACCTGAAATAAAAAAATAAGCTCTAACTTTTGCCAAAAGGTTTTAACAGTTACACAACACTGTGTAAAGATGTAAAAAAATCTCAATACAAGAAAAATACTTCGTCCTTCATTAAATTTGTATCAGATAAAAGAGCGAGAAATGTATTTTAAACTATTTTTTAAGGGGGAATTTTTAACTTGTAGGAAAAATATATCGTCTATAATTCTCAAAACGAAGATTTAGTCCTATAATGAAGTTTGCTCAGGTTTTTCTAGTAGAAAGTGTAAGCAAACAATTATTAGTAAAATTTTTAAAACACAAATTAAGTAATCATAATTTTCCACAAACAGATATTTAAACATTTTGGATCATATGCATGAATAACCAATTTTCTTGCAAGCAAGTTGAAAACATTGTTAGCCAATTCAGAATAATTCAATTCAAAAAAAGGTGCCAATTTTTTGCTTCAAATCACTATACCTACTACTAGAGTTGTGCCTTGGTCAATTGCCCGGTCAATAGACTGGTCAATTTGACCTCGGTCAAATATTAGGAGGTCAAATACTTATTAAAATTGCCCCATGTCAAAATAAAGTATGGATATGTGGCCGACCTGTACAGGGTCTTCCAACGAGGACTGAACAGGGGCTCATTTTTGAGCTTCCTTGTATTTAAAGAAAAATCTAAAATAGCCAATCGATGTACTTTCTCCTGCAGAATGCAAAAATGAAACCAAAAATTTATTTGAACCAGAAACAAAAGAGTTACGCTATGGATAAGGTGTTTTTTAAATGGAACATAGCTTTTTTTATACGATTTTCGGACCGTGTGATTTTTTTTATGTCCGTTCTGATTAAAATATTTAATATTGTGACAGATATTTTTATTAAATTTTAATGTTTTATCCAGTATAATTTAACTTCAACCTGTTTGAAACATACACTAGGTAATAAAGGTAAAATCACCTTGATATCCTTCAAAGTCAAAAAATTTGACAAATTTACTATAATATTGCCGAAATGAAATATTCATTAGATGAGAGATTGCAGTGTTATTTTTTAGTTAGTATAGAGTTGGAATTCTTTTTCTGTCATGTAATGTTTTATTTTCCTCAAATAGGTTCTTTATCCTTAGAATAGTATTGACGGGTATATTTCTGTGAAAATTTGCAATAAATCTTCTCCTTGCATCTCTTGCATTTTCTTGGCATTTGTAGAACAAGATAACAATCTGCAATCTCTCATCTAATGAATATTTCATTTCGGCAATATTATAGTAAATTTGTCAAATTTTTTGACTTTGAAGGATTTCAAGGTTATTTTACCTTTATTACCTATAGTAGTGTATGTTTCAAACAGGTTGAAGTTAAATTATACTGGATAAAACATTAAAATTTAATAAAAATAGCTGTCACAATATTAAATATTTTAATCAGAACGGACATAAAAAAAATCACTCGTTCCGAAAATCGTATAAAAAAAGCTATGTTCCATTTAAAAAACACCTTATCCATAGCGTAACTCTTATGTTTCTGGTTCAAATAAATTTTTGGTTTCATTTTTGAATTCTGCAGGAAAAAGTACATCGATTGGCTATTTTAGATTTTTCTTTAAATACAAGGAAGCTCAAAAATGAGCCCCTGTTCAGTCCTCGTTGGAAGACCCTGTACAAATGCATTTCGGGGAAACACCGGCGCCGATCTATGGTCTATGCGAGTTTCGGGCAAATCCCCGGTTTATTCAGTGACGTTGTGGCGTTATTCGCCGTCAAAATTTAGCAGTTCCGTTTATTTTTCACTTTCACCCATTTTATTTTATAATTGGTACTAACGGTATTATAGTGTGATCACTAGTAGGTCTTACAAAAACGCAATATTGCAAAAATTATTGACCGACAATAAGAAAATAATTCTGTTCTGAAAGAGGTCTGAAAGGTCAAATTGTCGGTCAATTGACCAAAAAGTTGTTGACCGGTCAAAGGCACAACTCTATCTCCTACCTCATATCTCATAAAATGCGAATTCTTCGCAATGGCAAATCAGGAGAGTATGAAGTGGATAATTTATTTATTGAAAACAATTTTTGAAATATTCTTGTAAACAAGTTTATTTAGAAAACTTTGTTGTTTGTTTGGTACAAATAAAACAGAGGAAATTATACTTACCGAATAATTTTGAAGTGTTGTCATTTTCCAGGAATGAGGTTGCTCTGCTCCCATACAATACGAAAATTTGGAAGAGTCGAGTCCCCTCCAAGTTCACTGAATAAAGCCCGTCTCCAATCTTGAAATTATCCTGTATAGCTGCTGGCGGATAAAGGCTACAATTCACTACGTGACACTTCAGCGTGCTAATCAGGCTTGTGGTCACCAAGTGAAGGAATTAAAACGTCCCATAATTCCGACTCCCAGTTTGCTGCATGACCTTAAGGCATCCCAGACAAACCAGACAACAGCCCGCCAAAATGCCCGACGTGTGGACTTGAAGGGGTCCGCGTCCGCTAACGACGTCAGTGAATCGCGTCCGCCTGTAAAAAAACAAAAACAAGAAATTAGTCATCTACATTCCACACTTTAGGCTTACTGGTTTCCAATGTTAATATACAGGGTGTTTCAATATTGTACCGACAAATTTAAACAGGTGATTCCTTGACCAAAATAATGAAAAAAGTTCCAGACAATATAGGTCCGAAAACGTTTCGTTTCCAAGATACAGGGTGTTAAACTTTTATTTTATTTATTTATTTATTTATTTATTTTTTATTTATTTATTTCACAAAAATTGTTCAAAGTTCCTTTTATGAACATGCTTTTATCGTTAATATGTTTTGTAATGACTAAATTAAAATTTATTAGGTAAATAAATTATTTTTTATCTGACCAGATTTAAAATTTGGCCCTACTTTAAATCATATTTTGCCAAATATCAGCCGAACCGTATAAGATATGAAGAAAGTGCAATTGATGAAAAAGTTAAAAGATAAACCAAAAAAGTTCTTTTCATACAAAAGGATAGCCAGTGCCGTATCAAAAAAAAGTTCGGGGGGTCAAAGTGGTCGTGACCCCCCAAAAAAATAACACCCTGTAGATAATTTTAAATGGCAGTAGGCTAATTCTGTAGGTACTTTAATATGTAACACACGTACAAATTGTGAATAAATAATTCTTAAGGGCGCATTAAATAAATAAAAAAAACGAAAAAAAAAATTAAAGTTTAACACCCTGTGTCTTGGAAACGAAACGTTTTCGGACCTATATTGTCTGGAACTTTTTTCATTATTTTTGGTCAAGGAATCACCTGTTTAAATTTGTCGGTACAATATTGAAACACCCTGTATATCCATGCTTGCTTAGATGTTTTTAATCAATGAATGGAATACTAATTTTCCTGAAAATGTATAGGTACCATGACTAACGTGACCATACGTCCCGTTTTGAACGGGATTGTCCTGTTTCTCAGTACTGTCCCGTTGTCCCCAAGGAAAGCTTCGGGACGCCAAAATGTCCCGTTTTCAGAAAGTTTGCAAACGCGACATCAATTTAAAAGCAAAACTTATAAAATGTACCAGGAATTTCACACTTACTTACAATCATCACCTGATAGATTAAAGAAAATTTGTTCGTCACAAAAATATAACACTACATAAATTACAGATAATGTGTTTTTCTTTTATGTACCTTTTTTGGCGAAAAACCGTTGACGTCCCGTTCTGAGGAAAAAAATAAATGGTCACGTTAAACATCATGATCCGCTACTACAAATAAAAAGTTAGGTGTAAAAAATACATCAAATTTATGTTTTAAAGAATTATGAAAGTAAAACTGTAAGGTTAAGCTTTTCTTAAACCTGCCTATTTTGTTCATTTACCCCTTAATTTTTCATACTTTAAAAAAATATACAGTGTATTTTTAAAGCAGACCATTAGGGTTTTTACATGGTAAATTCTTAACCCCATGTGAGGCCCTGTTCCATTAGATTAAAGAATTAAAACTTGACATAGGTAAATTTCAATTTTAAGATTATGTTAAGTTGCCAAAAAATCTCCAAAAACACTTACAAAATGCACTTAAACTCTGACAATAATGTCAGAAAATGGGCGTCACCTTGACTTGGTACGAAAAGGTAAAAACACAATAACGTTATGTTTTTTGAAAATTTTTTTTTTTTTTATTGATAAAGCCTGCGGCGTTTACTGTTATTAAAACTGGTCTGCAAGACCAACCATTAATTTTTCTCTAAATTCTTTTTTTGAAAAATAAATGCAAAAAAAATTATTGACATTCATTAACACGATACAAATTCCAGTTTTACTTTTATATATCATATGGGATTATACATTATACAGATGCACATGTCTAACTAAGGAGCTTCATTAGTGGATTTGTTATCCGGGACAATTCTGGACAAAATCGTAAAAATCGGGACAAACCAGACCAGGATACTTTGTTTACCCAGGACAATAGTCGAAAAACCTAAACCGGTTCTGACCAAAACAGGATGATTGGTCACCTTAAATAAATAAATAAATGAACATATATAGGAGGACCTGCAGGAAAGAAATAAATTATAGTTTAAAACAGGGTTGCCAACTTTTAAAAATAAAAACAGAGGGCGTTCACAAAAGTTCATTTAAATGAAACATAATATATTTTCTAAAAACTTTTTATTTGAACAAAAGACAGTTAAAAAACAAAAACTATAGGACAGGAAAAATATTTATTGCTTTCACAAATATTTCTTTTGACTCTTTCTTGTTCTTATGTTCTTAAAATTCAAAATAGAAATAGACATTTGATTTTATTTTTGGGACCTCCTGTATGTTCCAAACCTAATTCACTAACAAAAATATTAACTCGAGTACACCTGCTGTGGCAGTTTACCTTTAAATAACGATTTGATTGATGTCTTTTTAGCTTCACGTGGATTAGGACTTACATTTTTGAGCCTCCCTGTATGTACTAGATCAAATTTTTGTATGGCAATGCTATTTTCTCACGATGCAGAACTTTTTATAAAGAGACACTTTTTCGTAAAATCAATAATAACAATTTTTCTATTTCGAAGACATGCTGTAGGTACCTAGATATATTTTTTTTAATGAAAAAAACAACATATTATTGTCACCGGAACTGCGCAAAGTTTTAAACCGATACGACAATTAGAAGTGGGTGAAAAGTGAGTTGTAAGATTCCATTACAATGTTACAAGTCAAGCTAATAAAAGCGCGTTAATGTTAATAACAATAAAAAGACCAAGCTATATACAAAACTTTTCTTGGAAATCGGTATTTGTTCGCCCTATATATGAATGATGATAAATATAAGTAGGTACTTCGTTCTGTTAGCTTAACAAAAATATACCGATATGAGAAAAATATTGTAAATAAACCCATTTTCTTAGATTATAGGAAATATTGCTGTAAGTTGTTCACCCTGTATGATAGAATAAAAGTACTTCCTCAATGATAAAACACCAAGCTATGTACAGGGTGTCCTCGGGCCCCAGATGGGGGTAACCTATATTAACACTGGGCCTAATTTTTAATTTTTCAAGAAATCTTATAAAAAAATTTTCATAGAGAACAAATATGGTTCCCAAAACTTTAAAAACATTAATTTTACCCAAGAGTCAGTAAAGTCTAAAGAATCCAATTGAATACGTAATTTTGACATACCGACAAGAAGGCTGTGTTAAAATAGTACCTACATATATAGGTAGTAATGGAAAAAATGCAATAAGCAGGAAACAGGACTTAATAGAAACTTTAATTAGAATTTGACTGCAAAATTCATTCTAAGCAACTTTTAAAACAGCTTTTCCCTCATACTTAAATACGAAATATGCAGGGCTGGTTTTACCACTACTTAGGCGCTTGCCTAGGCCTCACAAGCAAAAAAATTAAAAACATACTATCACCATACACTATTTTCTTAAAAAATAATAAGTATGATTGTAAATTCATAAATTAAAGTAGCATAAATTAGATAAAAACTTTAATATTTTTTTAATAGTGGTCTTTATAAAAAAAAACGCAATCGTTGTATTGATACAATAAAACAACTGTACAAAAACGATATTATTGTGGATTACTTTCTGGACAAAATGAAGCAATTTTAGTGTTCCGTGCTAAAATTAGCCGAAGGGAACACTTATGGATCACTTCGGTGTCCGTCTGTCCGGTAGGGTTTGTAGAAAGTTATTGGCATTTCTACTAACTTTCTGCTAACACATTTTTTATCTTAAAATTTAAAAACTGTCGACAAAATGATATAAAATTTGTTTAAAAAAATAATAAATAAAATACCTAAAAACATATTAACCATGGTCTAAGATCGAGACTTCCTAACATAGAAACAATTTTAACAATCTTTCTAACCCCTGCCTGTTACTAATGCTTCTGGAGAACGTTCCTTTTCAGTTTTAAAAAGAATTAAAAATTATTTGAGGAACAGTTTGTTAAAGGATAGAACTTCTAGTCATTCAATGCTTTTTATTGAATCAGCAGTGGTTAGCTCACTAGATTACGATGAAATTATTGATTTATTTTCAAAAGAAAAAGCTAGAAGAAAGTACTTTGTTTTAGTATGTTCTTTGTGTTTTTTCTCTGTAAACTTGCCAAAACATATCACACGGTAAATAAGATTCTATATAACGCAGCTATAGTTTCTGGTCTGTTAGAAGAAAATACAATGTGTAAATAATTAAAAATGAAATTGTCTCATTTTTTCCCCTCCTTCGTTTTATTAATAACTTAATCGGAATTGTTACTGTAATTTATGTCATAAATAAAATTTGGTTGAACAGTATAAAATAGGGCCTTAAATTTGTCTAGCGCCTAGGGCCTCACTTTGAGCGGAATCGGCCCTCAAAGTATGGTTTTACTTTGGATAAAATTTGGGCGCCCTGTATAAAAAAATTAATATCAAAATACCAAATTGAAAATCTGATCCATTTGTTGTAACAGCAATGGTTGCTGAGCTGAGCAATAAATATAAAAAATTTTACTTTCTTTAGCAAAAATCATTCTTCGTAAAAAAAATGTTTATGAAAAAATAGGGTTTTATTAATTATTTAATTAAACAAAATTATTTTTTTATAGAGAGCGTCCAAAAATTTTGAATAAACAACTTTTAACTAAAAACAATCTCTGATTCTTGTTTATATAGAAAATGATATGTAAAAAAGTAGCTTAGTCTGCAAAAGTAATTTTTAAAAAAAATTTTTAGATAGCTTTTTTCTACTAAATAAAAACACATAATTAAAATTTATATTTTTAAAGTTTGGTGACCCCTGTATATAAAAAAATTCTCAATGTAAATCGTATTCTTTCATTAAGCAAAAATGTTTATGAAGAATGACTTTTAATAGTAAAAATCAGGTTCGTTGGTGGTATGTATCAGCAACCCTATTCGGGACAAACTGTATGATAAAATTGTTGCTTGGAGAAAACGTAAGGTTCAAACTCGGGTTCAAACTGAAAAAAAATTACACAGGACACTCAAAAACTTTAAAAATATAAACTTTACCTAGGAATAACTACCTCTGTTTTTTGTTTACCTATAAGGGTAAGGATATGTGAAAAAGTTGCTTAGAATTATTTTCGCAGTTAAAAGCCAAAATTTTGCATTAAATCATTTTACTTTTTAAAGTATGATGAGTTGAGCATACTGAAGGCATACGAGCATATTGCAATTCATTTAGTTACGAGTACACAAGCTGCAGTGATAATTGAAAATAATGTCTTAATTTTAAATCCTTTATTATTATTTACCTAATTGAATGAGTATTTTTGACATACCTACAGGTAACAAAGACAATGACAAAATATTGCAATAAAAAAAAATATAAGCATGACTTCAATTGAAACTTTGGAATTTGACTACATTAAGTACAACAGTAATTCTAGCAACTTCTCAAAGAGCATTTCCTTTTTAAACAACAAATTGGGGTATTACTTAAGCGTACACTTTTATGTTTTTAAAATTTAGGACGCTCTATACTCAAAAATTAATTTTTCTCAATGTCAATCCTATTCTCTTACTAAATAAAAACTTTTATGAAGAATGACCTTTCCTCAAAAAATTAAAATTAAGTCGATTTTTCATAGTCATCAGTCAGCGACACTTTGTATGTAAAATTGCATTTTTCCTAAACAAATGACACGAGTTCAGTAAAATTAAATAAAATTTAATACTTTTAGTGAATCAGTATATAGGTACCTACACCAGAAAATATAGACAGGCACACAGGCAATTTTTATTTTTTCTTCAAAATTTGTTTGCGACACATAGTGAAAGTGCTCTTAATTTAGTTAAAAGTACAACTTCAACTACCTAATTTAAAAATCTGGGCAAAACCTGAACAAAATAAGTAATATGCCATTTAGTCACGTACCTAATTACACTGACCTCGATACTGCCAAAAACATGAAAAAATTTAACTAAAATAAGATTTTGGTTTCTTGCAGTAACTTTTGTTGGTGTTAAAATTTTGAAAAAAAAGTTATGCCTAATGGTGAAAGGGCTAGAGTTATGTAGGTAGCTGTGTAGATAATAAAATATGGCTACCGCTTAGCTAAAAATCTTAATATAAAAAATCTGATAACTTCCACTTTAAAAAGAACATTAGGTACTTACCAAATGGGGAACAGAGCAGCATTTTGTATTAGGACGAACGAAACCCGAAAAAAAGTGCTTCCTGATGCCTGTTAATCATGTAACCAGTCTAAACGGGCTAGAACTGTACGGATTTATTCATAAAAACTACAGTTATGAAGGCCATGTAGCCCTTAGTCTAATTATAAGAATAATAGTATAGGAACGCACCGCGAAATTGTCTATCCCAACGGCGAGCAACGACGGCGAAGTCAAATTATCCCGCGGGATAATTCCCGTCTAGAGCGCACGCGAAATGCTCTACCCCGACCGTCCGCTGGGAATTGACTGTTCTGGAAGAAGTCGGTGTCAAAAACAAATGAAAAAAAGTCTTTCCGCATAATCTCACAGCCACCTATGCGATCCGCGGTATTTGCTAATTTGGAATACCGAAATCAATTTTAAAAACTTTAACTTGGGTATTGTTTTGAAATCAGGTTTCTAATTTATTTAGTACTTTCGAAAGACCGGTATAATATGTTCAGAAAGCATAACTTTTTGATTTCTTTTTCAGTTTGTCCTCTTGCAAACCGAGGGACCATGACAGGTTCGAATAGCCCGCGTTGGCTCAACAGTGTCAAAGTCAATGTGTGAACAGAGTTGCCAGATCTGCAGAATATTATGCAATATGCCGAGTTTTACAGACTTATTTAGCCATTTGCAGATATGCAGACTTTTAGTTTAATGACAATTATATTTTTAAATATTTACGCATATTGGAGAATATGCCTACTAATCTCCAATCCATTCAGGTACAGTTTTGTAGTTTGTAATAATTGTTTCACTATCAGTGCCCCCTACTGGTGTTTATAAACAATTTAATAAAGTTCATAAAAACCATGATCATGGTACAAACCATAGAGATAATATTGTCTATGGTACAAACGCACTTTTTCGCCCATACATTGGACGGATTCAGCTGGTGTCGCGAATACGTTGTGATGGTCTAAATATATTTTGTCTATGGAAAGCACAAGTTGACAACAAAACAAATGTTACGGCTTCCGCCAAAAATCCATAATTCGTGAAAATTAAACAAATTATCAATTCCTTGTGGATTTTTACAATAAAATTATTCTGATTAATCTACGACAGTTTTATTTGTTTTTTAACAAAATTGTAATACTTTACGGCTGAGCTTGCAGCAATAAGACAATAAAATGTCCTTTTGTTTTTATTAAAAGTGCCATTTTAACATGATCTGTACAATCAAAGCTAAAATGTCATGTATAGAGTTGTGCCTTGATCAATTGACCGGTCAATTTGACCGCGGTCAAGTACTTATTAAAATTGCTCCATATCGAAATAAAGTGGTGGACCTGTACAAAGTCATTTCGGGGAATCACCGGCACCGATCAATGGCCTATGCTATGCGAGTTTCGAGGAAAACCCATTACTTTGGTTTTAGCAGAACGTGACGTTATACTGCGCTCGGGGACATTCAAATTTTTGAATATTCGACAAATCCCTAGTTTCAGGATTTAGGATAGCGTTATAAAAAACATCAACAATATTGAGGTTATGTGGTATTTGACGTTATTCATAACCTCATTTTATTGCTTCATAACCTAACTTTTTTGTTTCCATTATTTTTAAAATATACATTGAAATAATGTCCTTTCTAGTTAAATTTATTTAAATAAACACGTTAAAGAAAACGTTAGAAAGTGCTAGTTAAGTAATTTACCTTTTTTTGTTCTTATAGTTACACAAAGAACTCCTTTAGGAATTTACTTTGAAGATGCAAAACTAACTAATCCCGACCAGCAATAGACAACTATGTTTTTCCCTGAAGGTACATACATAGTGTACACTTTTGACTACCCTAACACTTTTAATGTGACATCGCGATTGATTGTGATGTCTGCCTCAAGTACCAAAATATGAAAGCAAAACATGTACATCGTCACCAAAAAACTGTCAGAAGATTGCCAGTAACTTCAACGCTTTGCATTCAGAACTTATCAATCGGCATTAGATCCTTTGTGGAAGTGTAGAAACCTTAACGAGTCGGATATCCCAGAGTCTCTGTAAATGGTAAAAAGTATGCGATGCTGAGCATATCTGAAAACTACTTTTGTAAAGAGGTGCGTATATATTTTTAGTTCTTTTTCATTTTGTGCTTAAGTTCTCTGATCTACAATGTATGTAATCTTCTAAAGTTTCTCGTGCCAAACCGTTTTTCTCGAACCCACCCATCGTTTTTGAATTATTAAGTATCAAAGATGGGTCCACAAATAGCATTTTTGAACCAAAAAAAATTTACAACAATTATTTTCCATTTTCTGATCCTCGCCAATATCAATAGGGTTCTGTAATTCCGGGTTGTCTTCATCCGCCACAGCTATACAAGTACCTTTTAAACTGTTTAAGTTAGAAAGCCAAGACAGGCTTACAGCATAAAATACTTACCATACCAATACATACCAAACATTTTTCCGAACCGATCAAAAGAAGTTTCAAATGAAAGCTCGTTGCTTGTCGCCTAAGAACTTCACTTAACTAAAAGAAAAGTTATAATCCTTGTCTTCTTATATCTCGAAAAATAATAGCCATAAAAATTTCAACAAATAAAATTGAATCATAATGTGCCAATGTATTAAGAAAAAAATTGCAGTCACAAGAATTTTTCCAGTCTCTTGATAAGTTCAGAAAAATCTTGTTCCACTCTTACCTGATATGTTCTAATAATATTTAAATTTTTAAATTAATTAATATTTATTTTTTATAGAGTGGTGTGAATTCAGATGCCGATTATTCCAAGTCAGTTTATGAAACAAAGGATGCAAAGGAGCAGAATTGAGAACAAGTCCTGAAGTTCAGAAATAGTCATAAGTTCATATTTTCTTAGTTAGTACTTCTATGTAAAAACAAATAATTTCTGCTATTCATAAAACTTAAGTTTCAATTAAATACATTTGTACATTCATAATGTAACTTATTGTTTAACAATATTTTTTATTAGAAAAGATATTAAAGCTATTTATTTTGTTTTATTTGTCCTTGCTTTTCTCAACTCTTAAGATAGGAATAATGGTTTTCTGCTGAAAATACTAACGTACCTGCTCTTCTAATGAAAATATCAAAAACTTTTTGAATTTTGTGTCAGGATCACAGAAACGCGAGGAGGTATTTTCTGCCCTAATATGCGGTGTTGCCAAATTGTGCAACATTTCCTATTTGTAAAGATATTTTTATTAGGAGCACAGAAATTAGAGGAGATTTTTGCCAAAACTGGGGAGTTTTTCACAATCTGGCAACATCACCAATCAGGAGCTGAAAATACCTACTTTCCTGTTCTTCTAATAAAAATATCAAAAACTCAAAGTTTTGAATTTTGTATCAGGATCACAGAAACACGAGGAGGTATTTTCTGCCCTGATACGCGGTGTTGCCAAATTGTGCAACATTTCCTATTTTTAAAGATATTTTTATTAGGGGCACAGAAATTCGAGATTTCCCCCCAAAACTGTTGGGTTTTTCGCAATCTGGCAGCATCGCCTATCAGGAGCTGAAAATACTAACGTACCTGCTCTTCTAATGAAAATAACAAAAACTCGAAGTTTTGAATTTTGTATCAGGATCACAGAAACGCGAGGAGGTATTTTTTGCCCTGATACGCGGTGTACAGACAATAAAATGTCTATAGGTTGTCTCTTTTTTATTAAAAGTGTCATTTTAACATGATCTGTACAATCAAAGGTACAAAGCCATGTATAGAGTTGTGCCTTGGTCAATTGACCGCGGTCAAGTACTTATTAAAATTGCTCCATGTCGAAATAAAGTGCGGATATGTGGCGGATCTGTACAAACGCATTTCGGGGAATCACCGGTAGGGACATGAACGATACTTCGATACTAGTATGGTATCGATATTTTAGTAGCGATACCGAGTATTTTGGGCATCAATACTTTTTGTCCGATTCTTTACCAGTATCGATACTGACACTGCCTTAAATTAAATCCGTAGTATCGATACCAATATAACCTTATACGAGTGCGCGGACGACCGTTTGTGTTTCTTGCGACTACTTACGCGATTAGCCGATTTTAAGTGAACTTTTTTAACGACACTAAAGGCAAGGACCGAGGAGCATACCGTGTATACGTCATATTTAGAGTTACATACAAAAAATGGCTTTTATTTACTTTTCGGTTGTAAGTATCGATACTATGGAGTATCGATTTTTAGATTTCGATACCAAGTAGAGCATCGATACTTTTCAATCGATATCGTGTCCCTAATCACTGGCACCCATCGATGGTCTACGCTATGCGAGTTTCGGGGAAATCCCCGATTTATTCAGTGACGTGACGTTATTCGCCGTCCGTATAAATGGTATAAAGCACAGAGAGCGAGTATTAAGACGCGCCGCGCCGCACAAAACTCTCTCTGCTTGCCGTGTTGCTACCACACTGGCTATCTCGGGGTGCATTGTGAGAATCCCACGCGCCAATCTCGGGGTGTTGCCGTTTGAAGGCCATGGCGTTGTCGAGCTGGCGGTAAGAAGAGATATTCTTTCTTCTCTCTGTCTTGGTTTTTCTCTGATCTAATAGTCTACATAACCGTGCTCCGTGCTATCAAAAATAGGAATGTCAGTGGTGTATGTACATATTTTTACAAAATTATTTCAGAAACTATTTGTCTTATTTTTGGGGTGAGGAATCTCTACAAGCGATGGCACAGTTTTATGAAACACCCTGGATTATTAGAGTAGAAAACACATCAATATTTATTGTCACACAATCAACGTTTTTCTATTAGGTTAACAACGACGGTTTAAAGGAATCAGTCCGGTGTTTTCTTAATTTTTAAATATTGTCTTGTCTTGCTCGTTATAAATTTTTAAATACATATTAAATTACAACTATAATGTTTATAAATTAATTATCTCCGCAAATAAAAACAACAATTTTCTGCTATTAAAAAGGAGACACTTTAAAAGATTTTTTAAGGTCATTTATGATAATTCTAGATATTATTAAATAAAATAATAGAAAATGACAGAAATTATAACACAATCACGACTATCATGACATTTTTGTTATTTTTCATGTTTCCGCAGATTATTTTAATTGTCAATGTCATCGTTTTATCCTGTAAAGTACTTATTTTATACAGATATTGGGTAGGCATTTCAATGTCACTGCAGAGAGCTATTTTTTTTAACAATTATGTCTATTAAAGTTATATACAAATAATAAAGTTTTTTTGTCCAAAGTCATGTTTTTTAATAAATAGTGTATTGTTTTATTAAGCAGAAAATATCATGCTTTAACCTTTCCTACGATTCAAGAAAGCATGCTATTTTTTCTTCAAAATTCAGAATACTCCTCAAATTACTATACGTATAGCGTGTCCAGAAACCATCTTAACTAATGGGAAACTTTTTTATTTTTGACTTTAAGGAAAGAAGTTATTCTTTACAAAAAGTTCCGCTTGTTGAGAAAATAACACCCGAATCCAAAATTTTGACCCTGTATATACGGGGTGTCAATAAAAGTAAACACGATAAATGCCGTAGAAGGAAAACTATTTTTAATTTTAATTGAAAATTACAATAACGTTCGAAAGTGTCGTCCAAAACAGAAAAGTGATCGAATATGAAATTTGACACAATAACTTTATGGTCATTCAATGTACCTACCTTTAAATTAAAAAAAAAAGTATTTTGAAAAACATGTTTTTTAAATAACATATTACCAAAATAAACAATAAAGAAAATATTGTTTTTACTTAAAATATGACAATATTTTCCAATTTTGCATATCCCCGATGCAAATAAACCTATTTATTTGTAATTTTAACGAAAAAAGAAGCGAGTTAAATTAGTGGGAGAGGTATTCTTAGATATTTAACAGATAAAATAAACCCAAAAAGAATCACTAAATAAGGAAAATAGTATGTAATAATGTCGGTTAAAAATAAGATTTGTCGGAAAAAATCAAGAAAATCGGGTTTTTACCCCTTAAATACGCTCCTGGATGACCCCTTCGGTATTCATTTTAAAGTGGGATTATCCCTTTATAAGATAGCGTTGAAAAATTGGGCAAAATTAAATTGGAAAAAATACAGAGTGATTCAAATGTACCGATGTCGAGGGCAAAAAAAGTAAAAAAAACATCTAAATTTAATCGGCGATTGCTCCCTTCCTATAAAGAATGAAGAAACTAAAAAATATGGATATCATGTACTTCGACGAGCTCTTTCCGATGACGTATATGGGATTTTAATTTGAACCACTTTGACCCCACAAAAAAATTAAAAACCGTGAAATATTTGGGTCAAAAATCTAAATTTCCAGTTTTTCCCAAAAATTTCAATGTTCTAATGATTTTAGGTTAAGGTAAATGTATTGCAAAAAAAAATATTTCAGATTTTAAAGTTTCACTTATGAATCCATTTTTGAACCGTCGTTTTGTTTTCGAGGTATTAGGTACCAAAGTCTGCAAATGGCATTTTTCGACCTAAAAAATTCAAAACAATTACTTGCCCTTTTCTGATCCACACCGGTTTTAGTAGAGTTCTGAAGCTCCGGGTCCTCTACAACTTCCGAAAATTCCACAGATCACAGGCGTAGTTAGGCAGTCAAACTCTGGGGTGCTTAACCCTAGACTAGACACACATAGGGTGGAGGGTTGTAAACTTTGGGGGGCTAAGCACCCCCAAGCCCCTCCTTAACTACGCCTATGCCTCAGACCTTTCGAAAACATAGACCATTTAGAGATAATTATCAGAGAATGTGCCAAGAATGTGCAAGAATGGCCATGTTGAAGCTTAGTGTGGTATTTTATCATAAAATGTTTATTTTGGTAATATGCTATTTAAAAAACATGTACTTCAAAACGCTTTTTTAAAAACATTCACTTTTCAGTTCTGGACGACACTTTCTTACGTTATTGTACTTTTCAGATAAAATTAAAGATAGTTTTCCTTCTACGGCATTTATTGCTTTTAGTTTTTTTGCACCCCGTATATTATTATTATTAATCAGTAGCCTTAATTACCCTTAGGGTGTAAAGGTATTCAATACATTCCTATATTAATTCTATTACTTAGTGTAAATAAACCTTACCCATTCTTTCTTGTTCTTGGCGATTCTTTTTGCATCGTTCCAGGATCTTCGTCGTTTCTTCAGGTTTTCCGCTACTGTACTGACCCATGTTTTTCTTGGTCTACCTCTTTTCCGCTTGTGTGTTGATCTTGCCAGCCATGCTGTTCTTGTCCGTCTCTCTTCATCCATATGTATTCCGTGTCCAAACCATTTCAATTATTGTTGTCTCTCTATACTTTCTAAAATCGGCTCTACCTTTAAGTCTTCTCTTATTTGTTCATTTCTTGTTCTGTCCGTTTGTGTAACTTCTTTTACCTCATCTCCAGTGAAAAAGATCGCTTGCCTGTAGGCCGGGTCATAACAACATTAACAACCTACATGAAGGCGTTAATAAGTGAAATGCGGTCATTACGAAACGCGCTTCCAGGCCCAGGCCACGACGGCGACGCGAGAGAAATTGGTTGCGTTTAGGCAGTAAAACTTTTTACGTTTACGTAGGATTTCAGATAAGTTATAAGAAACTAAATCCATATTTTTATACAATTATAGCATAATGATGTTAAAAATTATGCATTAATAATGTATCAAAATTTATTTTTCTAGCTCCAAAAAGTTTAGGGAAGCGGTGCTTCCCCCGCGTCCATAAATCGCATGTCCCTGGTTCAATGCAAAGACGGATTTATTTAAATATTAAATTATTCCGTCATTTTGGAAGTTTAAAAAGTAAATTCATTAGATTACTTAAGTGCAAGGCAGGCCTTGAAGTAACAAGGTTTATTGAACAGAACAGTAAACATAAACTTACACATACTATTTAAAACGAATAAATTAAAACCCCCGCGAGATGGATGTCATCTTTAAAAATAATTTTAGCGGCAATTAACACAGCGTTACCGGAAAATTGCATTAGAATTTCTCCGGAGTTATAAAACAATGGTAAGCGGCTCGGTTCCTTTTAGTTTCAGTCGCGTTGCGCGTGTTGGAGAGGCTCGTGCCGCTCTACAAAGTGCGCAGGATTTACAGTGTGTTTGATAAAAAGTCAGCGTAGACAACAAGTAAATCGGTGATAATGTCAAAAATATTTCACAACTAATCGAAACGTGCTTAACTTTTTTGGTCAATATTGCAACATGGTAAAGTTGGTACCACCTATAACAAAACTTTATTGTCACAATTTTAAATGCATTTTTGATGTACTTTTTGGAGCTTTTTTGCCATATTTTGAGACTGTGAAATTTATCTATGTCAAATTTTATCTCTATGGTTCTCATATAACAGGGCCTAACGACATGGGGTTAAAAATTTAACATGTAAGACCCTACGACCCGCTTTAAAAAATGCACTGTGTTTAGAGTTGAAAGACATTGAAACACCGATATCTCCTTTAATTTTTGAGAATTTTAATTTATTTTTGGATATATTATGTTAACCCTTAACTACAGACGCGGAGTTATTTTGACCCGTCGCGTCAGTCAGGTGGATTAGCGCTTTTCCACACCTACTTTTTACACAGCAAAGCGTCTTGGTACCTTTTTGACTTTTTCTATGGTTGCATGCGGAGTGTTGTATTTGCGTCGACAGTTTTTAGCTTCATAACTGATATTCTTTTTGAAAATCATTTTTAGAGCCATTTTACATTTTTTGAATTAGTTTAGTTACTGTAAGACATTTTTTCGCCACAAAATACACAAATTTTTGTTTTTGCAGCTAAATGTAGTTACTTATACAAAATTATGCCAAACATGTAACCGTTTATGGGTATTCCTCAAAAACTGTTTTTCATTTAAAAAATAGCATATTCTTTATTAAACTTGTTTTAAAGTCTAATTAATTAATACTATAAAGTAATATTAGCAAATTTTTTTGCCTACTACGCCTTCATGTAGGTTGTTATTGACCCCGCTTGCAAACAACGGCACGCGTTACGCAAGAAACCGGGCAACCGCCTTTCGCGATTTTTATGTTCGTTTGAACAAGTTGGCTTGGAATTATGCATGTTTTAAGTGTATTAACGGATTTTTTCGGGGTGTATTTCTTCATTATTTTTATTGAATCGCTCCCCCCGTTATAATTATCACCGCACGCAACTGTTGTAATTTGTAGTAGTGGGGTGTGGGGTCAATCAAAATTGGGACATTAATTACGCGAACATATATAAAAAAATATGTACCTATACAAAAACCATAAGTATATACTACGTATACATTAGTCAAGCTTTCTTTTCCAACCAAACCGTACGACACTCTGTCACGCTCTAAGGGTTGCACTTAACTGCAAAATAATTTGTCACGCCAGACTATCAAACACTCCTTAACATTAACCAAAACGGTCTAGTACCGAACTAATGTGGAAAAGCTGTTATTTCTTTTTTGAAGATGAACAATTGCGTCGCGAAAAACTGGGTATTTAAGTGCAAAATCGAAAAATGATCGTTATACAAGTGATTTTGTTTGCTGGTTTTTGCGGTCAAGAAGTTTTCGGTGTCAGTGACGATGATAGGATTCCTCAGGTGAGTGGACTAGCGAAAAATGAAAGTTACCTAATACGTAGGAAAAAGAGTTTAAAACAAATGGTATGTCAAGGTTACAAGCATGAATAAATAGTTCCTTAATATTATAAAAAAACTGTTCCGAGAAAACCCGCAATCTGCAAAAAGGGCGGCAGTTTAATTCCGGAAAGCGTTTGCCAAAAAAAAAATCCGAATTGTTTTCCTTAAATTTGGATAATTTAGCTTCTTATAGTTTTTCCTGCAACACCACCCCCCCCCCCCATGTCTCTTAATTTACACGAATCCCTTGTGGGGCAACCAAATAGTGGCACGTACAGGCGCAACCAGGATATTAATTTGGGAAAGTCGAAACTATGCTCATTAAAAGTTGTTCACAGGATTTAGGCTGCTGAACTATGCTCATTAAAAAGATGTTTACAGGATTTAGGCTGCTGAACCATGCTCATTAAAAAGTTGTTAACAGAATTTTGGTAGCTAAATTATGTTCATTAAAAAGTTACTCACATAATTTAGGCTGCTGAATTATGCGCATTATAAGTTGTTCACAGGATTTTGGCTGCTGAACTATGCTTATTAAAGTGGGTCACAGAACTTTGGCTGCTGAATTATGTTCATGAAAAAGATATTCCCAGGATTTAGGCTGCTGAATTATACGCATTATAAGTTGTTCGCAGGATTTTGGCTGCTGAACTATGCTCATTAAAAAGTGGTTCACAGAACTTTGGCTGCTGAATTATGTTCATGAAAAAGTTACTCCCAGGATTTAGGCTGTTGAATTATGCGCATTACAAGTTGTTCACAGGATTTAGGCTGCTGAACTATGCTCATCGAAAAGATTGTTTATAGGATTTTTACTGCTGCTATGCTCATAACCAAGTTTTTCACCGGATTTGGAGTGTTGAGCTATGCTCATTAAAAAATTGTTTATAGGATTTTGACTGCTAAACTATGCTCAATACAAGCTGTTCACGGGATTTTGGCTGCTGAACTGTGCTTATTGAAAATTAGTTCACAGGATTTTGGCTTGAGAAGGCTGAACAATGATGGTCATTCAAAACTGAACAAGCGATGATGGGGGGAGGGGCTAATATCGTGTATTTTATCAATATTTTTAGAAGTAAAGAAATCTGGGTCATGAGGGGGATGCACCGCATAGCGCTGCTTCCACCTTTTTTGTAATATCCGCCACTTTTTGTAATATACTCATTAAAGTTACGTAATAACTGACTTCTAGATTTTTTTCATGTGACATCGTTTTCGAAATATACATATTTGTACTATATACATACATATATATATATATATATATATATATATATATATATATGTATATATATATATATATATATATATATATATATATATATATAAATATATATATATCTGTCGAGTTCTCGAGTTCTTGCTAAAATAGAAGTCTGACTCATTTGCGTAACAAAAGTGTATTAATAGCCATTAATTTTACTTTTGTTTTTGTGTAAAATTAAAGTATATGTCCGTTGTTACAAGAACTTTTCCTCTATGCTGTTCCGCATTCTGATTTTGGGTCAGCCAGCACGCGCCTCATTACTGTTTATATCATATTTAAGTAACATTATTTACTGTACAGGGTATTTGTAGATTTTGACAAAAACTTTCTTTCTAGTTTTTGTTTTATTTGTTGTAAACGCTTTTTCAGATATTTGTCTTAATACAGAACTAAATTTTATTAGTAGAAAAAATACTAGAAAAATTTAAAGGCATATTTTTAAAATTTACTTCATTTATAGGGTACCATTGTAGATTTGGGAAAAGCTCTTCAGTTTCTTCGAGAATTTGACACCGAAGCTTCAAACATGTGCTTCCGAGTTAATTCGGCCCAGTGGGCATATACCACCAACATGACGGATTTTAACAAGAGGCGAATGATCGAGGAACAAACTTTAAAGGTAAAACAAGTTAAACTCATCAAACTTTAGAAAAAAAGTTCAAATCCAAAAAATGCGAAACACTAGTACAGAAATAGATAAGAGCCATTTCAGTCATAGATTTAGAAATGAGATATTAAATAAGATTTAGAATATAAGGATCAAGTAGTAAAAAAACTAATTTGTCGTTTAAAAATATCTTCCAAAAACTACGACGCACTAAGCTAATAAAGAGTGTAATCTCCGTATTCCCTGTTATTGTCATAATTATCAAACACGCACTGACAACGTACAGGCATGCTTTGCATAAGCTTCTCAACATACTCACTTCACTAGGCAACTATATAGACTTTATCCATATACTTTGAGAAATGGTGCGTCATTGTTAAGTGTGTATAAAAACGGATTCTTTTCATCCGGAACTGTCTTTTCGCAGGTTTGCTTGGTGGAGTACAGATGGCTCGTAAAGCCATAGCGACGGCGCGCGAAGTCGGATGTTTAGCGTTCTCTCTCTGCTCTTTCTTTGTCCTACACACACAATGTATAAAAATCAACAAAAGGCTCTAAAAAAATTAGAATAGTAGTAATAGAATAGGCGCTGAGTATTGCGCTTAAAATTATAGATATTATTTTTTCCAAAAAGTTTAAAATGTCAAGTATCTTTCAGGCAAAATTTGACAAAGTCACGTGGAGGAAAGCTGCGGAATTTGACTGGACAAGAATACCCGATCCGATGGCACGAAGGCAAATAAGGATGCTAGTGAGAAACAGCAGAGCGTCCTTATCAGATGAAAAATACAATGAAGTAAGAAAATAATTTAAAACTACAATACAGTCAGTACCATCCTAGTAGAAATACACCCATACAGGGTGTCCGAAAAGTCTTCGTATGGGCAAAAATATTTTTGCTATTAGTAAAGATAGAGCCACCAAATTGTAGGTGTACCTTATTGGTTAAAAATCTACATTTTTATGCAACTTAACTTTTTCAACCCCCTTGAGGGGTGACGCTAGGGAGTTGAGGTCAAAAATTTTAAATGCAACCCTATGCCATGTGGTACTTCGGTGGGCTACCCGGTATATTTTTGCACTTTTATTGGAAACACTTTTCGTTAATTTGTACAGTTTTTACAGGCCTGTCCGGGTATTTTTACACAAAGCGAATAATAGTCAATAAGTCATTTTACAAATCACCCTTATAATATTGATCTCTAAATTCTAGATCTACCATCTGGTCTCAGAAATGAAAGATCTGTATGCAAACGTACGGTTATGTCCTTACACATCGAATTCCAAAGACCAAGCCATATATTGTGATTTAATGTTAGAAGACGCCAAAGTCATTATGGGTAAATCGAAAAATAACTTGGAGTTGTTGCATATATGGACGGAGTTTCACGACAAAACGGGCCCGCCTATGAGAAACAAGTTCATGAGATACGTGGAGATGGCCAATCAAGCAGCTAGAATTAATGGTAAAATATTTTTCGACACCCTCTATTAAGTATTATTTCAGGTCTATGACCAGACAGAAAATTTTAATTTTGCTGCTATTGTAGAACATGGAAAAATAGAATTTTCCACATAATTGGTTTTTGATATTGTTATACAGTATGTCAGCGGATGGGGTTTAGAATGAGAACAAATGGACCAACTTTTCCAAGATACGTAAAAATATCACTCCTAATAATAGTTTTTGCTGTAAAATTAATAACACACATTCACATTATGAAAAATATAATTTTTTATACAGAGAGCATAAAAAATACGAAAACGTTATTTTGCGTAAGAGTAAACATACCTTGGTTATCATTTTTTACCAAATAACAAATATGAAATAAGTTTTAAATTAAACCCAAAGCCGAAGTACAAGATTTCATTACGAAATTTAAATATTAAATGTAACGAGTTTTATCACATTCTTTTTTTAAAGTCCCAACTATTCTCTCACACACCTTTAACCAGAGTACTAGTCATATTAAACAATAATGAGACCTATGGACATGCTTGTCAATGTGTTGTCAGTTTAACAAGAAATTTGTACGAATCCCAATAACTGAAATAACAATCAACAACACAATAAAAAAGTTCCAAAGAACTGGTTCGGTTTTGAATCCCAAGAAGAAATATGACTAAAACGATGCTGCCACAGTTTTAGTTCTTTAGTCTGTTAGAGAAACTTCTATGCCAGGGGCGGATGGGCCGGCTGGGACATGGGAGATTTCCGGAAGGGCCGGATGCCTCGGCCCTAACGGGCCAGCGCGGCGGTCCCGTCCTGGACGATGGTGGTGAAAAAACAACGAACATCTTGGGCTGGCCCGTGCTAATGGTTTCCCGGACCGGTTTACCCTCCCCATCCGCCCCTGTCCTGTGATGTTGTGGCAATGCGGCCTATGCACCATTTATTTAATGGTGTAAAGCCGTGTAAACAAATGAAGGAAAGTACATTTTGAAAAATTATATTTAGAAATAAGAAAAATGCTTCTCGAAAATGAATTTGCAACACAAAAGGGCAATGATTAAAATAAGTTACGTTCGCGTTCGAAGAATGTTTAAAATATTTGAGACGGGAAAATATTAGAAAAACTAATAAGTAATAAATAATTGGTTTAAAAAATGTATTGAAGAACTTGAAATACTAGGGAAGGGGAAAAGTTTATTTGAAAATAATTCATTTAAAAAATATTCAAACACCTAAGCGGCCAGATAATTGATTAATAAAAATGATTTAAATAATCTATAAAATAATTATCCAAGTTAACTCATATAATTAGAAAAATTAAACCTTTATTGTAAAGAAAAGTTTCACTTGTGTATGAAGAAAATATTTCACTCAATTTCGCCGAGTCCCGTAATCGGTTGGTGCTCTTAAATCGGCCGATCATTTCAAGAAGTTGGAGCATACTGACCGTTTGCATTGATGTTGTCTATGGGAAAGGTTTCACCCTCGTCCGAAAAGACACGTCCCTAATTACCCCATTATGACAGTAAAATTATGCGTTGTCTTATCTGATTGGCTCAACAAGAAACCGCCTTGTGATGACATACGAGTCGAGGGAAAGTGGATATTACCAAATATATCAACCTAACAACATCTTAATTTATAGATTCTTTATGTATGCGCACGCCAATAAATGTCTCTAGATAAAGCAGATAGTACCGAAAAGCACAATTTTGGCTGTATGCCCCGCAGAGTAATGAATCATATAACAATTTTTTAGGTTTTAGTGATGCAGGCGAAGAAATGGAATCAGTATATGAAGCTCTCGATTTTGACGACCAACTAGCCGAATCTTTCCAGAAAATTCTTCCATTGTACAAGCAACTTTTCGCTTACGTAAGATCGAAACTGCACAAGAAATACGGACCGGATGTAGTACGATCCGACGGACCTTTACCTGTCCACATTTTGGGAGATTTGTGGGGACAAGATTGGAGCGCCAGTTACGATATTGTAGCGCCCTATCCTGAATTTGGTTCTGTGGATGTTACTGATGAGATGCTACGACAAGGATTTACCCCATTAAGGTAACCTATCTCTCTTCTTTCTGTTGTCAGCAAAGTTATGGAGAATGTCATCAACTTGCAAATTCTAAAATATCTAGATAAAAACACAAACTCATCCACGACAGACATATAGATTTCGAGCAATCGAATTTTTTGGGTTGATATAGCAGGCGCGACCCGTGAAATTTTAAAGCTGTTGCTACTTATGGAACCCATGTCAAGTTCAGGTTTTTAATAATGAGCTCACTAGGAATGTTTTGGTAAAAAAAATATTTTGTAAGAAATTTTTTTAAAATTTAGAGTTAATTTATTACACTGAAGCCATGTATAAATTTTATTTAAATCATATTTAATATTAAAAAACATTTGTTTATTATTGTCCGCAAAATATATAATTGTTGTATCATCTGTAAATAATTTTAAGTCACCTTTTTTGCGCTTACTTACTGCAACTTTTTGTAGAATGTTCCAAATGTCTGAAGAATTCTACACATCTCTAGGGCTGAAAGCGATGCCACCTGAATTCTGGAGATTTTCAATGATCGAAAAACCTAATTCTAGAAAAGTACAATGTACTGCAAGTGCTTGGGATTTCTGCAATAAAATTGATTACAGGTAATATTTGGGCGACTGCTCCAAAAGTAACTGATCCTATTCTCTTGCTTAGAACAAATTAAAGTAGTCAAATTATACACAAAAATTATTAAGTGCTAGTCTGGATCATTCGATCATTGATATCGATTCAAGTATAGATATCAGACTCACTTTTGTGTCAATCACATTCTTATTATTGTTTCTAATTTTTTTTAGAATAAAACAATGCACTGAAGTCAACATGAACAACCTTATCACCACTCATCATGAAATGGCTCACATTCAATACTACATGTACTATGCTGATCAGCCATTTTTATACAGAGATGGTGCTAATCCAGGTAGAATGAAACATTAAAAAAATATACTTACTTTAAGATCCTATTGTTTGCATTTCCAGGCTTTCATGAAGGTGTCTCCAATGCCATAGTGTTATCAGTATTTAATCCAGATCATCTGTACAGAATGGGCCTTGTCAATAACAATACTGACGTTTATGAAAGAAATATAAACTTTTTAATGCTGATGGCTCTAAAAAAAGTAGCATACGCTCCGTTTGCTTATTTAGTCGACCAGGTAAAATTTCTATTTTAATAAATCAAAATTAGAACCTGGATTTCGGGCACTCTTTCCTTCCTCAAACAATAAACCTCCACACTTTGTGGCGTGTGCATTTTATAGATCAATAAAAATCGATTCTTCCTGCTTGTCCTGATCTCTGTTCGTGTTTACTGTTACACACTTTTATTCTTATCCTTTATTTTAGTGGCGCTATTTGATATTCGAACAAGGAGTCACAAAACTTAACTCCGACTGGTGGAACCTCCGTCTGAGATTCCAAGGAATAGTCCCGCCTACACCTCGTTCGGAAAGTCACTTCGATGCTGCTTCAAAAAGGCATATTCCAGCAGACATTGCCTACCGCAAATATTACGTTGCCTTGTTGTTGGAGTTCCAAATTCACAAATCCATGTGCGACGCTGCCGGACATGTTGGACCTTTACATAAATGTGACGTGTATAGGTCTAGAGAAGCTGGAAGAGTGTTAAGGTTAGTACAGTTATTGAGTGGAAGTCTAGGAGTTCTGGCATATCTTCTGGTGCCTTTATCTGTAGCTAGATTTCATAGGTTCGCTATATCCTATATCCATCTCTCTCAATCATTCTGTCTTATGGAAATTTGTTGGATCCTTTATTAAAATATTAATTTTTATAACCAATTTATAATTTTAGTGACATTCTTCGCGTAGGCAAAGCCCGTCACTGGAAAGACGTCCTGAAAACGCTAACCCGTGGCAAATCAGACAAATTATCAGCTGATCCGCTGCTGGAATATTTCCAGCCGTTACTTTTGTACCTACAAAGTTCCAACAAAGACGAACAGGTCATCGGATGGATGACCAGTAAGAAAGATGTAGCGTTGTACCAACATTTGGTGGGTGTGGCCAGTAGAGTTAAAAGCAGTACCTTGAACGTAGTTTATTCTGTGATAGTACTATACCAGTTAGTGTCAGTATTTTTAGGATAGTAAGGTAATATAAGTGTGAACAAAGTATTATTTTGGTGTCAAAGATTTTATCATATACTTATAGATGAATAAAGATGTTAATGAGACGTTACAAAAAATATATGAGTTAGTTAATAAAAGAATGTCTTATTTATTCAAGGATATATAAAATACAAAAAAAACACTTAATATCTGCTCACCCTCTATATAAGGACACAAAGCGCACCTAGTTTAGGTAACCAACATATATGCATATTGACCAAATAAATCTTAAATTAAAAATGTGTAAAAACTACGCTTTTATCTATTATTTTTCTTACCATTTCCACCGACTTCCACTTCTAGCGCAATCCTCAAATTCAGCAACAATACTGTAAGCTGCCTAAGGGTGACGTCATGAATTATAACTAAGGCCGCAACTCGCAAAAAATTAACTTTAACTATCATTTTCCGTAACACTGACAGCTCTTCTGGGTCCTCAAATTAAGAAACAACGCTGTAAGATGCTTTGGTTTGACGGCATGAATTATTTGCTAAAATTCGACTGTCAGGCTGCTGTAAGCATCTGAATCGCCAAAATATTACTTTAAAATAATAAAACTCCATTTTATTTTGAAATTATATTAAATTTATTTGGAATGATATTATAACAACCTTGTTATACAATATTTACAACGTGCCCTTTTAGGCTAAAAAGTATAAGTAGGTAAGGATTAGAGCAGTTTCACAGAAGGCGTATGATAAAGGCTGATCGTCAGTTCGTCAGTGTTGCTATCACTTGGCTAATAATGACAAACCTTAACTCTTTTATGCTTCTATTCTTATGGAATATATTGGATTTCATGTGACAATTGACCAGCATACTCAAGAAATAGCTGACTTATCAATTTTTCGTCAGTGGACTTTGACTGTACGTCCTTGGCGTACTAAATCGGGAGCGCTGATCACACCCCTGATCCATATGCAACACTGTTGACAATTGAATAGACGAAGGTTCTTGTATCACGTCCTGACGGTCAGTGCACCTGGCCCCTGGGAAACGGCTCTAAATATCCCTTAAATTGCAAATTAAGTGCAAGCGCTATAGAGACATCAACTTAAATACTGAATAATACTTAATTAAGTACGTGAAATGGGAAATACTATAACAATTTTAGACAGCGGCAGATCGTCACACAAACCCTAAGGGCTGTCACACTGTTCCGTTCTAAATCAACGTTCTCAACGTTCAACGCTTAGAACCAAGAGTTAAAACGGGACAATGTGATACTACATACTAAGATCTCGGTATTAGCACATGTCATTTAAGCCAAATTTAAGAGAATATAAATGATTTAGCTGACATTTTTTAAGAAAAAAAATTAAATTTACGATAAATTTTTACGTTTTGGTCATGTCCCCGAAATTCAATTCAATTTTTATTCCATATTTTAAACTAAAATAAAAGCCTTCAGTGACCTGCCACAGGAGATATTTTGAAAAAAATTATTTTGCTCCAGAGGGCGCAACCTAAAATCAATTTAAATTTTTTTAAAAATTAGGGGACTCCCACGTGCCATAACTGAAATCTTAGAGCACTAAAATTCAACGGACCGTCGCCGCTGATTTTAGACCCGTCCGAATCTCCTCGTTAAACCATAAAATTTATATAAAAAATAAACAAAAATAATATCACTATCATGAACATAATATTAATAATTTAGTTTTACTTTATACATTTTTTTACATTTTATTAAATCAGATGTAGACGTTTTTAAGAATCCTTCACTTATTTATTGTCCTAGAAACAGGACCTAGAAAAGGACATATAATTAAACGGACACTATGTATGTCAATTATGACAGTTATGATATTTTAATGTCAAATTTTTCAAAAACAGGTGAAGACTAGAAGTACATAACGGGCCTGGAGGCAATTTCAGAGGTAACGTGTTCTCGTCAAGACGTATACGTTTATTTCCGAAGCTTAACGTTGTGGCGACACGGCCTATGAGTATTTATTTAAGGGTGTAAAGCCGTGTAAACAAATGAAGGAAAGTAAATTTTGACAACAAATAATTTGAAAACGAATTATGTTTAAGATACGAAAAGAAATTCTCGAAAATGAATTCGCAACACAAAAGGACAATGATTAAAATAAGTTACGTTCGCGTTCAAAGAAAGTTTTAAAATATTTATTGAGACAGGAAAATATTGGAATTTTTTTTTTAAGATGTTGGAGCAAACTGACCGTTTGCATTGATGTATATGGGGAAGATTCACCCGCGTCCGAAAAGACACCTCCCTAATTACCCTATTATAATAGTAAAATTATGCGCTGTCTTATCTGATTGGTACAACAAGAAACCGCCTTGTGGTGACCTATGAGTCGAGTGAGAGCGTAGTTACCAAATATAGTAATCTCATAAAATCTGAATTTATAGCTTCTTTATGTAGGAGCACGCCAATAAATAGATAAAGGAGAAAGCAATAAGAACGTCGTAAATATCCGATAAATACCGCTCTTTTCCTTCACTAGAAGGCTAAAACAGGGTCGCCCACATAGAATTTCCTGGAAAGCGCAGGTGGAAACACGCTTTATTGTTGGAAAGTTGGAAAAGGGGGAAGATATATGGGAATTTTCCCTATATAAGCCGGAAGGCTCCGGCTAGAAAGCAGTATAGTAGTACGTACTCGAAGATGTAAGTTGTTACTCTGTCCGAACGGGGTCCGAATTTTTCTGTCCACGGGAAAGTTCAAAAGTCTGGAATCAATAGTACGGGGTTTAGTCGGAAGTTTTGGAGCGCGCCGAATTTTCTTCATTAAAATTGCGATAAAATAAAAAGTGAACAAGTGCGTTGAAACCCAAGAGATTGTCTTGCAGTACTGAAAAGTTTGTGAAAATTGAAGAAATTGTGAAAAAGTGTATTTTTGGGTGGCTCCCAACCGTAACTTGTGGAAATAAAGTATAATTGATCCAGAATTTTTGTGTTTTTCTGTTGGGGAATAGGGAAACATAGTAAATAGGTAGAATATTAATTTAATAGTCAAAAATCATAGAAAAAAAATTGAAGTTAGTGTACAAAACCTCTGCAGTAAGTACCACATTATTAGGTAGTAAATTGCAAGGCTAGGAAAAGTGTTAGGATAAGTGGTGGGTTAAAAGCAGTAGACACAAAATTGACTTCCGGCCCTACGCAAAAGGTTTTTCTTGTCACCGCCAGCTGCCAGCTGTATTCCTCGGTTACCGCTCACCGGCCAACTAAATAAGGAAAAGAGAGACAGGAATCAGTGGTGGGTGTTACAACGTAGGGGGGCTACATACAAACGTATACCAATCGACAACTTGTGTTATAATCCGTCAAGTGAAAATGTTTTCTCGTGCAATACATCAATTGACAAAAAATCTGACTTGAAGACATTTCAGGAACGAAACGTTGGATTAGAAACTGAGCGTCCTTTAACTTCATAAATAATTTTCAAGAATCATCGTTAACATATTATTTAATATGTTTGTCATATTTTAACCAAAATGAAACTTTTTACCTTATGAAACGTCTACAACATAGTTCTTCATGGACTTCGCGATCTCAAGCGAAAGTGCTGTCACTCGCAGTGAACTGAAAGAATTGGGTTAGTTAATTTGACGATTTGACTTTAGTTTTTGACTTCGTTTTTAAGATTTAAAGTGTTTACCACGATTTTAGCAGTGTTTAAATGCACTTTGGATAAACAAAAAACTCTTGCTCTACGATAAAATATATTTTCACCATTTTGTTAAAAATGAGATACTGAAGAAATGGTGTAAAATACTGGGCATTGGAAAACTGTTTTTCAATATATTAATGTTTGCAACCTACATTTTTAAAAGGAGGATTTTATTTCAGATAGGTATATTATTAAACTTTACTAGAATTTAATGTGATCGGATGTTATGTTATGGGGATATTATATGCTAAACAATAAGTCGTTTCAAATCACCAACAACACTTAATATATCAGTAAAATCTACCCCAATTGTAACGGCCATCTTGTAAAATTGGTGCTGCCACCTATAGTCGTTTGAGATCGCGAATACTACAAAACGCACATAATGACAATGATTTTGTCAACTACTTTAAAGAATACGCATTAGGCACGTTAAATGTTTCAATACTTATGACTGTATCCTGTTTTAACCTTACATAATTACGAGTTTGCTCTGTTGCACTAAAATACGTACAGAAAAAGGTGAAAAAACATACATTATTGGAATTAAACTACAAGATCTTCCACACAATTAAAATAGTACATTTGACAATGGGCTCTTTTACTGTATCTGAATTTCATAATTTTAATACTGGTAAATACGTTAATGATCATCGGTATCGCCGCGCAACAGCAAAACAAGGCAATATAAACCGGCAACCCTATCAACACGCAGGATTTGCTATCTTTCTCTCTTAGTTGTAAATAAAAAAGGATATCCGATATGAGCCGACACTGGACTTAAACCGACCCCTGTGTTCGTAAAGGCTTCTTGGAATGCACTTGACAAATAAACGTACAATGTTGCCACATGTAAAGAAAGTTCAGTAAATTTATGTTTATAGATAAGTCGTGTCAGAATTGTACACCTGTGGATAGAAAACTTTTGTGATTGTTTTTTTATAAGAAGGCTTATTTTGTTATTTCATTTTCTCTTGAATTATCAAAAAGTAAAAACCTCTGGTAATAACAATAAGAATTATTTTTTCCATAAAATGCCATCGAAATCAAAACTTTGTGAAAGAGCCCACTGGGATGTTCGTTCTCGACTAATCAAAAACGTAAAATTAATTGAAAATAGCAGTAAAAACGATGCTAGTTCGGCAATAGTACTGATTGTACTTCACTGCTGCCACCACGCCAAAACATTACTAAACCAATATACTTCAAATTATTAGGTTAAATGCATGATACAAATAAAAGAAGATATGATACCGCGCAGGTAGGCGTGGCCATTTACGTCACGCCGTGACCAATTCCGCGATATTTTGTAAACGAAACACGCCTTTTTTAAGATCGCGTTGTGTTTTCAACTATTTTTTGGTGTTTTTATATTACTTTTAGGAGTTTAAAAGTAAAAATGACATGTGCTGTGTATGGTTGTGATGTGGACAATAACAATAATCAATGTATGTATTTATCCCCTTATTTATATGATTATTTTAAATCATATACTAGAAAATTTGTATTATAAGCAGGAGGCAAAGTATATTGCCAATAGAATTTACATAAAATCGCCTTTAACTAACGTAAACTCTATATTGCGCGTTATAAATTTCAAAAACAAGTCACGGCGTGACGTCATGGGCGAATCCGGACGAATTTGACACTTTGGTATGATACCTTCTTTTATTTGTATCATGGGTTAAATGGATACAGAGTCCTAAACATCATTTGAATGTAAATTGTACCTTGTTATCACGTTCTACTTGCTATCGCACTAACCAATCATACGAGGTCAACTAAAACTCTTTCAAATTTCTGATAACCACAGTGGTCCAAGTGTATTGCAAATGATTTTGTTGTCTATTTATGCAAATTCATACATAAAAGAATATTTATATCTTTATTACGTTTAAAAGCCAAAAATTTCACTTCGGTTTTATTGGCCCTTTCGGATATATACAGGGTTGTTTCAGGCGAGCGGTCTATTAGAAGATCTCGGGAACTAATGCAGATATCTTTTTGAAATTTTGGTCAGACTGCAGAAAGTTTCTTGAGTTTTAGTTAACCCCATTCGACAAAACACAACCTACAAAACTTACAACATAACTTGCCCCTTTAGTCATTTGCGATTAGAAGTCCGACTTCGAGGAGCAAGGAAATCTAAATCGGGCATTGCCACATTTGGAACACCACTCTTTTTACTCTGCACTGGATTAGACAACTTTTTCGCTTGTCTTTGCACCGTAGGACCACTGAAACCGTCAAAACTCGCCGAGGGATTCGTTATTATGTTTGGCGTCAAGCCTGTCCAACTGGAGAATTGGTTGGATTGGCCCGACCAACTTTGGGTATGCCTTGGTTGAGCCGCTTTTTGCACAGTTGGCTGGTGCGAAACAAAATCACTCCACTCGTCATCATCTGCACTGGCAGGTACTTGGGCCTTGGATGACGTGCTGCTACTGGAATACGCATGGTGACTGCTGCCATAGCTACTGAACCCTCCATAAGCCTGACTGGCATACTGGTTGCTGATTATTGACGGCTGGTAGACTGGAGCAGTCTGCTGTAGCTGTGGATAAGACCGATTGCTTTGCATGATGGTAGAGAAATTCCGTGACATATTCGAGGACAGTTTGGTTTGTACAAGTCCATTTGGGGTTATGACCGGTATTGGTTGCTTAGTAGGCTGTATATTACCCAAATTTAATACCGATAAAGGCAAGTCAGGAGTAGAACTGCGTTCTCTCTCCGCTTTGAGCTTGTGAACTGGAGATGGATTTTGAACGGAAACAAAATCAGACCATTCATCATCATCTAAAGAGCTTTGTTTGGTCTGATGTGTCGCTTTTGGTGGAGGCTTATTGGACGCACTCTTTATCTCGGAAGTGGGAACAACACTGGGCACTACCACACTCTTTCTATCAAAGACATCTTTATTTTTAACCGATACCGCTTTTGGACTACTATTCTCACTTAAAATTGGATTATTTTGAACTCTTGAATAATTAAACGCCTCAAAACGTTTAATTTCATCTTCCGTAATACCCGGGTCTGGCCAACTAATCTGGGATGAAGAAGTCTGACTATGGACTACTGAAGGTTTAAGTGGTTCTAACACAGGTGTAGGAGCGAGTCGTACTACATATGTTACAGGCGTTAACTGAGGTGCACTCGACACGTGTGGTAAATCTGACTGAGGTAGAGAGACTGATTGACTTGGTAACGAATACGTGAAATCCCCAAAATCATCGTCAATCGACGCAGTGCCGGTAGGTTTAGACTTTGGTTCTTCCACCTCTTTAAAATCTCTAGGTGAACTTTTTTCAAAAAAGTCCAAGTCTAACGCAGAGCTCAAAGGAACGCTATTTGATTTTACCAAACCAGTCGGTTTAAGTACTTTTAGAGGTTTAACAGTCAATGTGTTAGAAGTTTCATGTATTGTTTGCCCTTGACTTGCAGGTATGACCATTTGGAAGTCATCAAACTCATCTTCCGGTTCGACAAACGTATGATCTTTCCTTGTCAACTCTGGAGTTACTATAGTGGGCTCTAGATAGCTGACGATATCATTATCATCTGGCTTACTAAGTTCCTTGCTGGATATATGGGTTTCTCTTAAAATAATACTGTGGCCGTGAGAATTGCTATCTTGAGAAGTAGAGTGAGATACATAATCGTCAAAATCATCTTGTTGTATAGTCAGTGTGACTTTATCTTCCAGGTTAGATTTAGCGGTACTGGGACTAGAGCTGGTTTCTTGTAAAATGCTGGGTTGAAGTTTGAGCGAAGTAAACACTGGAACGTCCTTGCCGAGGCCTTTGAAGGATTCAGTAGGTTTTGCAGTGGCGTTAGTTGTGTCCTTGGACGAGAGTGCTTTAACAAAAAAGTGTTATTCAGCAATACCGAAATATTTATAGTATTGTAATGTTACAGTTACTCTTTATTTATTTATGTAGGTACTGTATGTTTTATTTGGGTGATTGCCCCAAAAATGAGTCATCCTGTGTCCTTCCTTAGAAAAATTAAAATAAAGTCATTAAGACAAGAGAGTTGACTTGAGTTCTTGGAAAGTTCCAGTGGGATTAGACTAATCCCTTCATAAATTAATAGAGGGTGGAGAAAGCTAATACGCAGCCAAGCAAACCCCATCCGCGGACATACTGTATTTGATTGGTTATTAAAAAAGATTAAGATTCAATCGTATTTGTTTTTTACTATTTTTAGCTTTTTTTATGGGGGACAAACATTATGGAAAAATGACTCATTTTTCTGGGTTATTTATAAAATACAGTACCTTTTCCTAACAAAAATATTGCAAAATTATTACTTACATTGTAGCCAAGCGTCCCAATTTTCGAATTCACCGGGAGAGGTGGAGTTACGGGAAGAAGAGGTACTTTTAAAAGTTGGGATTTCTAGTTGTCGAACTAGATGTTCCAGATCTAATAGCACGGATTGGGAATCTTTGGGTGTTAGGGCAGTGGAAGGTCAGTAAATTTTAAGGTTACGTTTAGGTTTAATAGGAATATGGAATAGGCAATCCACAGTGAGCATGAAAAGAAGTTATTGCCCGTTAGCAGTCAGAACATCACTAAAGCTATATTTTATCTTAATCAAACCATGCTTACAAGGCCATAGCCAAGGGATGTTGTACCCCCCCCCCCCTCCCCCCAAAGGGTCTGTTTCACTCAATTATATTAAAATATTATTTATAAGTGCCAGAAACTTTTTAAGCATAAAGTTTATAACAAGTGGCGATTTCTTTAATTCTACAGGGTGAGGGGGTTATTATACATATTTTTGACATTTACCCCTCTCTCTCTATTCTGAGGGGTGGGGGTAACTTTGGAATTTGTAATGGGATAATGTAGTTTTGTTTATAAAATTCGAATCTAGGTAAAAAACAAAATAAACTACGTATGTGTACAATTTTTTTTTTGATATGCCCTTTCGGTAACGAAATTATGGTTAACTAAATTTTGATTGAATTTAAAAAATAAATAAATTTTACCGATAAATCAAGTTTACTTATTTCAGAATTATTGTTTCCCTGGAAATGCGTTATTTTTACTTAAGTCTAAAGTATATCGGGAATTTTTTGCTATTTTGTAACAAATTTTGCATAGATTTCGGCAAAGGCATTCACTTTCGCAAATCTGTACAAACTTTTAAAAAATAAAAAATTTTCGGGCTCGGGTCGACCTCTTACGTGTGGTGTCTGTTTCGAAGTCTGGGTGGCAGCAACAAGTGAAGCCAAATTTACTGTAGTAAAACAATTATGAACTCATATACTTTGTGTCCTAAACCCCGACAAACCAAAACTAGTAAATATTATGAAATTCGTTTGTGCCAGCTTGAAATCAAAGTAAATAAAGCGCTCGTGAATCCTATTTTTTAAAAAAGAAGGTGGTTTTCTGGCCTCAAATATTTGTGTTTCTGAAGAGTTAACGGCTTCTGTTATCACCAGTTCGAATACTTCAATAGAGGGTCATGGTCGTCATGTAAAAGAGTTCGCGGAGTGTTTCCAAAAAAACGTAAAGTAGAAACATTGGTAAAAAGTTTTAATAGCGAGCAACTAAGTTTTTCTGCTGATATCGCTGGTCCATTAACGTCCACACAATCATTAGTAGTGAAGAAAGAGTTATGTACCTCTGCAGCAAATACTTGTTTTTATTTGGATCTAGATTTATCAGAATGCAAGTATAATTTGTTAAGGACAGTCGTAAATAGCGTACGTAGTGATACTTTTCCTACTTTATACAGACTTAGCCTTTATACGAAGCTTTAATATACCAATTGGCGAAATGTCAGAAGAGTGTTTGGAAGCTTGGCAATTCGCAAAGAAAGATGAATACATACTAGAAAACTTTCCCGACTAAAATGAAATATTTTTTTAATAAATCGCTTACATCGGAACCTTTACTAGCTTTTCATCAAAAAATAATTAGTAAAAAAGAAAAAGGTTTATCTAATGACAGTACCATTAAAGAATACATTGCGTTTACAGAAGACGCTGATCTTTTGTCAGCATATATCACAATATATTTGTTCTTCCTTGAATTAGGTTCCTATAAATTATTTTCATTAACTATTCCAGTTGATAATATTATTTATTTTAAGTATCATTTATACTGTTAATATGTTATTCTGGACGCATAAGTTAAAATCCTTTTTTTTTTTGTAACCTTACAATAGAAAATAAATACGTATTGTTTTAATGATAGACTAACAGCCGACAAATTTGTGGTAAATAAATAATTATATGATATCATTAATTTGTTTCCCAGTTCTGATTTTTGGCCCAATTCCCCATAAGATCGCTGCACTGTGCGCCCGTACATTTAATATTGAACTTTACAACGGTTTAAGATGATTGAAGGTTATAAGGTTATATGTGTAACATGTAATATTGTTTGCATGGATTTATTAAGAATGGATACAGGATGATTTAACATTTTTTGAAGCCAAAACAAACCATTCTAAGCGACACTGTAAACACAATTTGTAAACATTGGCCACATCTTATTTTACCTTGTATTTTTGTACAAAAAATACGTTAGAAGCATCACAAGATTTACTAACAGTAATAAAAGCCCTAAAATATTTTATTTTTCTGCTAAATAATAATAAATTTAAGTTAAAAAGGTTTTATTATTTATAGGTTATATTATTTCTAAAGTCGCTCCGAGTCATTTATAAATCTATAAGTCGCACTTTTTCTTTTCTAGTTCATTAGACAAAGACGTACATGTAACCGAGTGTTCAGACGTATTTCCTAAGCAACTAGCAGAGACAGCAACACTTCTGAGCTCCAACACTCCAATGCTATTTTATCTCTTTCTACTACCATTCTTGATTCAATTAAGTATTTCCTTAAACTTCGTAAACTAGACCTCTAGGGTAAATGATTTGATAACAAACAACAAATAAACAGGCTGCACGTTCAATACGCTCACAGTATACGGAACACCGAATCCTTTCTAATTCATCCATGATTGTTTGCTCCTAAACACCAAGTGGTTTAAAATTACCTACAACCCTTATCAGTAAAATCTGCCCCAATTGTAACCGCCATTTTGTAAAATTGGTGCTGTCACCTATAGTCGTTTGGGATTGCGCATAACAACTACTAAAACTGCCGGAGTGCTATGACGTTACTCGCCTAAAAAAAGACGATACTTGCCTTATAAATCGGTTTTAGGGCATTTTTAGCGCTAAATGAATTTAAAAAAATTGTCGTAAAACACCTTGGCCGCATTTCTTAATAAGCAAATAGAAAATTGTGAAACAGACCCAATGACTAGACTACAGAACTACCACAATCTCATGCAGTACTTACAATCAATAGGATCCATCAGCTGCAACTCATTCAAGTCAAACTGGGGAACCTCTACATTAGCCGACTGGCCAGAAATGGACGGATTTGTTTCGTTTGCCGAAGTCGGAGTCGGGTTTTCCGACTTGACTGGTTCCAGGGGCGTTAGGCTTAAGTTGGCAGCAAAACGGGGCATTGACGGATTCCAACCGGGACCAAACATCTATGGAAAGTGCATTGTGTTTTTAGGGTACTAAGTTTTGCACGTTTGTGTTTTTTTATCAAATATACAGGCTCCCTTGGTTAAAGAAGGCTGTACATGTAATACATATTTTAATTTTATACTCTAATAATTTACAGGGAGGGCGGCGTCTCAGAGCCAACCTTCATCAGCTGCCACTGATCAGTATAAAGACTTATTACCCTTTTTACCTCTAGGAATATTTTATTTTTATAAAAATAATTTAATGACCATTAAATCCCATTTCGGTCAAATTTATTTTCAAGCATGTAAAACTTAAAACATGTTTTGTTCTCTAGATTTAAATTAGATAAGTTAATGCATGACAGGATAACAACCTGTCGAAACCTAACTGATCAACTAGATCTTAATTTAAACCAGTACTAAATCTTCAATCTTTTTAGTTAATGTGAACGTAAATGTTTAATATGCCACTTCTAGAGCCGTTAAAAAATTAGAATAATTTATTGCACTTACTTTTACAACTTACACTTTTAAATACAAAATATCACTAGTAATAATTCTATTTTTTTAGCGGTCTGTAATCTGCAAGATACGTTATCATTATCAAATTGTTATTACATTAAAAATCGGTACTAAAAGCAAATATAAATTTTAATTCTTCCCTACACTTTGTATATGCACAAGTCACACCTATATAAATTTATTTATGTATATCCAAAAAACGTAAAATGTTATCTCTGCAAGTCTTAAAAATTTTAATGTTATTTTAAAGACCTTTTATCAGACTATTTACACAATTACACATGATAATACATACAAGTGATGTGACGAACAATAGTTCAGTCACAAAAAAAATATTAGGCCAATTTGCAGCTAAATTTTATATAAAAACCACCAAGCCATCGCAGAAATAATAGGATAACTCATAAGTTCTTAATGACAACTTATTAATAGTAAACGACAAAAACCTAATCAACTAGAAGATCTGAATTTAAATTAGCACTAAAGTCTTAAACCTTTTTAATAAATCCCGGACTCGGATTTTGTACAAATTTGCAAAATTGCCTGGTTGATAAATTGAAACTGAAATTATCTAAAAATATGGCTTCTGACTATATTTTGAAGTTAGGCACACTATCAAATGCCTTCATAGAATCAAAATAAATTGCACGAATGGGGTTTAGAAGAAGAGAACAAATGGACCAAATTTTGCAAGATGTCACTCCAAAGAAAAGTTTTTGCTTGTAAAATAAATAAGATTCACGTTATGAAAAATTTAATTTTTTATACAGAGAGCATAAAAAATACGAAAACGATATTTTGCGTAAGAGTAAACATACCTTGTTTATCATTTTCTACCAAAAAACAAATAAATATGAAATATGTATTAAAATAAACCCTAACCCGAAGTACAAGGTTTCATTAAAAAATTTAAATATTAAAAGTATCCAGTTTTATCACATTATTTTCTTAAAGTCCCAAATAAATAGGGACTTGTTTGTCAATGTCTTTATTAAATACAGCAATTATTCCGATGTTAATATCGGTTGATCCCTAGTCGATTTGTCGAAAGTTGTTCTAACAACAACAGATTTAAAAAAAAAACTATATACTTTTACAAATACTTACTATATTCCTGTAATCAATGTTTAAAGCCTTCAATAACAAATTCTGACTTGAAGACTTGGGCCACTGAAAAGCCAATGCATGAGTCTCAGTGATATTCTTAATTTGGTTGAAGATTTTGTCTTTCTTTTCAGAATTCCTTTCCTCAAAATCACTTACGTTTACTCCACACATCGGAAACATTTCCTTAAGAATTTCTTGTGATTTGTCCAAGGCCTGTTTCTCATTTAAGAGAAGAACTTTTGGTGCATTAACTGTTGATGTGAAATCCCCAAATTCATCATCAAATAGGTGATTGTTTGATTCATTTTGGGATGTGGAGGGAAAAGAGGCAAAATTTTCAAAGTCTTCTTGTTGCACATTCATATTTGTCTGTTCAGGTAAAGATTCTTCTTTACTCAATGCAAAATCACCAAATTCATCATCTTTTTCATTTGTTGCTGACATGGTAAAATCTCCAAAATCATCATCATCTGCAAACTTACTAAAATCAGTTTCAAAGTGGCTTTGTGATACTGTTGTAAAATTTCCGAAATTGTCATCATGTGACTCTTCCTGTGATGTTTCCTTAGACACATTCTTAAATGATGATTCACTAACACTGCTTAAAGATACTACCAAAGACTTAATTGACTCATCTGTATTTTGGACCAGATCTTTGTTAGTAGCATCTTCAGTAACAGAAGGAAAGCTTGTAGTAAAATCACCAAAATCATCCTGTTCCAAGCTATCCGTTTGGCTTTCTTCTTTGTCTGATTTACAAATATTATTATTAACTAATGAAAAGTCATTACAGTCATCTTTCATAGAATTATCCACAATCTTGTGACTTACTCTGGCTTCTAACACAGAGTTAGTATTGTCAAAAGCTGATGAAAAATCTTCAAAATCATCATTAAGTTCATCAAATTTTGGAGGTCCTTGAGAAACTGTTATTGGGTTTTTACTAACTTCTGAACTGGATTGTAAAGAATCCGCTGAAAAATTACAGACATCAGTTGAATCTTCTTTAATTAAGAGTGTTTGAGATAAAATCTCTTTAGAGGCAATGAAATTATCATCATCAGATTTGAAGATATTGTCTGTTGACACATTATTGCCGTCATCATTACTGTTCTCACTTTTTCCTTTCTTAACTCCTTCTTGATCAATTTTTGAGTTGTTTTGAGCATTTAACTCTTCAAAATTATCTTCAGCATTATTAATACTATCAAGTTCCTCATCCTGTTGAGCATAGTTCTCTAGGCTATTACTTTCCCAGATATTGCCTTTAATCTCTGATTTGTCTTCAGAAATATTGCCTTCAAAATTGACACATTTCTTTAAATCTTGTGCACTAATATTTTCTAAAGATGAATCTATATTTATACATTTAGTATCAGTACTAACTTGCTCATGGATTTTATTATTCAAGGAAATTGTTTCATTACTTGTTTCTTCAAAATTTTTGCTACTAATGTCACTAGTTTCATTTTGGTTAGAGGTTGTCTTCATATCACAGTTAGTTACAAGAATTTCATTTAATTTCTGAACACAAGTCAGTTCTGTTTTTTCTAAATTATGACTAGAAGTACTACTGTTGTCATCTAAACTTGAAGTAGTATTATTACATAGTGGTAGTGATTCTTCTTTAAGATTTTCATCTTTATTTTTCAAGCATTCGAGATTGCTACTGCTTGTAATTTCACTAATACTTTGATTCTGACATGTATTTTTCTCAACTAAATTATTATCTACAGTGTTGTCTAAAACATTAGTGCCTGAATTTAATGAAATTACATCACCACATTTTCTCTTATCGTGAAAATCTTTTGGTTTGTCTAATGGTGGAGGTTCTGTTAGAATAACACCATTTTCTTTGCTGTTACTGTTAATATCATAAACTTCAGTTAGAACAGGGTCATCTATCTCAAATGGTTCTTTTGGTAGGTTGAGGGGTGAATAACCTATAGAACAAATTTATTAATAGTACCTACTTACTACTCAATTACATTCATTCTTTTAAATAAGCTAGCTAAACTCAAAACTGCAGAACATAATCTCTATATATAAATTTATGATTTTAACTACATGTCAATTTTATTTTAAGTGTTAAAATATTATAGAAGACAATAGGAATAATTATTAACTATTGTTAATTCAATTAAGTGTAAATTTTAATATGTATTGTTGTGACACGATCTATAAATGTTAAGCATAATTTTGTAAAAAAAGGATCTAATAAAGAATTAAGTAAGTATAAAAGAAGAAGCTGACTGACTGACTGATCGACTGACATATCAATGCACAGCCCACACCACTGGGTCTAGAAATTTGAAATTTTGCACAGAGGTTTCTTATGTAACGTAGGCATGCACTAAGGAAGAGTTTTTCAAAATTCAACCCCTAAGCAAAAAAAAATATTAGATGGTCCTATTAACTCAAAACTTCATAGAAGTACTCTAAAAATTAAATATTTAAACATGTGTTTTACAGTTTTTAATAAATCAACCCCGAAGGGGTTTAAATGGGGTTCAAAGTTTGTAATGGAGTACTTAAAATTGTTATAATGCGGAAGAAGTCACGGGCAAAAGCTAGTCTATATATAGGCATCCACTAAGGATAGATTTTTCAAAATTCAACCCTTAAGGGGGTGAAATAGGGGTTCAAAGCTTGTAATCATTGTTATACCGCAGACGAAGACACGGGCGAAAGCTAGTGTTTTATAGTTGTTAAATACAATGAACTAAGATTAAAAAAATGAAAGTTATCATCAGCAGAATAACTAGACAATAATGCTTTTTAAAGGTAATTACATGCCTAAAGACTTACTGTCGTCATCACAATCATAGGATAAGTTAATTGTCCCTGTAAAGTCACCAAACTCATCATCTTCGTGGTCATCGATATCAGGAGGTGGTGGTGGAGGGGAATCACTCAAAAGTGGAGGAATAATATTGGACATCTGTAAAGCGCAATAATAATCTATATTTATGGTATCTTCAGTAATCTAGGACTTAATTTGCGATTCCTTTCTTGTCAAATAAAAAGGTAAGTGAACGTACTTTGCACAATTTCTTTAGCGTTGTCCTAAGCCCTAAGGGGGTATCCTATTTACACTGTAAAAATATATGTAGTTTTTAGCACTTAAAGATAGGGTTCTTTAAAATATTTAAAGTAAATTCCACATCTGTTTTTATTTATTAAATTGACAAAACCTGTCACTCACTGAACTGACAGTTTTGACGAGGCCATTTTGTGGTTCTTAAGGTGCGTTTGAGATTAGCACTCGTTTCACTCCGGACGTACCTAAGTGCACTCCGTCCGTTCGAGTATTAAATTCGGAGCAAAAAGAGTGAATCCGCTGGCGTTCGGGTATCGAAAACAGAGTGAAAAGTGTTTACTCCAAAAGTCCCGTCTCGCTGAGAAGTACTTTAGGAGCGGGCATGCGTAACTGCGTTTGCAAATTTTATGGTTAAGTTAATTTTTTGTTTATGTCGGTTAAATTGGATAATTGGAATGTTTTCATTCTAAGCTGGGTTCATTCTAAAATGCATTTTAAGTTTTGGTCCGTTATTGATGGGACCGTTATTTCCGCAGAACTCTCAACTTTTTCTTCAGAAATTTTTTCGTTTTCGGAGCTTTCACAAAATTCTTCCTTGGCAAAGTTTAAAATGGGGATGAGAGAATTGAACATATTTAATAATTTTAATTAAATTCTTGGTCTAAAATTTAACCCATATGCAAGTCAAACACATGTTTATTTTTAAAGTTATGATTTTGCACTTTTGGCGTAGAGCGTTCGTCTTTGAAAGATTTACTCCCAAAACTCTGAAGTCACGTGACAAAAAATCTACTTTCACTCCACTCCAAATCCATTGGAATGTAGCTTATTTAGTTCGCCAGTAATAGCCTTAATCATGTGGGCTGAAAAATCAGCTACCATCAAATATCTAAAACCTTCGGAACTCTAAAAGAATATAGAGCATAGAGATTAAAGTAGTATCGATATATTTATGGAGTGTTCGCCAGAGCTGAAAATATGATTTCGAATATAAAATCTTCCTGGTTTTATTATTTTTAATAATGGATGTCCTTTGAGTTACTAGGGCCATAAAAACTTTTCATCTTGTTCAGAAAATTGGAATTAGAGCAAGTAGAGCAGCTCCAAAGAGATGCAGCAAACGAATACCCCATTTTAACTTTGGAAATCGAAAATAAATTGACAGTTGACATAGTTGAGTTTACATAACCTACAAATCCTACAGTAGTATTGGTATTCGTTGTTAAAAAGTGTTTTTTCCAAGAAAATTATTATTCAAATTTGTGGAATGGAGATTAGGGAGGATAATTTGAAGCCCGAAGATTTTAGAAAAATTATTTTAAATACTCATGAGCCCTTAGTAGTACAAAATATAATAAAATCTGATTTAATATCTTGGAATTTAGAGAATTGGAAAGAAATGCTTAAAGATGAATTATTAAAATTCCGTTGTGGCAAATATAAATACACCATAGAACCTCAGTGGGAAACAACTTGCTCATATAAACAGGCTACATTTGAAGAATTTTTGGATAAAATTGACTTGGATGATTGGTGGTACTTCGATTACAAATATTTATGCGAATATTTTACAGATAAAGAAGTTTTAAAAAAGGTACTTAAATAAAGTTTTAGGCTTAGTTAATTCGTGTTGTTTTAATACAAATATATTATCTTTTAGGACAATAAAATGTCAATAATATTGAAAGAGAAAATCAAAAAAAAATTTGTACACATAAGTATGTAGTTTTTTTACGTAGGTTTGAATTTTATAAATAAAAGTTCATCATCTCATTTCGAATTCCAAAGTTCATCAAAATAGGGAGAGGGGGTAAAGGTCGAATTTATTTAAATGTCCCCCCATTAACTCACCAAAATTTCATGAAAATATTTTAAACCGTTTTCGAGATGTCGTCTTGTAACACTTTAAAAAACTCACCCTGTATAGATAGATAAATACTAAAGTGGATATTTTTTTTTCTAGAAAATAGATTGGTCAGCACTAGGTTTTCCTGAAGCAACAGCCAATGAATCAACAATATGGATTGGTTCAAAAGGAGCACATACACCTTGTCATATGGATAGTTATGGATGTAATGTTATTTTACAAGTGTATGGGAGGTAAAAAAAAATATACATATATGTATTTCTCCATTTATAACTTGCACTTGTATGCATAAAAGGGTTTAAAAACTGGAATTCTCTTTTAGAAAACAATGGATTCTTTTTCCACCTGAACAAAACTTAAAACCAACTAGGATTCCGTTTGAAGAATCGAGCATATACTCAAAAATAAACTTTTTTAGTCCTAAAGAGGAAGATTTTAAAGGTAAATTAATAATAAAGAAAATTTGCCTACAAAAACTTGACCAAAATTTTAGTTTCATTTTAGGCCTAAGTAATTGCCGTCAAGTTATTCTTAATCCTGGTGATGTGCTAGTGTTGCCCCATAGATGGTGGCACTATGTTGAAAACCTAGATACTGCAATCAGTATTAATGTTTGGTTACCCTTGGTAAGTCACTTAATATTTAATACAATTAGGAATTTATCAAATAGTGCACATTTTTTATTAAATACTAATTTTCTGTAACTACCAAAAAATAGTTATAATGATTGAGCCACAGCCTTCTTGAACAAGGAGCCATGAAGCACACACTTTACATTTTTGTATATCGAGTGAGCTACATATCCGCAAATATTGTTTTGAGTAGATTCGTCGGTTTGACAATCTTGTAATAACATAATAACAGTATCATAATTTGTTTTACAGCCAGGTACACATTTCCAATCACAATCCAAGTCACTTGTTTGTTAGTAAAACTTCCAGGGAGGCACATCAACCACCCTTTACATAGTATATTAATCACTCTAAAGTAAAAATGTTTATAATTATTGTTCAACAATGTCGTTGCCGATTATAGAAAACAACATATTTAATTTAAAAAACCGCCGCGGCCGTTTAACTTTACCAAACCAGTAGGTATTTTTATTACGTGCGTATACGCTGTTTCCTTTTCCAGCCGCCGGGCTGTGTTGCCAAGTCATCTACTTCATGGCTCTCTTGTTTAGAAGGCTGTAACAGCTCATTACTTTTGTTTACTTTTTTAGCCTCAAGATGATTTGGAACGTATAAAGGAGAGTATTGCAACAATCTTAGTAAGGCAAATGGTAGCAACAGAAGATGGCTGCGAAGATATTGTTTTAAATCCAAATATGAAAGAAGTAAGTAGATTTTACATAGAATGTTGTAATATCATATTGAAAGATTTGAGTTGGAGTTCTGTAATATAAAAATAAAATAGTGTGATTATTTTACTGTAAATTTTAGGAAATGGTAACCTGTGGTCAAGCATTAGATATAATAATGGCCACTGTAGGTAAGAGTAAACCGAGGAGTAAACAGACAAATAAAATGTTTAAAGCTAGTTGTTCGACTACAAGAAAACTAGATGACGAATGTACTAAGGAAATTTTTAAGAAATGCACCTCTCTATCTGAAATTCCTATATTAAGTGACGGGGAATTCAAGTCCTTTTTGCAAAGTCGGACACGGAGATTTTCAAACACAGAATATTGTAAAAAGGAAAAGAAAAATTTACAATGTAAGAAAGTTATTGATTTTCTAGAGGTTGTGACTGATGATGAAGTGTTATCTTTGATTGCCAAGAAACTTATTGAGAAATTGTGATTGTATAATGTTACGAAGTAATGTCTGCGCAAGATATCTGCAACCGGCAAAAGAATTTAAGGAATGCAAAGGAAGGCTTAAACAACATTGCCAATTTGTTTATAAACCAGATGCGGTAAGAAAAGTTTGAATTTTACGAACGAAAAATTAAAGTTTTTTGAAATTGGTTACAAACAAATTGGCAACGTTGTTTAAGCCTTTCCTTGCATTCTTTAAATTCTTTTACCAGTTACAGATATTTTGAGCAGACTATGGCTGTTTTAAAAAGTAAGAATTAAGCTTTATATGTAATATATATTTTTGAATGAAACAAAATTTTTGTAATAAGTGCAAATTTAATAAATTAGCATTTAATTGTCAATTAAATGTATAATTTAAAAAGGAAAAAAGGGCATCGTAGAATATGGATCAAAAGTAATAAAAAGGAAAATAATAATCCTTTAACTAGCTCTAAGAAGTTGCATCGCCTTTATAGTGTTAGGACACTATCTTAAATCAGTTTTCTCCATAAAAATGGTTATTCAAAACATTTGGCTTATGGTGATTTATAAAATTAGGTAGGTACTTATCTTGATGAGCTTGAAAGCTGCCCGCTTGAATACCACACCAGTAACGGCGTCGTATAAGCAATAATTAGTGATAAAACACACACACACACACACACACATATATATATATATATATATATATATATATATATATATATATATATATATAGCATACACGTAATATGTAGTAAATGAGGACACACTAGTCCGGAACAAAAAATAAAAGATACGAATTTTTAATAAAAGTGTTTAATGAATATCATTATATAACTTTTTGTACAAATTCCTAAAAGCTGTTTAAATATCTATTATACAAAGTAAAATGTGTGTCAATACAGTAAACTATATAAGACAGTGTCAAAGTTAAAATTTTTATACCACATTATTTTAAAATATTGACTAGCATGCAAAGTTTACCAAAAGATTACTTTTCTTCATTTGAGAGTTTTGGGGGATTGCCACAAAAGTGAGTCATCTTTACATTGTTTTTGCCCTACACAAAAATACTTGAAAACAGTAAAAAACAATACTTTTATTAATGAATACGGTAGAACCCGTACTCTCTTTTGTTGTATGTTAACCAGTCAAATATACCTAATTTATTGAATTATAAAGCATTTAAATTTTTAATATAATTTGATATGAAACTGACATTTTTTATTACTTTTACTTACCAAAAAAAAATTCAACATAGAAAGTCATAAATGGATGGTGTTATGAAACAATCGTCTAATCCTCAAACGATTTTTGTTAAGATAATTAAGTTTAAAGTTTAACAGGAGCAAATAATAAACGTTTTGCAAAGTAATATCTCATTTATAATTAAAATAAATGAGGTATTACTTTGCAAAACGTTTTTAATTTGCTCGTGTTAAACTTTAAACTTAATTATCTTAACAAAAATCGTTTGAGGATTAGACGATGTTTGCATAACACCGACCATTTATGACTTTCTATGTTGATTTTTTTTTTGGTAAGTAAAAGTAATGTCTAATGGCCCTTGTCTTCGAGAACAGTTTTTTGCAGTGTATTGCTTTCAGTTTTGTTATTATGTCCAAGTAAGGCAAAAAATGTCAGTTTCGTATCAAATTATTGTAACAATTAACAAAAATCGTTTGTGGATTAGGCGATTTTTACATAACACCGTCCAAATATAAATGAGCACGAAACTGACGAGGTAGCGGGTTTGTAGCGAGTAAAGCTGATGTGTTTTGGACAAAAAAATAATAAAATTAACCTTATGCGGCAAGAGGGAGATTAAATGATTTAAAACCAGAGTTGCCACACACCTGGAAAACCGGGAGAAACCATTAATTCCATTCACCCTTTAAAAATCCTGGAAGTCATGGAATTTCTCTGTTACACTCGACTGTAACAAATAGATAATAGCAAACATTTTTGGTTTGTCACTAACTTTTCGGAACGTAGTAAGTATGCAAGTAAACCCTGCATCTTCTACCTTTCCTCTCAAATTATTGGCCGATATTCAGTACACGATACAATAAAGAAAATATACCTACAAGAGAGACTAACTAGAGAACATCCAGACCCGACTATTCTAGAGTTTAATCCCACTATCACAATAGGAAACTGATAAACCAAATGCAAATTATACACCATTTAACACTTTTTTACCCATAATACATCTAACAAAATAGTCTAATATGTACATACATGGTACAACTACTATGAGGTATATTAAATAGATACTTGCATTGCCAAAATGCGAAAAATTTAATGTTCTCAACACTGGCGTTTAACGAGATGTACGCCATGCGAACAATTTTTGACAGGCACATGACCTATTCTTATAAACAGGAAACGAGGAATAATACTAAATTACCGAACGTCGCTTATAGCCACCTGTCATCTCTACTTTATCACTATCGTTCTTGCTCCCATGCGCGTAATTTTCTTATATGTTGGGCGTGGCAATAGAATGATTTATAAATGGATAATTTTATTTGTTTTTAGCTACATAATCTAAGCTTTTTTATCCACATTCCTAAAGTTAAAGATGCTTATAATTTCTTATACCTAAGTCTTCCGACTTTCCAAATATAATCGGTAATAATTTACACCTACTTATTAAATTATTTAAGATTAGCTGAGGCAGTCATTCAATTTTACATTACTTTTGTTTATTAAGATTTATTCAGGTTTTTTAACTAAAAAAAGAGAGCAGATAAAAGGAAATAAAACAGAGAATAAATAAATTAATTCAACAACTACATTTAAATAAAAATTTCATAAATAAATAATAGTGAAGGGGCTGCATTGATCTTGCTGGGCCTCCAAACTGGGAAAAGAGGGTAGGGCGTGGGGGTTATATTCGGTTACCTGATACTTTAAAATAACCCCGGCTCTACAGGGAAAATTTTTCAATAATGATTTTTCTAAAAATTAATTTTGAAGGCACATTTTTTTTGAAAACACCTTGTTTCAAAAATAATTAAAAATACATTTTTATCACTGACTTTTAAACTGTAACCTAATAGTAGAGGAAATGTTAGTGACGAAAAAAAGATTGAAAAGGATTCTTAGTAAACCTATATAAAAACGTTTTTCGAAAAAATGTATTTTCGAAAGTCCCAAAAAAAATCGCACCAGCATCTCCTAGTAAAGAGAGTAAGCCCGCGGACAAAATCGCCCATATAATTCAAAGTCCAGTCAGTTCAGTCAATTAAGAAACGTTTAGCTTGTGAATTAATGAGTACGATTTTACTGCCGACGACTTAAAAAAAAGCTGGAATACAAACGCGCAAGTGTAGAGCCGGGGTGAACATAATATTTCACAAATATACACAGAGTCTACTGTACTGGCTAAAAAAGTTAAAAATAACTAACACATTAACGTAGAGAAGTTATCACATGATCGCAACATAAAATAGGTGGATCTGCCTATTATCTATACTATAAAATCAATTGATAAAATAAAAAATTATAAAAAATATTGTTCATGTGAAATTAAAATAAAAAAATCCTATTTTATGTGTTACGTGTAGAAGGCTCGTCAATCCGCCCTATAGGTTCTCTAAAATATACTTTGGGAACCCCTTAATAAGACATTTATCTAAATACCAACTAAAACACCTTGGTGTACACCTAATATAATTTCAATAGTTTTCAAGATAAATGTCGTCGAATATCGCTTAAAGAAAACTTCCATTATTAAACTATTAATCTCACAGCTCATCGTTTTAAATATAGAATGCCTTCATTTCCATGGGGCATACTTCAATATCATCGGCAATGTCAAGCTGTCGTTCCGTCTTGAGGAACGACAGCGTCGCCTTGTAGAGAGTATTGCTTTGTTTCTGAGGAAACAGGGACCTTAGGTTTACCTAGAAGAAAAGTAATTTTAAATTTATTTCAAAATTATTTGCACTCACCTCTCTTATACTATTGGATGCATATTTTGAAATCTAAGGTACCACAACCAGTACCAAGGATGTTATCAGATGCAATTACAAATTTTCCATAGGCACAATGACCCCACAAACTCTCGTAAGAATTATGTAAATTCGAGAAATCGACGACAAAAGTATATGTATTATTTTACAAGCATTTTAGATCTAAAAACCAAGGACTTTCCCACAATTTACCCACCTCATTTCATTACATATTCCTGTAAAATGCCTGGGTACTTGAAGAACTCCGCAACCTCCTTTGCATCTTTCAAAAAAAAATGAATTGTATCGTGTCCCTCGCGTTTACTTTCAAACAACCCCCCGTAATTGTGAAACATTTGAACTACTCGCTTTACGAGGGTTGTTGAAAAAGTCTCAGAACAATATTTTCTTAAAAACAGTTTCACTTGGACAGAAAAGGCATTTTGCAAGAAAATTATAGCAAAATTAAGTTTCTCTCATTCTACGAAAGCCCTGGGTTCCTATACTTAAAAACGTAGAAAATAATATCGTCAGTGGAAAGGTAAAAGGTCTAAAGCGCCACGTCGGAGAGGTGGAACTGTAGACCTTTTAGTGGAAAGGTAAAAGGTTTAAAGCGCCACGTCGGAGAGGTGGCGTTTTAGACCTTTTACCTTTCCACTGACGATATATAAAATTTAGGAAATATTGATAATTTCGTCATTATAGAATTCAGCAGGACCAAGAATCTTCCTTATTTACCAACCTTCAATACAAAATCAATCATATAATTCTTAATTTAGAAACGTAAAATGAAGAAAAAGATAGTTTTGAGACTTGTAAAAGAATCAGAATTAAAAATTGAAGATAGTAACAGATACAATATGAAAAAGAAAATTAAAATATAAAAAAACACGTCATAATACTCTTGCACTTCCCTTACATACAGTGCGGAGCTAAAAAATATCGCCACTTCCTGTTTATTTTGAGTTATCAGCATTTGCATATTGTTTAATGAATCACTCTGTATATTTTGCTTGTAGTAGGAATCTGTTTATTGTCACTATTTTTACTTGGTTTATGTTGTACTGTATATACAGGGTGTTACAAAACTCCTAATTGAGGGGCTCACCCATCGTTGCATGGACGATTGTTAAACAAATAAAGATCTATCTATCTACCTATTTACACCAAAAAGTTCTACGTACATGTACAATCATTAAAACCCTTTGAGCTACGAAATTTCGTCCTAATATGCTCGAAAATTAACAAAGCAGGGCAACATTGTAGAACCACACTGTATCTCTCTTACTTTTTGCTCTTACGATTATATCCTTTTTTAACCTTATGCTAATCACTCTCGTCTTTCAGTTTGGCCAATAGCAAGGCTCGCTGCTTCTCTAGCTCACTCTCACTTATCTCCCCACTCCTGGCCCTGTCCGAAGGAGAACTGGATCTCCTCTTCCTTTTATGCTTCTTCTTCGAGGATTTCTTCTTTTTGCTGACGTATTCTAGCTCGCTCTCAGATTCGGGAGTCGCGCTGCGGGATCCGTGTTTCGATTTTTTGTATTTGTCTTTGTCCTTTTCTTTCTCCTTCTCCTCGGACTCGCTCGAACTGGTACTTCGGTATTTCTTGCTCTTTTTCTTCTTCGATTTGCGAGAGCGAGTGTGATGATGCGAGCAGGATTCTTCCATTTCGTGTTGGAATTCCTTATAGATTCTCTTTCTTTCACCATCGTCTTCGAACGCCTTAAACTCCGCTTCTTTTTCCATTTTGGACTTGACATCATCCCAAGATTTCTCAAAATCTACGTTTAAGTCTTTCAGCAGACTCTTGAAGGCGGTTTCCAGTTTCTTGATTCGTTTCGTTTCTTCCTTAAGTCTCTCTTTTTCCCTCATTTCGGCTTTCTCTAACAAAGAATTATATGTTAGTTTGACATTTCCAGCGTCTAGAGTGGCGCTTCGCTTGTCTTCGCATATTACCGTCGCGAACATGTCAAACGTAGTCGAGGCTCTCACTTCAAAGTCCTTTTCTCTGAGGATTTCCTTGATTATCTTCTTTTCGTCGTGGAATCGCGACTTCCACATAGAATTTGAAGAGGTCTAGAGGAGTTGAACCAGACTGACCTAACATTGCTGAAAATCGTATATCAGCTGATATAATGGGGTAAAGTTCCACCCACAGAGACATGGAGGTTAGTTTGCCTTCTTCGTGTAAATGGTCTAACAGTGACAAGAATTGATCTCTATTTTTTCGAGCCTGGCGTCTTCTCCGGCGTTTTTCTCGTATGTAAATGTATGAAGAAAGGTTGATTATAGTGTAATTTGTAATTGTTTTTATTAAAATGTAACCGGAAGTGACGTCACAATTCTACGTTCCCGGCCCCGTGTCCGTCTATGTCAGTGCTAACTCACACATACAAAGTTCTTTGGGTGTTTGATATGTTAGAAATTTGCCGGTCGGTTTTTAGACTATTAGTAACATAATTATAAACCTTACCTTCCCATCGCTCAAAGGAAACTGCTTAATCAAGACCTTGTCCATAAAGCAGGTGTCCAAAAACTGCCTGTGCAGCACCAACCCCGTATGATAAGCACGTTTCATAAATACGTTCGTTTTAAACGTAGGTACGGACATGTCGACTCCCAGTTGAAAAGCGGGAGCGTAGACGTCCGCCCGATTTTCCTCGTCGTCTTGCATTTTAATGAGCTTCAGAAGCGGGTTCAGAAGAGTTTCTGTGGCGACGCTCGCCGAAACGGTAGGGAAACCGGCCGGGTGGTCGGTTACCGTTGCCTGAAATCGAAGCAATTTTGAGTACTAAACTAAATGCAAAAAGAAACCTAATATCACATATAATACACAGGGTGAGGGTTGAAAAGATTTAAATCAGCTGATTAAAATCATACCAATTGTTGTTCCAAAAAAATAACTAAACATACCAGTGTACGATTGTGAATTAAGATGGTATTTGTTTTATTTTTCCATTAAACCAAAAATACATAAGTTTATAGCACAAAAGAATTATAAATATTTATGTTTTTATTTAAACGATTATTTACCGGTGATTATTAAAATAATTATATCATTAAAAAAATATAAAGTTGAAATAAAAGCTTGGATATCAACAACAAACGATTTACAGAAATTTTTGGAATTACTTTATTATTTTGTATAATATAAAAATTATGTATTTATTTTTCTCTAAGGATCTTAAATTATCTCTCTTGCCCTCAAAAAGAAATTTGTATATATGTACGTATATTTGAATATATATTTTTCAATTAAATAATTTAATGTTAAATATAAGATTTCACCCAACAAGTACTTCTTCGGGGGTTTGATCAAGTTTATTAATTATTATGGAAGGCCCGCGATACATCTAATTATGTATATATATATATATATAATTTAATTTTAGCTTTAAAAAGCAGAATAGAAAAACTTGTTCACCCTACACTTAAACAAAAAAACTTTAAAATTTTGGAAAATATTCTTTTAGAAAACTCATATCCAATACAACTTATCAGACGTATATTATATAATACTAGAAATGACAACATTAACACTCCCCAACATAATAATATTATTACAAACAATTCACAATTTTATGGTTCTATCCCATATATAAGAAATTTAAGTCCTAAAATAATTCAAGTATTTAAAAATGAAAATATTAAAATTTCACAACGTAATATAAAATCAATTAATCAACTTTATAGCAATTTAAAGGATAAAGATCCTATTTTTAATAAATCTAACTGCGTTTATAGTATTCCTTGCTCTAACTGTAACAAAAAATATATAGGACAAACTTCACAGAAAATCTCTAAAAGAATTAGTTTACATAAAAGTGACTCAAGATTAAACAAAAAATCAACTGCACTCTCCGAACATTTAATTGACACTGGACATACCTGTAACTTTAACGACACAAGAATTTTACACATTGAAAATAATCTAAATAAAAGACTTTTTCTAGAAATGGTTGAAATTAATAAAGAAAGTTGTCCTATGAATAAAAAAACTGACTTACAAAATTTAAGTTCCATATATTCCTTTATTTTACATATAGACAATAATATAAATAATATAAACCAAAATTTACCATAAATATTTTTAGAAAATTAAAAAAAAAAAAAAAAATTTTTTTAATTTCATGAATAACGTCACATTTTTGACAGATGTTAGAAAATCATGAATACCTTCCCATATATTTTTTTGTCAAATGTCTGATTTCTACCTCTTGCATCAAGTTAACATATTTTTTTTCCAATTTTTTATTTACTGTCAACTTCAAAAAATATTGTCAAAATTCCAAGTAGAATATTTTTCAACCAATTTTTTCATAAAATTTCGAAAATTAGCTGTCTTTATATTTAAATATAATGTAAGTTTTACTAATTTCCTATAATTTTAAATAATAAATTATAAATTAATTTAATTTTTTAGTGCCCTGAGGAAGAAATGAAACATTTCGAAAGCTAGGCACATTATAAGAAAAATATAATAAAGACTTTCTGGCCGAATCCCCGTAATCTTTATTTCATTTATATATATATATATATATATATATATATATATATATATATATATATATATATATATGTGTAAACTTTATTATTTTATCCTTAGTAACATACCTGGCAAGGTTCAGTCTTTCTCTCCACTAAAATCCTGAGCACATGTCTGGTCGGGTGATTGTCAAGCACACCCTGACCCAATCCCAGGTTGTCGTCCTGTTGTAGTCGCCTGTCCATCATAACCTCAATTTTGCCCTCGCTTAGAGAGCCGCAACCCAATGGGGTGCTTGATAAAACAGAGAGACGAGTGGTCTTATCTTCGATATACGCTTTGGTTGGTATTGGGTAGTAGTTCGCTTGCAGAGGCAGTTTTTTAAAGCGTTGCCTTTTTACAATCTGAAACATTTGTTATTTTTTATTATTCAGGAATTTTGGAACGTTTGTCATACTAAAACTGTTCATATAATGTTTTACCGAAAGAACCTCGCCCCCCAATCACAAAAATTCCTTAAGAAAAAATTAATTCCTTAATAATTAGAAGATAAAGTTAATTAAAGATATTTTTAATAATTAGTAGTAATTATGTAATAAATACCTGGTATCCATTGACGTCGGTAAAGAATTCATCTTTACTATCTATGTTAGTAGCCAGTCTCATCACTAATTCAAAATTGTTAGTATTTTGAATGTCCACCGTGTTTTGGAATTCAATACCTAGACTATCGGCACCTAAAAACGTTTGATTCTTGTAAGAATTTTAGTATATATTATACAGGGTTTTCCTAAACTTCAAGCAAAAATTTTAGGGTGACTTATGGTTCGATTTTAAGTAAGGTATACAGCGAATGAACCGTTCCAACCTGAACAAATTCCTGCGAATGCATTCGACCGAATGCATTAGGCATTGAAAATGAAGCATTTAGGACATATATTTATATACCCTTTTTTAACATAAAATCAGCAAATGAATCATACCTTGAAACATTTACTAGGGGTAAAACTCTGTATTTAGAAAAAAAACATTACATAAAAATATTACTAACTTTGCTTTCAACTTACCTACAGTATTATACAGTATAGCTCTATGATGCACATAAGGAAGCTGAACTGTAACTGATGACACTATTGGTCCTTCAATAACATTAACCATAGTGTTTTCGACTTTCAATGGTACCGCATCACCATCTGGTAAAAATAGATATGCGCCACTTCTATCGACAGGCCTATGGGCCACACCATACCTACAAGGGACGAGATTTTATACAGGGTGTAAAAAATTAGCGTACCGGACTTCAGGAGGTGAAAGTACTGGTAAAAAAAAGCCCATTAGGATCTTGGAAACTCTAGGAGATGTAGTTAGTCAACATAAAACTTACCTGGCAAAATCTAAATGCACGGGAACAGTCGTAGAACCAGTTTTAATCGCTTTCAACAGCCCTAGTTTGTTAAAAGACGCCACCACTCTGCCGTTCTGGAACGTGAACTCGCTTGCACTTTCCGACACTTCAGCTTTGAAACCTTTCGGCGCCACTACCTCACCGTACTGATTGTATATCTTGACTGTAGCTAAAATGGTCTCCCTGAAAAAAAATATTGCAAAACGTTAAGTTTGGCATCAAAATTATTGCGTTCATGGTCTCGATTGGCTAGGCGCGCCGTGTGAAGTATATGCCACGTGTAGTTGTTTGGCCGCGCTTGTTTGGCACATATACATAATATGGACTTGTTTTCCTGCACTCAGGAATTGTAAAACTCTTTTTTAATAGATCACATGACTTCAAAAACCCTCTGAAATTGCTGTCCGCCTTATCACCAAAAGGATCGTTCAGAAAAATCTGAATATTGAGAATTAGGTGTAGATTGAACCAAAATTATCAAGATTGAAAAATTCTAGCGCGATCAACTGTTGTAAACAATTTAATTGTTTATTTCGTTATAACTGCCGAACTAGTGGTTTTAGAGAAAAAGTTTTTCGACAAAGAATATTTCCCACGATTCCGATGTAAGGAACGACTTTCGTCCTTACACGTTTTTCAATGCTCCGCGCATACGCGATGTGATACGTTGGTCTTTGTGAAATTTTATGAAAAAATTCGGTGTTTCCATTATTTCGAATAAGTACCCAAAATTATTTACAAGATTTAGGGAAAACACAAGTTATTTCAGCTTAACAACTTACTCTGGTTTATTTTCTTCATGAACTGTGGTAATCGTATAAGTAACAATGCCAAATGCAGGAATGTTGGAGATAAATGATAGTTCATACTTTGTCTGTGACATTGTCGATCCGTATTCGAAGATCGGCGACACCTGACAGGTTATTCTTTTACCGCGAAAATCAAAAACCTATAAAATTAAAAAATGGTTAAAAGGGCTTCAAATGTAATTCATTTATTGTCTTTTTTGTATGTGACCAAACTGGCCAAAACCAACACTGACTTACCTCAACAAAGGGGGAGTTAACTTGAAAACTGACAACTTCATGCCTGGCAAACGCCAACGAATTGTATATGACAACTTTCTTGGAAGGCAAATCGGGAAGACCGATGGTAATCTGCATCCGTTCTGGTAAGCTATTGTGCGAGTGCCACACGTCCTCGAAACTGTAGTAAGTCACATCTTGGTCGTACGGCCCTTGGGAGCCGGTACCTTCTAAGAGGATGTTGGTGCAAAGTTGAATGACTCTTTGACAGTTGTGGATGGACTGTAACATCCTGAAATGAAACATTTCACCGGGAATAATTTTATAAAAAATCGGCAGAAGTTTTCGCACGAAACTTCTCATGCGAAATCAAGTTAAGTGTAATAAAATTTGAAAATGCACTCTCAGCCTATCTTACCTCTTTCCATAATCGACCACAACATGATCCTTAGCCGTTCCAGTGATTCCATCGTGATGCTGAAAGAGTGATAGAGATTGTCTGGCACTAACCAATAAATGCTCTAATCCGTTCGTTTTGTCAGTGATCCACTCGGCTCCAGGTTTACCGCTGTGGTGTGTTAACGCGTGCAAAGTTTCAGCAGCTCTGAAACGAGACATTACTATAATACATTGTCGATAATTAATAATGGGCGACTGGCACACGAGTAAGTCAATTTTACACTGTTTTTGTCCGCAATTATAAAAGTTAACACGGAACTGACAGTTATATAACGTTTTTCCTAAGAAACGACTTACCTGATGTAACTAAGAAGCACTCGATCCATACGTTTATAAAACGGTCTTGAAGTATAGTATCCACTCCAATAGTGATCGTCTCGGTCTGCATAAGTGAAGAAATCGCCAGACAACGTGGGAAATTCTTGAAGTCCTTTCTCTTTCTTAACCGCATTGAAGTAGTCTGAAAGCGTTCCAAATTGTGCCTGAAATCATTTGAAATTTGAAACGTTGTGTTTTAAAGCATTTATAATTCAACATTTTTGTATTATTACTAATTTTATGTTGTTTTATGTGTTTGAAAAAAAATGTTACCCACCTGAACATTTAAATTTAAATTAGCGTTCATATAGTCGAATAACTTTTGATAATTTTCAAACTGCACATCCCACTCGGTAGGGTGGTCATATCTAAAATCGTCTCCCAATGGCGCGAAAACAACATTTGTCTTGTACAACTTAGATTTTTTTCGGTATTGATCCAACAACATCTCGGCTCTAAAAAACAACAAAAAAATATTATGTAAGAAAATAAAATACTTATATAACTCTTGAAAAACGTATAAAATTAGCTATATGGGTATGTCTTTGTTTTGAGGTGGAGTTTATGTTGGCTCCGCCCATTGGAACTGCTATATATAATTTCTTTAGGTGACACAGGTAGGGTTAACAACGCCTACTCGGGCGGAGCTAAGTGATGGAACCGCCCAATTGGGGAAGAGCTTGGGACTGACTACAACCATAGTCTACAACTCTATAATGTTTTGTTTTATATTTTACTTAAAAACTAAATAAAAATATATAAGTTTTTTAAAATTTTAATAGAGGGTTTTTTTACTGATTTTATGTGTTTCTTTTGCTACCTGGTTTGGGCACAGTGTGTACATACGTTTCTGTACATAACCTATAAGATGTTGCTTCATTTCCGATTTATTTTAACTGGCAATAATTATTGAAAACATTACCATTACCTTGCAGCTACATTCTTGTCTGTAATGGGTTGAGGAGCTACTTTCCAAGGACATGACAATCCGTGATTTGGTAATCTTTTAAAGTCAAATTGACAACAAATTTTGGGATCAGGCCCACAAGTGTGGGGTATATCATATCCGTAGAACGGCATCATATGACAAAACATATCCGTTTGGCCTGAATCATCTAAAAAATACATTTTATAATTTATTTTTGCTGATTAATTCAGTCGTTCTACAGGGTGGTCCAAAACTAGTGGGATATAGAGCAACAGCAAACAATACATGGTGTTAGGGGTTAGGGGTTTAACTCCAAATATTTTAATACGTGAATTTATGGATTATTTTAAACAAAAAAAGTTTTAAATAAGCATTATAAGCTTATTTCTAAACTAAGTTTAGAAATAAGCACCAACAGAATAAGATCGTTGAATTAGCACATAAGAAAGAACATTAGTGTAGTGCCTACTTATAAATATGGTATGTTTTTACTATTTTCCTATTAAATTGCCTTAACTATATGCATAAAAATAATTACAGTTCTGAAGATGGTTTAAAAGTTAAATAAACCGAAACGTCAACAGGATAGTTTTTTAATTCTAAACTAATCGACTGATAAACCCAGGAAAATTCAAAAATATTTGCCAAACACGACCAGGAAAAAATAAGTAAAATTATAGCCAGAGCCACTATTTTACCACCACTTACCCCATAACTGCCTCCACCTAAATTCCAACTGCTGAGTCCTAGCGAGCTCCTTCTTAACAGAATAATGGACTCTTTGGATGAGCATATTCTGTAAACCGCTGCTTTTCAGGACGGCCGGTTGAGTCAGACTCATACCGAAAGGGTCGATCGACCAGTGACTGACCGGCGTGACGTTGAGATTCTCCTTCAGCCACTGGTGTCCCTCTGACAGTTGGTGAATTATCGAGATAAAATGAGAATTGGCCTCGTCGTTCATGACCCATCCCCCGGTAACGATTTCCAATTGGTTGTTTTGTACCAAACTTCAAAATAAAAATTTCATCTTGGTGAATATCTATGGTTTTATAAAGAGCTAAAGTTGTTATATCTCAGTGAGTACTAAACCAATTTGGAAAATAGTTTCACTGGCCCATATTTTGGAACTTTTTAGTGTTCTGGGAAACGGAACACATGGAATCACTTCGGTGTCCGTCCGTCAGTCCGTCCGTTTGTCACAGGCGATTTTCTCTGAAACTATTCGATGTAAAAATTTGAAATTTAGCACAGAGATAGAGTGTGGTGGCTCAATTAAAGACGTGAAGTATAAAAAGTTGAATTTTGATTCTAGGGGTTAATTTCGGGGGGTAAATCTAAGTATTAACGTACCGTGGGCGTCTGAAGAGAAGGGAAATCTAGTCTATTGACAGGGGATTTAAAGGATTGGAGGTTGGGACTTGTTTTGCAAGCAAGGAAAAAGAGATTAATTTACAAGGAAAGAAATGTTTGTTTTAATACAGTTTAATTTATAATCACTTGTCTTAAATATACCTTTACTAAATTTTCGTACATTTGTTTTTTTATTATTTATAGAAAACATTATTATCATAACAATCACGAAATTCAATTATCTATCACGAAATTACATGTAGTTTTTCTTCTTGCTGCTGTATTTTTACCAAAAAAGTATCAGAAATCTGACATAATATATATGAGAGTGTGTTTATAAGATGTGGGTTCTTTGGGCTATTAATAAGAAAAGCTTTCCATAAACAACAAGTTAATTGTCAAAAAGTATTAAAATTATCATGAATAATTAGTTTACCCTACATACATAAAACACATTTGCTGTCACTGGACATACCTGTTGACAATATCCTTTTGCTCTTGATCCAGATCATTCCACCACATCGAAAAGAAAGAAATCTCCGCCCATATGAATTTCCTACGACGATCTTCAGGCAATTTCTGCAACATATTATTTAAAATATGTTTCGTCTGAGTAATATAGTATTCGTCCAGAGTTCTCGTCCAGCCAGGATCATTATGAGAGTGCGGCACAACAAAAACTTTCAGTTTATTCTGTCTATTCCAATCTTTTTCGTCTACTTCAATCCGCCAACCCTGCTTCCAAACTCCACCGTCGGGATTGTCAAATGTCAAAATTTTGTACATGTCCAGCATTTGGACATTAGTCTTGGGTTTATAGTTGATGTGGAAAGGACATGAGGAGCTGCAAGTAATATTAAAAGAAAAAGCATTGTCATAATAAAATTAAATTCAAAAATATGTGTCATTAATTCATGGTTCTCAATGCAAAAATAAACTCATCGGCATAAAAGTAAGGGTCCAGCTAAATACAATTTCAAATTATATTGTAAAATTTTCAAATAAGAAGGTGTTTATTCATGAAACAGGACTTAAGCCCTACCCCGATTTTTACGTCATGTATTATTGAAATCCGAATTCTAAATAAAGAGTAGTAAGGTTTTCTGAACCATTGTGTAGTTGATAAAAAACACTAATAAAACGACTTTGCGTTCTGTTTTTTGACTTATGTCGCACTCTCTACTTTAATGCAATGATGCAAAAAAAAAAGAAAATAATCAATAATTAAAGGACAATACTAATTTATGCAAATTCTAGTCCCATATTAACTGTCTTAGTATAGTTTATAAGATTTTACAATTTTTATAGATCGCCTACCGGTGCGCGACGCGGCGGTCTATAACCCCCGTGATCGGGAAAAAAAAATGTTCACCATTTCAATTTTCTTTTCTCGAAAATGGTCAGAGAGGAAGCAATCGAATTTTCTGGGTTAATAGAGGAATAGTGTGACTAGATTTTGGTAAAAAATTCAGTTATACAGGGTGTATGGTTTCGGAGCTATTAAACGTCAAAGTCGAAATTTACGCGGTTTCATATGATATCGATTACAGGTCGCAAACGTGAATTAAATCGATTTAAATTTTCGGAGGTTGTAGAGGACCCGGAGCTTCAGAACCCTATTATAAATGATGAGTATTGGAAAATGTTAAGTATTTTTTTTTAAGTCAAAATGCCATTTGCAGACCGCTTTATAACTTAATAACTCGAATAAATTAAGATTTACCTATAAGGATATATCTTACCTAACGCGCATTAAGTTGGCAGGAATTAAAAGCCTTGAAAGTCGCAGGTGTGAGGCCTTAGTTTTATTTCTGTATAAATTATTGAATGGTCAATTTGCATACCTAAACTTTGTCGTTACAGCTGCAAGGGTTAAGTCTTTTGCCAAATAAAGAGTGAACATTAGCATTAGTAGAACATTAATACAAAATACAACCAACAACAAATTGATTGCACTTCTTAACTTCATGTTATATAAACAAATGGCAGATAATAAAAATAGAAAGTCAATGGATCATATCACTTATGTACCTATATCAGTACCTAAGTCAAGCTGATCATCATCAATATGAAAATATAACTTAGGTAAGTACGTAGATACTTGAAAGATTGAAAAAACTGATTAAGCAAAAATCCACTTTAATTTGAAAGATTATTGACTTTGTCATATTGACAGCTACTTATTAATTTAAGAAGTTTGATTTCTACAGACTAAACCCAAACTTATTTAAGTGTGCCAATGAATATTTATAACACTGATGTTTTAATCAATTCACAGAAAAAAAAAACATCTTTACAGTAGGTATGTATTTTTCCCTTTGCAGGAAGGATATTGGCTATATTACCTTTGTCTTTTCTAATTGTTATATATTTAGTAATTTTTGCGTAAAAGCCAAAAGATATGTTCTAACTTACCTTGAACATGTTACAAAACCTTTACAAAACTTAAGTACTTACCTATAGATCATTTCTGAAATCTCAGTTTGCAGTTTTATAGGATAAGGAGCCACCTGCTTGTTTTGATGTGAATTTGTACTTGAACTGAGCATATTTTGCATTGCAACTTGTATTTCAGCAACAGCATTGTGGTGTTTACTAAGGTCATCTTCAAGCTGTTTTATTCGATCTTCAAAATGTAACCATTGGTTCTGATAAAAAAAGAGAATCTGAACTCGCACTTATATTTAATTACATTTTTTGGCAATACAAAGTTTATCAGCTTAAAACTGACTGATTAAAAAATGCAGGTAGGTAAGTACCCCATTATCCCAAGGTCGACAGTAATTAATTTATACATTTCCTGATTTGGTCGCTGTGAGAAATTTTACATGGACTTATCTCGGTTATTTAAATGTTATCTATAAATGAATTATGAGAACGTTAGTAACACTGCAAATCCTTTGTGATTTAGGATAACATGCTTGTAATAAATAGAAAAAACTTACATCTTTAAATTCCTGTGTTATTGTTGTCTTTTTTACTGAAAGGGTTAAATCCTTGGCGGTATAAATAGTAAACATAATTATTAAGATAATAAGAGAGCCGAAAACCACTACTGCTCTTTTTAATTTCATTTTTGCAAAGAATAGGCTTACAGACTAATACAAATACAACTATAATATCACTTATGGTAGTAAGTCAAGCGTATCAAGAATAAAAACCGGCATGAATATACATTATAACATAATCTAAGTATGTCGGTCAATGCACCTATGGTTAATTAACACACTGAAAAGCACAGTTAACCATTTTTTAACCAAATTTATTATATTTGTTGGATTGTTGATTTATCGCGGACATGAGGAGACTTGACAGCCACCCGACAATCATATGGAGTTTGACAAGCCAAGTTGACGTTGACATTTCCACCAAAAGTGGAACCGTGAAAACTTCGATAATTTAACAGCCCTACGTTACAGCTCATTGAAACGTCAACGTCAGATTTGACAGTCTTGATAAAATTCTATAAATTAAAATAATTTATAAACACATTTGTTGTGGGACTGAAGGATTTTATAACATTTTAAATTTTATTCATAAAATGTCTTGCAACCATTGTGATACCAAATTTAATTTTTTTCACAAGGAGGTAAGTTACTAACTTAATTTTCTTTCAACATCTTGGAGTTAGTTCAAGGCTCGTCCTCTGGTGTTATAGACTCAACAACACTATAAAGTGTTTTTTCTTTAAATTACAGCTTTTAGGCCTTCAATAGAACGAGAGCCATTTGAGATTATAGCATTCTGTCATAGTATTCTTCAAATGGCTTCTGTCCTTTAGTTAAAAGTTGGCACATTATTTATTTATTATTAGCTTCCGCCCGCGGTGTAATAATTTTGCTCCGTTACAAACTTTGAACCCCCATTTCACCCCCTTAGAGGTTGATTTATTAAAAACTGTAAAACAGGTGTTTAAGCATTTATGTTTTAGAATACCTACTTCTATGACGTTTCGAGTTAATAGGACCATCTAATATTTTTTCTCCGTCCAAAGTTTGAGCCCCTGTTTCACCCCTAGGGATTGAATTTTGAAAATCCCTTAGTAGAAGCCTATGTTATATAAGAAACCTCCGTGTAAAGTTTCAAGTTTCTAGACACAGCATTGTGGGCTGTGCATTGATGTCAGTCAATCAGTCAGTCAGTCAGTTTCTTCTTTTATATATACATATAGAGATTAAGGGCCTTTATTTTTTAGTTGGGTTGTGCAAACTGTGGCCTTTCCTTCTGTAACAAGTGCCTAAAACAGAAATGTAAGGTACCATCGAAAGGTTCAGGGGAATTAAATGTTTGTCGGGTATGTCATTCAAAGTTAACTTCGGGATCAGTTAGTGAAGACATCATAATGCCACCAGACAGATTTTTAAAGTAAGTTGAAGCGTGGAATTTCCATAGTTAAAACTGTTTTGAATCATAAATCTTGTAATGCTTTGGAAAAATAAATATCCAGAAATGTTAATTCTGTTTTTGTAAAACCATTATAATTTAAAAGAAAGGTAAATTTTGTTTTTTTTTTCATCAGGAGGTTGGAAACTTTAGAGAATCCAGCAGCACCTCCAATAACAGTATATAAACACGATCCCAAAATTAATGCTTTAAAATCAGGCCTGTCTTCAGCTGATCAAGGTCTAGTCGACAGGCTGGAAAAATTAAAGGAAAAACAAGTATTGCCACCGTCAGATAGTGAACTAAGGGAAAGACTTGCAAAGCTAAAAGGAGACAGTTTTGGAAGTACTTCAGAAGCAAATAAACCTGTAAGGATAGATAATATTAGTGGAGACTGAGCTAATTTTCCCCACTAATTAAAAATGTTTAATTTTATATTTTTCAAGCTTATTCTACCAGACACCCGTAGCGATCAAGAGAAAATAGATTCTTTGATAGAACAGTTTACATCTGAAACAGAGATTGAATCAGTCCATCAATCACACGATGACCTGGGACAACGATTGGCAGTTTTAAAGGGAGAGGAGTTTAAGAAAAATAAGGTGGACCCTGATTCAGATGAGCCAGATTCTGAGGAAGAAATTAGAAGAATAAACAAAAAGGTATGTTAAATTTGGTCACAGGGAACCACTTTTTGCAAAGACGTAAAATATATAAAAACAATATTAAATTTTAATATCTTTATGTGTATATGCTGGAAAGTCTTGTTGATTTTTATAACAAATAACTAAGCTACAACGTTAAAAAAATTATAAAATAGTGGTAATAAGTGCTGAATACTGCTTGTAAAACCCAAATATACGCCTATTTTAGATTATGGCTGAAGTATCCCTCGATCAAAAATATAAATTAGATACCACAAAACCATCAGCTGATGATGATGATGATGAAGATAATCTCCGTCCATCTTCACCAGAACTTCCTTGGTGTGTTCTCTGTAACAATGACGCCAGATATAGGTGTTTAGACTGCGGTGGCGACCTCTATTGCAGTTCGTGTAATACTGAAGTACACAAAACTTGGGGTGATACGGATCATAGGGTAGTTGCTTATGAGCCCAAGTAATTTTAGAGTATTATATTGTATGAAATTTAAAATATTGCTCTTTATGATAGAAAGTACTTTTATTCCAAATATAATTAAACGCACCTACCATGCTTGATCAATACTTTTATCAATTATGTCTGCCTTAATGTAAACAATCCAAAAAAATAATTAATCCAATGTCTTATATAGTAGTTTAAAATTACAATTTAGTTTGATTTTTAATTTATTTAATAAATATATTTTATTAAAGCAGTATTATTATTGTAGGGGCATGAGCGCCCGCAGGGGGGGCAGGGGGGATGTGGCCCCCTCCCTAGGTTTGTCATACTTTTTAATTATTAGTAATACAATTTTTAAATATATATATATATATATATATATATTTATATATTGTCACACCCTATTTTAAGGGTGCAACTAGGGGCGTAGAGGTATCGGAACCCTAACTAGATTGAAACTAAATGTGATTTTAAAAACAAACTTAAATCATTTATTTACATAAAAACAGGAACATTAAATGACATACAAAATACAGATTTATGCTATTACTCTCGAAAGACAACTTAATTTTATATTACTTACATTAAATAGTTGAAGATCATTTCTTCTACAATCTATCACAATCACCAACGTATCGGACCGAGGATCGTGCACTAGTGTCCTTTCCGACTCTTGTCTCTTCGATCGCCCTATTACCTCGTCAGCAATTTCAGAGTAAGTATATGTTCCTATTTTTGCTTATATCTAATTAAATGACTGTAGATATCAATATCTCATTTCGATATAAATAATAAGTATATATCGATATAACAATGTCTCATTTTTAACTTGTACAACCCAATGTACATATTTGTACTTAACCATGTTTTTGGTTGTTTTGCATTAAAAGTTTTGAAAAAAAAATTATATTGAATCTTAATAGATTGGGTTCAGATTGTTTATAATAAAAGCTTCTATTAATTTACAGATTTACCTGACCTTTTTGAAACTCGAGGTCTATATTAAAATAATTTTGAACAGTTCATTTGCTTTATTTGTTCATCTCTTCTTAATCCTTTTTAAAGTATTTCTTGATAATATGTAAAAATAATCTTTCTTATTACCTGTCTACTTAGGAATTTAAGCAAAATGTAGCTTTTTGTATAAAATATATAACAATTAATGTCTGACGTAGGATTTTGGAATATACTTGGAAAACTCTCTACCGGTTTGTATGCCCCTCTCTCCTACCTACGCTTTAAAAACAATTTCTCCTATTTTTATAGGTTTGTTTACTATATACTTACTCGTATATGTGATTCTTATATTTTTTATAATATTTGTCCTGTGTGTCACAAGTGGAAAACCAATAATATTTCATAGATCAATATTTGGAAGTTCAATAAGTAATCTATAATCATATTTTACTTAATCATAAGTTATTGCCCTCGACATTGGCAGGATGTAGCTTATTTATTGAATATACATTAAAATTGCAACTATGAAATTATAGTTCCTTTATAAAATCAAATAATTACTCGAAATAATTTATTGAAACGACGTCTAATTATCTAGTCAGCATTATCGAGGTTTTCGACCTAAAGTCAACCCTCCAAATAAAGGGGGAAATTGCTGACGAGGTAATAGGGGCGATCGAAAAGACAAGAGTCGGAAAGGACACTAGTGCACGATCCTCGGTCCGATACGTTGGTGATTGTGATAGATTGTAGAAGAAATGATCTTCAACTATTTAATGTAAGTAATATAAAATTAAGTTGTCTTTCGAGAGTAATAACATAAATTCCTTTTTTTTTAATTTGAAGATGATTAATGGAAAAAAAAATGTCACGAAGTACGCGGACCTTAATTTTTTGGATTCAAAAAATAAATTATTAGGTAGATCATTGGAACTAAATTTAGGTGGGTCAGTGTTGTATAACATCTGGGTTCCTGGTGCACGTGGATTCTACGTTTGGCAGTAGATGTTAAAAACAAAAATTATTGGCACTTCGTTAGATGGCGGATTTTGCAAGGAAAGTAAGACCCCTGGCGCGAGTGGTTTGCGTGTCCCCTAAAAACAAAATGAATACCAGTTCCTACCAGCTTACAAAAAAATTAAATCGGTTAGTTATTGGCTATCAGTCAACGTCAAACATTCACTTTCAAAATCTAACAGGTGCATAATCATTTTTCACGATGGAATTAGTCATTCAAAATTACGAAATTAAAAGGTTACGTGATCAAATCAATGAAATTGAAGAGACAAGTAGGATTCTTAACAGCATCAAAAAAGAAATAATCGCAAAGTTTGAGGAAACGAAGCAGAACATAAGGACTTTCACCTCTGGACAAAAGCAAGGTTGTCCAGAAGCAATAAGACCGTCCATTTTGGTCAGGGAAAAGACGGTGTCGTTATTGGACAGGTGAGTTTGACACGTATATGGCAGTAGTCTGTCAATTTTTGCACGTTTTGAAGTGCAAGTGTTTAATTTTCGGATTGTAAAAATGAGTGCCTCCGGCGAAGCACTGGGTCTTATAAGAGAGGTTACAAAAGAGTTCGATAGAAGTGTATCATCATTGCACCTACAAGTGTTAGATATGGATTTTGATATCCCTGAGTAAGTCCTACAAATTCTCTTATTTTCGGACATCGGAAACATGATCGAAAAACTTTTAAAAACTGAATTTTTAAAAGTATTTTTTTTAAATACAATTCTTAAAAAAAACGTAAATACGAAAAATTAATACGTTGTTAACGATGTTTCGTTTGTTGGTTTCATCTTTCATTAGTCGCTGCTTTAATGAAACCAACATAGTTTATTCCAGGCAATAGGTCAATGAGGGCTTGAAACGAGCACACACGTGTCAATAGTGCGGTAAATTGCGCCTTCTCTGGGCCAGGCTGGAAACTTTACATATCCTCGTAGCTATTTACAAAAATAGACGAATTTGCTGTTTTTAGAGACATCAGCCACATTCAAAATCTTCACGATGTCGTCGTCCACGATTTGGAAACGCTCAAAGACAGTCTGGAACATCACATAGCCATTGTAGAAAAAACAGAACTGATTACGAACATTTTGAATTATAAATTATACGAATCACAATACACGTTCCGTTCACAACTCGATAAACTGCAAAAAAGGAAAGAAAGTCTTACCAAGATATGTGCCACTGGTCATGAGGAGCCGAACGTGGCTCTTCAACTTGTTGAAATTAACGATGAAATTTCGAATTTGGAGCATAATCAACACAAGGAACTGGAGTGTGTCAAAGAACAAAAAATAGTAAGTTACAGAGATGAGCCGTATAGTGCAGGGGAGTGTAGTAAGTTGTTCCCTACAACAAATAAAGGATCCCACAGACCGACGCGAATTCGCTGACGGAGCGCAGCGTCTGCGATTTTTTTATCATAAGAAATGGCAGCTGCTGCGACAGCGAATTCGCGTTGGTCCGTGGGATCCTTAACTCTTGTTTTTTTTTTCGAGGATACTCAAAAAGCCTATGAGAGAGCTCACCAAAAAATGGATGAAAACTTTGAAAAAATGTCAAACGGCTTTAACAAACTTCTAATTTTAATTGAGGCGGAGAAATCAACCCTCGGCGCCTCACAGAGCAAACTTGTAGATTCGAAATTCGCCGATAAAGTGGACAAATTTAAGACAGACATTGAAAAATTTACCGAACTGCAAACGACGGGATGGAAAATATTATATCCCGAAGAGAAAATATCAGGTAGTTTTAAGAATTTGATAGTGTCCTTTAGAGAAATGAGTTTTTGTCTGTTTAATAAACATGTAAGTTTCCTTACTAGTGTAGTATAAAAATGAAGTATATTGTTGGGATTTTTTTTGTAATGGTAATATTGCAAGCTTAGATTATGTAGCCAATAACAGATACATTTATTTACGTCTGTTTTACCGCCAACAATACCTCACAGTCATATGTATTAAATGGATACTTAATTGCAGCATTGCCAAAATGGGCAAAATTTAGTCAGATTTATATAATAAAGATCCGCTTTTTCCTACATTGACATTGGGCAACCACGCATGATCGTATGTACCATTGCGGTCAAAAAATACTGGGACAAAGAAATTTGCTTTAATCTCCTGGGCTATAGGTAACATATAAAAGAGAATGTTTTTTTTTTGATTATATGTTTATTATATTGTTTCTAATAACTGTTTTGTTATTTCTGTTGTAATTAGCTATACAATCTACAATTGGAATAATCGCACTTTAAAAAGAAATGTCGATAGAAGTTTATCTTAAGAAATGAAATAAAATTCTGTAATAATTATAGAAATGTCATAAATAAATATGACAAAGTATTTTTTTGTAATATTTATCTTGTATCAATAATGCGACATTTCTCTTTAGGATGTGAGACATGGTATTTCCAGAGCAAAACCAAGCCAGAGAGAATATCTCTTCTTCCCGCCAGCTCGGCAACGCCATGGTCTTCAAACGGCAACACCTCGACATACCAGTGCGGAAGCAACACGGCAAGCAGAGAGTTTTCTGCGACGCGGCGAGTCTCAATACTCACTCTCACTGTGCTTTATACCATTTATACGGACGGGCTATTCCGTTTTTAACGCGTGGCTACATTTTTGGAGAATCTTTTGATTGTTGTTTTTCATATGTGGTTTTTATTTTGCAGCATCTTTTTTATAACCCAAAATTTGCAACGCGCGTCCGTGGCAGCTTTATTTAAACGTTGGTAGTCGAGTGCGTCAGGCCGCTTTGAAAGTCATAGAAAGCAAATCGTATTGGTGAATGAAATCAGTACGTGATATTCTTTTCTCTGTCTTGGGTTTTCTCTGGTATTTCCATACCTTACGTAAGCTGTGGTATTTCTTAGAATATATTTAACAGCGATGTAGTTATATTCAACCACTGTAAAAATAAATTATTTTTGTATGAGTTTTTTTTGTTATACAGATTTTATACGCTTTTAAGTCCCTTTTACAAGGGTACTGTAAGTCGAGATGTACTGTAAGCTGAACAGGGAATGTATAAGAAATATGAATTTCTGCGAAGGTCCGTAACATAGTGCGAGGTGTAATAAGTAATAATACGAATTTGGGATAATATTCAGCATCACATCTTAATGTTTACTATCTAAATGGCTTTGTTATAGCAATTATACATAATTTTCCCGTCAGGGTTTTGCCCCTCGCTAGAGATAGAACCTATTCATGTTAAACGCGGTTTACTGGTCGGTGATCTGTTTCAGCCAATGTCTTAATCGGGATTATCTCGTAATTGAGATTAAATAAGGTGCAAGTACTTAGACTACAGAAGGAGACGCTCGTCTGTACGTAGGGCTACTAACGCAAAGCCAACAGATCACAGTCATATTCGGCGCTTTAACTGCGTTTAACTCATAATCTATATTAACTTGTGGTGCATATCAGGGCAAGTGGCTTCGTCCGAAGGAAGGTTGCTGGATCCTAGTTCTTACGTTGGGGATTTTTTTTTCATCTGGGACAGCCTTTAGACGCCAAGCGTAGGTACTAACATACGGTGGGCGTCTAAAGTGAAGGGAAATGCGATATATTGATACTGGATTTATCAGACTAAAGGTTAGGAGGGAAAGGGAAAACCTCTGCAGACAGTTTTCATAATCTGGCGACCTAGGTATGCCTGAATGGGAGAAGTGGAACATTACAGGTTGATATACTCGAGCCGTTGCAAGCTCTCCGCTCTCCAAGCAAGGAACACAGATGCAGAACGACCTTGATTGAAATATAAGATGTGCGTTTTTTTAGAATAATTCATCGGTGTACAAACAAGTTTTCATCGGTAAGGGTTCTGTCATTACTTACATACTAACTAAATAAATGGTACGACTACACAGCTTACTTTCCCGCGGGGCTAAAAAAATTTTTACGCGCTCGGTGTTGCCAGATTTGGCTATTTATCGCAGAATACCCAATAGGGCTACTAACGCTATCCTTTTTTTTTATCTCTCACATATGTCTGGTAGGAAGAAGGGAATCAAACCCAAGCGAACAGTTCCTCTCCGAGAGCAGGTGAGGCTTGACGCGATGTCACAATCAGGGCAACGCCTAAGGCATAAATTCTTGTCAAGCAAAAATTCAACTTTTTTCGCAAATTACAAAATATTTTTTTTTTCTTTACTAAAACATTCCTAGTAGGCTCACTATTCAAAAACCTAAACTTGGCATGGGTCCCGTAAGTAGCAACAGAGATATAACTTTAAAATTTCACCAGCCGCCACTGCATATTTGTAAAAGGGCCCTAGATATCGAATTTAAACGATAAATTATAGGTTTCGACGCTATGATAAGCGACAAACATTTATACATACAGATGGGCATTTTTTTAAAAACCTCTTTTTCGATATCAGAGTAGTAAAGAACGAAAAGTCGTCAAAATCTCGACGTCGAGTTCTTCGACGGCTAGTGCTGCTCAAAAGTAAAAAGGATAGCACCCTTACCGATAGAACTGATTCATTCGCCGGTAAATTGATAATACTAAATCCCACTTCTGATTTGTTTAAAAGCGATTTTTACAGAAAATTAATTTTTTGTAGAATTGTTACACAAACGTGGTCTCAAGATCCTCCATTCCGGAGTACTGATTACTGACGAAGGGCAGACCATAACCTTTAAACAGGCCAAAGCGTCAAAACTGTTGGATGATATAAATCCTGATATGCTGGAAGAACTGAAGGCAAATTTAACAACCAACAATAATGGGGACAATAACAGCGTTTCCAGTAATTTTATGTCCAATATTTTATATTTACACAGATAAGCAGACAGGTATTGCAATTATTTCTGTCGTGTTTGCTGCTGGCAGTGCTGGCATCACAAGACGTGTGGTAGTAATACTGCTGCTGAATTACGATTCATAGCAAAAAGTAAATTAAGTTGATTCAAATGCCATTTTGTGAGGAAAATTTCAGACAGCTGCAGTTAAAAAAAAATCGAATTTTTAGTAATATTTTTATTTATTATGTAAGATAGACGTGTACCATAGTCCGAGCGTATACTGCGATTTTTTAGTCAGGCGATTGTTGTGATTTATACAGGGTCGCTGATATTTAATTGCAGCCTTGCGTCCAATCCATTTCCAGGAAAAGTTTCCTCTGGTTATCATATTTGTTCTGCCGGTAAATTGTATCATGTATACTTAAATGCAAATCGCAATCGCGCGACTAAAAATCAGAGTGCGCGCTTGGACTAAGTTGGTACCTTATGAACAAGTTATTTTTTGTTTTTGGAGAACAGCTCAAAAAGTACCGTTTGGCGAGGTCATATCTTGCTTAGCCCTAATCTGACACGTACCTCCCTCCCGCTTCTTTTAGGACATCAGGCGTTCCTAAATAAACCAGAATTTAGCTTCTTGCTCTTCTTTGCGCATATACAAGAAAGAGATCCTCTCTGAAGAATCAGTGCTTTTTCAAAGCCACCTGAAAAAAAAAACTATTATTATAGAGGATTATTTTCTTTAGCTAAATCAGACTTATCTACCGGAAGCAAATTATTGGCTTCTGAAGACATAGACTATCTAAAGGAGCGCCTGGGCAAGCCCCTGAGTCTGGCTATAGCCGAAATAACTGCTGTCCAACCGAGGGACCCTATCCATTACCTGGGTCACTGGCTCTTTAAATACCGCTACAATCGGCAAATGGCAGACGTTAACAGTATCGAATTCGACATCTTGAATGACAAAAGAGCGAAGTTGGCGCAAGAAAGATGGGTATGTATTTGTGACGTGACGAATAGTAAGAGTTCGGCCCAGTAGACAAATATTCGGATCTACGAAAAATGAATTTCGAAGTTTTTCTTTAAAAATAATTTTATTAATTTTTCAAAATCTGAATTCATAACCGTTAGACCCCACCTAATTTGACAATCAATGGTTTTAAACTAAAAGGTGCAAATTTCCGCAATTTTTCAGAATTTCTTCGTTTGAGATCATTTATATACTCAATTGAAGTCCGATAAATGAAAATTTTTATAAAAGGCCACAAAAAGAAATCGCACTGTGTTGAATCACAGGAACGAGGTGGCCATGTTTGGTGTGTTTCGATTTTTCAATAAATTCACTCTTTAAATTTTCTCTGGTTACACGAGGTGTAGCGCCAGCCTGTTGGAAGTTACTTCAGAGTCTTGTTAAAATTTTGAAAGAAAAGAACACTAAGTATTTTTGTTACTCTTGTTGCGAGTAAGCAGTTACCCGTCACCGACGGGCGTTTTCTGTGCCGCGTGCGTACTTTGTGTGCTATCAAATTTGTGTGTGGCGTTATGGATCCCTTATATAATATGTTATTGATGAAAAATATTGTCATATTTCCCCAGATATTCATCATTTTTTCCAAATTTCTATACATTTTTCATATTATTTATTTAACATTTCGGAAACCACTCTACGTGCTGCGATTGCATATCGCTGGCCTCGCCTTTATTTTATGAACCCTGACCAGTTTGAACTGTTAGTATAAACTGTTCTTGGGGGACTCATATAAAGAGCGTACCAGCGAGGTGCAAAGGGAGGCGTCACTGTGGTGCCGCACGAATAGTACGCATAGTACGAATAGCGCCAGCCCTTTAGGCTGACAAAGTACTCGGCTAGAAGCTGCCCCCTACGCTACCCAACTTAGTGACGTAAGTGTATTATTGTGCTTGTACCTGATATCAATATAAGTGTTTTGGTAAACCGCAGCCTATTTTATCAACCCTGACGACCCCTAGCGCGACATTTGGTGGAGGCGCCTGGTTCGTTCTCGTTGGTAAGTTCTTCCTAACTTGCCAAGGGCCTTTTGTGTTTTATAATTTTTTACTATCTCTTTCAGGTCATTTTAGTGTTTTTCAGTGCATTTTTAAAGTGTTTTTTTGCAGGGCGTTATAGTGCATTTTTTTTGTCAAATTATTTTTTACAGTGATTTTTTTTTAAAGGGCATTTTTACAGTGTTTTTTTTCAGGGTTTTTTTTACATTGGTTTTTAAAGGGTATTTATTTTACAGTGGTTTTAAGGGGAATTTTTACAGTGCTTTTTACGTCTATATAATTTTCCTACCCCATTCCCATCCCAAAAAACGTTTGACATAATTTTGTCTTGTGCCCGTTAACGCTGGCGAGATTAAAATTATCCAAACAGAACCTATAGGAAAACCCACCTCGTGCCCGTTAACGCTGGCGAGGCTAGGTTTACTATAAATCCCACCTCAAAGCGTCTACTGTTTTCCTGTCTTGTGCCCGTTAACGCTGGCGAGACTAGATTACATGGACTGCTAAATATAGAAATAGTTCCACCTCGTGCCCGTTAACGCTGGCGAGGCCAGAATTATTATATATTGGGGTTAATCACTAAACTGCCCTCAACCCTTTTATTCCTGTTATCCCTTTTATTTAATTTTTATGGCCCGTAGGAAGCTTAACAAGATTCAAAGAGAACGAAAAAGGCAAGAGAAGTTAAGGGTTGTTAATAACGGCACATCGTTAGGTTTACCAAATACACTACCCGTAAAAATTTTTATTTCAAACGAGCAACAATTAAGGGCCCTGAGATTAAAAAGGAAATTTTTAAATTTATTTGGCGACAATGAAATATAATATTTTGTTTTGACATTGAGGTCGTCGCTCATGAACTTAAAGTGTATTTTGAAATTCAATACACAAGGTTCACGGGCTTGTTATGTTATCAATTAAGCATGTAATATTATTAAGAAGGTGTTATACAAATATCGTTGTTTTTATAAATATATTTACATATATCTAAGCGCCATTCAATTTCCAATTTTTTAAATATTTTTTTATTATTATCTTGTAGGTATATTTTTACTGCCCTTTTATCGCCATTTTTATAAGGTACCATAGAGATATTTATATTTTATTATCATTTTTAGGTTTGATACTTAATATAATAACAGTACATATGTATATTTCGCCTCTGATGTTTAATGAGCAGCCGCCATTGCCGGTAACCAGGACCACGGGCAGCAAATACAAAACTTTATACCTGTTTTTAGGAGCATGTTCATTTTTTACTTTTTATTTTCTGACTAATCTCTTTTTTATTTTATAGGACGACCTTCCAAAAAATAAAATAATGGATTTTTTTTTCAAAAAATTTTAAAAGCTGTGGAAAAAATGGAACTAGTACCCTTTTGGGAAATCAAAGAAAGGGATACTTAGTATTTTATACATGGTCTTTATTCATACAATCTGGGCTAAATGTAAGGTACTTTTTCTTTTAAAAAGGGACTTGAGAATTAAGAACAAGAATAATCTATTTAATTTCAAAAATATATAAGGGAGCTCAACTGGATAAAAGAATTTTGGGAATCGATGTATGGTAAGATGGTAAGAAAGAACAAGCTATTCTTGACTGAATTTTATTTTTTCAATTTTTTTTATGAATTCAATTTTAAAAATTATAATTATAAAGTTTTCAAATTTGTTTTTATAATTAGGTAAAAGCAAATATTTAGTATTTAAATGTGTGTTTTGTGTTGTGCCATTGTGTGTTAGTATGAAAGAGGGTATACCCAAAATGTGTTTGTTTGAATGTCTTACGCTTGGGAAATTTTAAGAATATTTTACATATTTGTACTATATGCTTATTTATGAATTACGGTAGTAAATTTTAGATTGTCAGTGCAATCATTTAGAATACCATTTATTTTATTTTATTAAATGTTTTGCGTTTTTAATAAACAAACAAATCATCACGTATAATATTATCAAGTTCATGTATAAATAAATCACGAAGGTAAAGGTAGACAGTTCATTATTTTATTTAATCAGCAGAAAAGTAAACAATTGTTATATAATGCCATTCACCCAGTTATTGTTGTTAAAGCTAAATTGTAATATACGGTGTCTAATGAAAATAAGTTAAACAAAAACAAGGGTGTATTTTATGACTGAGACATTGAAAAATAAATCAGGGTCAGAATTTTTTTATAAATCCAACTTCTTTTATACTTTTAAGTCTAATATTATTATTATTAAGTAAATTTAAATATAGCGTACAATAATGATTACCATATGCATTTTGTAATCGGGTGTTTATTTGTTTATATGACTGAAAGTCATATGTTTTCCAAATAGGGGGACATGGAGGATGACTTTGAACACGGAGTTGAATGTCCGCCTATTTGATGGTGATATGTGTTATGTATATGATTATTTATTTTATTTATGACTAAAAGTCATAATATGTTTTCCGAGTAGGGGAACATGGAAGATGGCCCTGAGCATAGAGCTGAATGTTCGCCTACTCGATGGTGGTATGTATACCGTTATTTAAATGGCTAAGAGTCATTATGTGAGTATAGGGAGACATGGAAGAGGACCTTGATATAGGGTTGAATTGCGAAATATTAAGAGTTATATGCAAGTAGCATTTGAAGTTTATGTGACTTATGTGAAATATTAAGAGTTATATGCAAATTGTATTTGAAGTTTATGTGACTTTATTGATGAACAAATAGGATGGTAAATATGGTAAATATTTGATGATGTGATTACGCTATATTTGGGTTTTAAATTGTTATGTAAATGTGTATAATTTTGTTTTTCCCTGATGAATTAGAGACCGATGTCTCTCTGTCTCCAAAAGAGTAATACTTAGACACCAATAAAAGTTCTATGTAAAAACCGGGTGAATGTTCTTAGCCTGTCTACTTTTACTTAAACATCATAGTATCATGTAGGTTTTCATTATTTTTCATTATTTATAAACTGTTTTTTTTCCTTTTAACTGCCGGTAGTCTTTTTTTTTTCCATGTACCATTGGGAGACCACACGACCTGGATCGAGAGCCACAAAACACACCAAAAACCCAAAGGCCAGTCGCCGCTCGCATCCACAGAGCCAGCGTCATGCAGCAGCCACGCACGGTCCACCATGGCTCGCCAGCCTGGTCTTCCCTCACAAACGCCGAACTTCTGCACAACGAGCCGTGACGACACTGGTTGATCACAACTACCCTTAGGATTAGCCCTGCAAAGTTCCCGTCAATCACGGCTTAGTAACGGCACCCAAAGTCCGGGTGGCCGAACTCTTTGGAGGAGGGAGACCCCTGCTGCACTGGGAGTCGGCAACAAAACTAGCCGATCCCACCCCCAGGACACAGGAACCGTGACCGCTGCGTCTGAGCAAGAAGCAGATGACAAGGAGCCTCAACGCCTAAGATGTGTCGGGTTTTGTCGGTGTGTAGGCTATTCGATCAGTAACGTGTTGGAACTCCCTAATAATAGAACTTTGTAAAGAAAGTGTGTAAATGTGAACCAGACTACCAGGACAGTAACCATTTTTATTCCTCATTTTTTAAGCTAGTTTTACCATTCCTCATTTCACCCAAATAAATACGGAGTGTACCGAGCCTGCGAGCTCCAATTGTTTGTGTTTGTAATATTGTTTCTATGTTTGTTTATTGTATATTTTGTTTATCTCCGTTTTGTATATTTGTATTTTGTAAATATGTGATATTTTGTATATATGTATTGTGTAAATTTTTAAAGCTAGGGGCTAGCTTTTACAGGCGCGGGGGAAATGTCATATTTCCCCAGATATTCATCATTTTTTCCAAATTTCTATACATTTTTCATATTATTTATTTAACATTTCGGAAACCACTCTACGTGCTGCGATTGCATATCGCTGGCCTCGCCTTTATTTTATGAACCCTGACCAGTTTGAACTGTTAGTATAAACTGTTCTTGGGGGATTCATATAAAGAGCGTACCAGCGAGGTGCAAAGGGAGGCGTCACTGTGGTGCCGCACGAATAGTACGCATAGTACGAATAGCGCCAGCCCTTTAGGCTGACAAAGTACTCGGCTAGAAGCTGCCCCCTACGCTACCCAACTTAGTGACGTAAGTGTATTATTGTGCTTGTACCTGATATCAATATAAGTGTTTTGGTAAACCGCAGCCTAATTTTATCAACCCTGACGACCCCTAGCGCGACAATATTAGCAAATTTTTATTGTTTATGCACTTTAAAACTTAGATATGTAGAATGATTTATTCCAAAAAAAAAAAAAAGCTTTCTAATTTTTGCTTAAAGGTTTAGTATCTGATCCCACGCAATCCCACCAAATATTTGTACAAGTAAAAAAGCTTACACCTTCCTTATATTTACCAAATTACAATTACCTGCTAGAAAGTGTGAACTTAAGGGAAAAGTTAAATCACGTAAAACCCAATGGAAGAAAATGAGTATTTTATTTTTATTATAAAATATTTAAGGTAGCCGAGTATTTCTGTTTCTGTTATAAAGTCAGGAGCAAGTTAGGTTGCCTTTACCAGGCGTGAACTATTTGAGATACTTGGAAGCTGTCTTTCCGATAATTTTTTTAAAAATGCAGATATTTACAAAATGAAATTAAAAAGAGAACTGGAAGTGTGGACTATTTATATTACTAATAATAGTTTTTACCTTAATATACCATTACAATGCAAAAAAAAACAAGTTTTGGCCAGGTATTTTGAAAAAATTCACCTGTGTGCGTCATCACAAATTTAATATAAATAAGCTCAAGACGGAAAGTCAGTATGTTACGAACCTTAAAAAAAACTGCTGCTTTCCAACGTAAACATTTACATTTAAAAATATTTAATTGTTTAAGCACAAATTTATCGAAGAAGAAGCGAGAGCTGTTGTTATTGACATGATTATCCACGCTGAAGAAATAGCAATGATGAACGAACTCAGAAGAATACAACAAGAAGCCGAAGCAATGGAAGAAATGGAAAATTACGATGATGAAGCCAGAGATACTTTGGGTCCTTATAATGGACCGCCAACTGGACAGATGCCTTTGTAAAAGAAAATATATAATGCATTTATATTTTCCGTTTCTCATTTGTGATTAATGTACTATGGAGAGGGTGTTTGTTTGGTGTGCCTTCCTGGAAGTTTTGCTAGGATGGCGTACAAGTGACTTGGATTTTAAACTGTTTTAAAACACATAACGTTAAATACTATTATTAATGTATGTCTGCACAGTTGTATAGAATCAAAATCTCAGTCATATCTTTGGACGATTACAATAATTTTTGTTTGTTTAAATTGGCTAAATCTATCAAATTCTGTTCAAAAAATACATGCGGCATGGCGATTTTTGAATTACATAAAAAATAATGAACTTTTGATAACAAACCTTACCTCCAAATTTTTTCGACAGTAAGAACTGTTAGGTGTAGAGTTCAAACTTCTCAGGATAAAGTCCATCTAGCTGCGATATCGATTTCCTCAAGTTAGTCTCCTATAAAATATACAAGTAGCGCATTAAAATTTGTGAAAATATACAGGAACATTCAGAATAAAAGCATATATTTTGTGCGAGTACGATTTGTTATTAATTTCGCAGAAACCAATTTTACGTAGAATCCTCAGATTAAATATTTCTAATGAACAAAAAACGCGTCCGTGAGACGGAATGGAAATATTGTTTACTGCTCCACGATGGCCGATTGGTCAAACTTGTAGCAATCAAACGAGCGACCCGAAGGTTTCCGATGTGCTCGCGTATTTTGCCGAGCAACAACTACTGCTTTTGTCTACAGCGAACGTTTGTTTACTTGGGACACATAATGGCTGTACTTTTGGCATTGGCGAAACATAAATAAGAAAATTACGCGAACGGAAGAAAAAAGATGGCGACTACAAGCGTTATTACCATCGTTCCAATGGCGCACATCTCGCACGTCATGCTGGGTTGCCAAATTTCATTGTAAGAAAAAATTGATTTAGATGGGACCTTATTAAACTGTAAGATGTTTTTGGCGGCAAAACAGATGTAAATGAATGTATCTGCTTTTCGCTACATAGTCTAAGGGCGTTACCTATCTTTGTCAGAAATATTTAATCTAAGGTAGAGATTGAATAATACGTCGATAAACTTTTTTTAAAATATTTAAATAAAGCATTTATTCCTTTTGTAGCGTTGGGTACTTTATCGTACTTTTGTATTTATTTTATTTAAACAATTTCTAGGCGCATGAAATTGTCACACAGTTAAAAAATTATAACGTCGCAAGTTACTTCAGATTTTTTTTAGTATATGCCTTTATTTGAATGTGTTAACCAAATGAAATCCCGTACACTCTCCCAATACTAAAAAGTCATCTAAAAAACTTATAAAAACGGAAACATACCTTGACGTTAAATAAACAGACCAGTTGGCGTACGTACGGTATACGCAGTGGACGCTTTTTAACGTATCGTACAAGAGGCCATTCCTATATTCGCTTCGCTTTCCTCATAAAGCCGCATACGAGAACTAAGTCGGAAATTTGTCTGATTCGCTTGGCCTTCACATGGGGGCGTACTTAATTTTCATGACGCATTTAGTTTTCATAGCGCACTTCGTTTTCATGACGTACTTAGTTTTCTTCAGAGCCGCATATGAGAACTAAGTCTCGAGTAATTATTTCTCTCGCTGGGCGCTTTTGTTTATTCTTCTAGGATCGTAGGTTTGATATTCGCTTGGTCTTCAAATGGTTCGCTATCGGGGCGTACTTAGTTTTCATGACGCATTTATTTTTCACAGCGTACTTAGCTTGCATGGCGTGCTGAGTTTTCCTTAAAGCCGCATACGAGAACTAAGTCTCGAATAACTTTCTCTTCCAGGATGGGAACGCTTGAAATTCGTAGGGTTTCTGATATTTGACTGGCCTTCACATGGATCGCTATCGGGGCCTACTTAGGCGCACTTGTCTTTCGTTGCGTACTTAGTTTGCATAGCGTACCAAGTTTTTCTTATAAAGCCGCATATGAGAACCAAGTCTCGAATAATTATTTTCTTTGTTGGGCGCTTTAACCTCTTCTAGGACCGCTGGAAATTAGTGGAGTTTCAGATTTATCCTAGTTTAAAAGCCGTTTGTTGCATTAGGCGGTGCACTGTAACTTCAAATAATTGTTAATGCGGCGGTAAATAAGTCGCAGTTTTTGTTATCTTGAATCGTAGATGCTCATCTTCGGAAATCTGCGTTTAGTCGACTAATAACTCTAAACTATTGAAATATTATATACTATTTAATACAAAAGTTTTAGAAATTAGACTAGTAGAAATGAACCTCTAACATATTTATAGATTTTTTTGATATTGCGAAATAAGATCTAAAAATTTAAAAAATTGATAGATTAAAAGTTTTAAGAGATTTAAAAGTAATCAGAAAAAACTTACCCAAAGAACAGAAGTTAAGATATCTTAGTATCTGCCCCGTTTTCCATAAATTTGGTCTGACTTTCAAAATTTTTGTCTAACTTTAAACTGTCTTTATATAAACCAACTAACTACATCTAGTTTATTACACGGAATATGACAAAAAATATAATATGAACTTACGTTATGTCTCCTCATACGTAAGAATTTTTTTCCAAAGATACTTTTTACTGTGAACGATGTCTGGTGTTGTGATCATGTAATTTTTGTTTTCTTTGAAAGTAATATTGGAGTTTTAACCAACAAGATATTGAACATCATTAACACAAGCGCGTTAGCAAGCACCTATACCTTTTAGCCATGATACAAATAAAAGAAGATATATGATACCGCGCAGGCAGGCGTGGCCATTTACGTCACGCCGTGACCAATTCCGCGATATTTCGTAAACGAAACACGTCCTTTTTAAGATGGCGTTGTGTTTTCAACTATTTTTTGGTGTTTTTATATTACTTTTAGGAGTTTAAAAGTAAAAGTGAGATGTGCTGTGTTGGTTGTGATGTGGACAATCAATCAATCAATGTAATCAATGTATGTATTTATCTCTTTATTTATATGATTATTTTAAATCATATACTATAAAATTTGTATTATAAGCAGGAGGCAAAGTATATTGCCAATAGAATTTATATAAAATCGCCTTTAACTAACGCAAACTCTATATTGCGCGTTAAAATTTCAAAAATAAGTCACGGCGTGAAGTCATGTGCGAACCCGAACGAATTTGACACGGTTTGGTATCATACCTTCTTTTATTTGTATCATGCCTTTTACCTATGTTACTTTTCAACAGTAATAATTCAAGACATGCGTGATGACTCCACGGCATATTTGAGGACGTTTTTTGTGATCTTAGGTTACTTGTAAAATCTTTGCATTAGGATCTTGTAAACTGGTAAGGGCGTTTTAATTACAAAATTTCTGTCTATAACATATTTTTTATTAACACATTTTCCATACTGTCACAAATATCTAACAACGAATATGTAATTTTTTAAGGAATGAACGTCTTAATAAGTAAAATATTTTTTAAAAATACGTTTAGCGGTTATCAATTTTAGAGGTAGCAAACCAAGGCCCTTGTTGATTAACAATAAAAGCGGGACCAGTGAATATCTAGTATGATTCAATACCCTGCGTGGCACACGGCCAATTTTCGTGCTTTTTCTTATCTATTCTACAAAATGAAAATGTTGCTTTAAATTTGATTTTACCGCACAGCCTAGTGGCAACTTTAAATGGCCGCCATTTTGAAAAGACAGTAAATATCTTGAAATTTCGGATATGAACAGAAAATTAAAATATATTTAAAATGAGGTTGACCCCTTATTTGTTACAAAAAAATTCCAATATGGCGCCCACCCAACTTTCGGCAAGCTGATTTTAACCAAGTTTTTGCCGGTTTATCCATAGTTTATCCTCGTGTCGGTACGCTCATCCGCCTCTTCTTCAGAATACCTTAAAAGGTAAAGATACATATATGTCAAAAATCGGAAGTCGAAATGTGCACGGATACATTACTTTCCTTACACACAGCTGAGCGTGAATATAAGCTATGTTCGGGAATTAAGAAACATCAGAAGATATTCTATTTTGGGGTACGAATTAAATTATATTTATACAGGGTGGGTTTTTTAAATTGTTACAATGCGATATACCGAAAACGTTAAAAATATTTTCATGAAATTTTGGTGAGTTTATAGGAAGATGGAAATGAAAAAAAGCTTGTACCAGTTCCTAATAAGCTGCCAGGATTAAAAATATCAAGATGTCAATAGTCCCGACAATATACGTATTTACGTCAACATCGGCAACGTGGTAAAATGTTTATTTTCTCGGAAACTTAAAAGTAATCTATTCAGTCGCGTCTAAGAACCTTTGGAGCTTCATAACAAACGTCAAAATACGTTTATAAAAAGGGACAAATTTCACTTGACACTAAGGCGCTAGAAATGATTAACGCGCAAAAAAATCTAATTATTTTTGCTGTCATAAATTCCCTTTGAGACCGTAAAAACTATTGCAAATTTGCATTTTTCCTGCAGATTATTGAACGGGCAATATCAAAAGAGTTTTGCGTGTTATAATGTGGCAACAGTGTTACGATCATCGCAAGCTTATTTTTTTTAAAGACAGTTACAATTTTCAAAGGTTCTCATAATCTTGCCAGCTGTTTCCCGATGCTGTTCATTTTGAGACGAAACGTTAGCCACAAAATAGATAATAACCAGAAGGCTATCTCCGATCCCGTGATCGCCGCCTGCTCGTGGCTTTCGAGCACATCTAACCCGAAACTGCCAGTGCAGTAGCGACTTTCACGTCAAGAGGTATCAAAACCACGCTGTATGATGGTGGGAATAAATTCTATAGATTTCCGCAAGAGGTTGAAAGGTGATATAATACATATGTAGGTAAAGTACAGAGTGTTCCAAATTAATTGTTACTACGGGATATTCCAGTAACTGTTAGACATAGGTAGTTGCCGTTTTCGTGATATTCGTTTCTGAGACACAGAATTATTAATTTTAAATAAAAAAGTTAATCCCGTGCTTTCTTAAAATACTTCGTATAATATATTTACATAAAGCTATAAAATTAGAAATCTAAGAACAAATTCTAATTATAATAAAATGACCATTTCTGAAAATATAAAATTCAATTTTAAACTGTAAAAACGGCAAAGATAGGTAATAAAGGCAATTATTGTTAATTGGAATATTAGATTTATATGCTTCTTTACCTTCAGTAAACATTTCCGAAAATTCCTAATTGTAAAACGATAAGGCAGGTAATAAAGGCTTGGGGTAATTGCAGTATGTAATAGGTTACGGCGGAGGTTAACAGGGTGCAAAAATGTCTCCTTTAAATGTTTTCACAAAAGGGTCTTTTAATCGTCGAGTTATATTGGGCGGCAGCTTCCCTTCAGGTAGTTAAATGCAATATAATATGTAATTGATAATATTCTGAGAAATTATAGATAATGCATTGGCATCTTGATTCGGTTTCAGTAATAAAAAGTGGACGTGGAAAAAATTTGCTTGTCTTCGAAAATTTTATATTTTCAAAAAACAAGAGTTTCAAAATGTGGAGAAATTTCCGTGTGGTGTAACCAGAAAGGGTTAAACTGTAAAGCTAGAGTTTATGCTGTTGGTCCTGATAACATAATCTTAAGAAACGATGGCGCCCACAATCATGAGGCACATGACCAAAAATTAAATAGAAAAACTGTTTCTAATGCGTGTAGAAGGAAAGCTGAAGAAGATATATCCGAAAGGCCTTCTAAAATTAGTTGTAAAGCATTAGCATCTCACTTGCAACGACCGATGTCAGTTACATTAGAAAAAATGTTTGTACCATATATTATTTCCTAGGTACGCCTATGGCAATATCATAAAATTTTGCTTCAACGCTGACTCAAGGTCTCTCGGCATTAGATGCTTAGATCAAACGTACCGCCTGAGAGATAGCATTCTGGTTAGTATATTTATTTGTGTGCGTTAGCTGCGTGTTTTTTTCCAATTGCAGAATTCTAGGGTGATAAAGATCAAACGCAATTTTAATGTACTTGTTTATTGGAGTACATTTCCATAGTCAGTATTATAAAACGGAATAATCACTGTTACAAATAAAAAGATACCTATACGTACACAAACGTTTTTTGTTTACAAAGCGAGACCGCCACTGGATAAAATCAAACTGTTAATTCATGTACGATAGACCACAATGATACACTTAACATTACAACCTTAATATCACTATTAATAATGTGCTAATTTTGGAATTAAAGATAAAAAAAAACTTGATACGTTCTATGCCGTGGCAAAACTCTGTCTTAAAGTGAATACGCTTGTAGGTTACTAAAAAATAATACATAAAGCGCCTATATATTTAGTGTCCTTTGGATATAGCACGCCTAATTTAGTATCGTCTTCCGCCGCCAGGTGCACCGCCTCCACGTCCACCACCGCCGCTTCCGTAGCTACAATACAAAAGGAGATAATGTCATTAACGTCATTTACGCAGATGAACCACTGAATTCCACCCAGTGGAAAAACACAACACTCCGACCAATCAAAAAATGACCATGACATGGATTTCTTTCGGCTTACGAAAAACCGCTTGCGTGCATTTTTAATAATGCGCAGTAACGCAAAATTCTGGGGACTCACTAGAGCTGTCGTCATTTACACAGAGACTTTTTTATTCATATATATCCGATTTTGATACTAAAATTTACAATTCTAAAACCGTTAGATAACACCGCGTGTGCATGTAACGCAGCCTAATATTTTTATTATGCTATTAGGTATAGTCAAATCCTTCAAGATTCGGTCCCTGCTGAATGATTTTTTTTATGTTCTGACAGCCCACGAAGACCGAAGTCTAAGTACTATGTACCGTGGGCGTACTGGGTAAATCCGACTCACACATCCAGAGCTGGAAATATCCGTACGGACTTCACCAGCCCTTTAAGAGGATGTGTGGGGTGGTACCACCTCGGTCGAGGAAGAAATCCTCTACCATCTTCATGTTAACTGTAAACACAAAATATTGCGAACTGCGCAGGATTAAATCTGCACGGCTAAGCTCCATGTTGGGGCAAAACGCAACACGGTGTTTGTAATATATCGAATTATAATATAATACTGACGATTGTAAATATTATACAGAGTGGGTTTTTAAAATGTTACAAGGTGATATCTCGAAAACAGTTTACAACTTTAGATGATATGAAAGACCGAATCCGCTTTGAATGCTTTTTAGTGACACCTGAAATATTACAGCTGGTACGAAATTAATTTAGAACAAGAGTGAGAAAGTCTTTGGAAGTTGAAGGGGGACATTTCGAACAACTTCTCAAGCATGAAATAAGTTTATATTAAATGGTAAATCGTTTTTTTTATTTTATAACCTAATATATCATAATTCCGCAACCGAAAGAAATAAAAAAAAAACTACACAATTTTTTTATGTAGATTCGAATTTTATAAACAAAAGTACGTACATCCTCCCATTTAAAATTACAAAGTTACCCCACCCTTCAAAATATAGAGAGGGGGTTAATGTCAAAAATGTTTAAATATGTCCCCCCACCTCCCTATTAACTCACTCAAATTTCATGAAAATATTTTAAACCGTTTTCGATATCGCCTTGTAACACTTTACAAAACATCCTGTATATTTGACATGAATCTATGGCACAATATTCATTTAGGTTCTCGTTATTTGGTAAAGAGAATTTTGTCTTATGTCGCTTATAACCACTGTTATACTGCGGGGATATTTTAAGAAATTATTAAAGCTGTGTCAAATGCGAGCGATTCCATGGGCTTCAAAGTTTTATTTATTGGGTTGGTTGCAGTGATCAGTATATACTGTGAGTAATAAGTCCCGGACCAACTGATTATTTTAAAAACTGGACAAATCAGCACACTAGGACTTCCAAAATCTATAAAGATATATGACGAACACTTTTAACATATCTTTTACCGATACGAGATGAGCATACAATTAAATTACGGCGACATATACCGCCAATATCTTTGTACCGTCATACTTTAAATGAATAATAATCTGTCTAAAGCAACTAGCAAACGGTAGGCCAAGGCCACGGTGTCGACTTATCTTCAGTTTAACGCAATACTAAACATACGCTAAATCTTTATCGATCGATAACTGAGAAAATTCGTTGTTAAATGCCGCAGCGCTGTCGCCTTAGTTCGCCGCTGCTGACTTGACTCCTATTTGTCCAGCTTTACTAGTAGGTAAATTTTATCGTAAATATTTTTTTATTTATATTACTACAAATCAATAAATAAAACGGCAACTGCACTGGAATCGTTCGCAGTTGCACAGCTCTAGAAAATGAGGGATCAATGCAAAATGGGTCATATTTTCGTCATTTTAATGACAGTGCTGCCAAAGTGTTGTAATTTTTTACAATCTTTCTCTTGTATAATTAAAATTCCAGGAAGATGTTCAGGACTTTATATAAGAGCATGTCAAATAAAAAAAAGGGCCAAGTTACTGCTAGAAGAGCCTAAATCCACCATCGCTACTCGCCACATTTTGCATTGGACCTTTCAATTATTCCTCAACAAACTGTAATGATTTGGCGCTTCCGCATAAAACGCTAAGAAAACTTGACGTTTAACTATGTTTTCCTGGGTTGGCATATTTTCTTTTTCGGTGAATGTCTTTGTATGTGCGCAAACGCTGTTCAAGAACTTCTTGCACCAAATAACAGTTAAAAGATCTTGAAGAAAGGTGCGCCTTCTGGGTTTATCTCGTTTACAATTGCAATTTATCAGAAGATGTACTTGACACATTACCGCAATATTTTGAAAATAAGAAACATTTTTTTAATTCTGTTCAATAGTTAAAAATAGCCGCCTTTCATCGATAGTATCGCTTATCTTAAGACCAACTTAATAAAAATATACTTTTCTATATTACAGACGTACGTTTTTATCTATGAATAAAATCAACAGGTATAGCGATCGTCAAGCAGTGATATCTATATAATCTTATAGCGTTTATAAACAGCGTTTTTACTGCGTTTTATAAAAATTATCAAAAAATTATTTATTCAAAATTAAATTTTAAATTTGGTAGGAGGGTTTTTTTGGAATGGGAGAAGCAAATCCGTTCTCAATTTGCTGCTTTTGTAGGATATAAAATATACGGCATTAAATGGGGTCGCGGTTACAATTTCGAATCTTTTTTTTTTCGAAAGCACTTTGTTCGAGAACATTTTATTCGAAAGACATTTTGTTTGAAAGCATATTGTTCGAAAGCATATTGTTAGAACGGCATTTTGTTCGAAAAAAAAAAAGGTAATATTTTCTATGGTACTGTACATACATCAATGAAAACTGAGCAAACGTGAACACCAACAAAGGTGTTCAGGTTTGCTCAGTTTTCATTGATGTATGTACAGTACCATAGAAAATATTACCTGTTTTTTTTTCGAACAAAATGCCGTTCTAACAAATTAACTTTCGAACAATATGCTTTCGAATAAAATGTTCTCAAAGTCCTTTTGAAAAAAAAAGATTCGAAATTGCCGTTTTCGAAATTGTAACCGCGACCCCATTAAATGACATTTTAAAACGTCCCAACTTTTTTGTGCTTCAGTGTACACAATATCTGAATACAAATTCTTATTACCTTACCTTTACCACAAAAAGGTATACTTTATTAATGTCGCTAGAAGCAACTGGTATTGAGAAAAATGCATTTGAATTCGGTGTTGGACAGAATAAATAAGAAATATAAAATTTTAGTATCTGGAAAAAAATAAACCTTTTTATTAAGGACACGCAAACATTATTATTTTTATTTAATACTTTATTTATTTTAAATACAACAAATTTGAAAACGAATTTGTTTTCCCCATCCCAAAAAACTCCGTCCATCAAATTTTGTGAATGTATTTAGTCTTTCAAAATATATCGATAAAAATGTAAAATAAGATTTTAACTTTATCACCCTGTATCCTCTAAGTTAGGTTAAATCGAGCCAGGGAAGCCACTGTTAAGGTATGGCCTATTCGTTACAACACCATATATACAGGGTGTTATGGAAATAGAAATACAGGGTGAAATTCACTGCATATATTGAAACCGGTAAATCCTGGTATTGATTCAGATTGAAGAAGGACCATGTGACTTCTTGTGGCGGAGTATGATGAAGGAACCAGTGTACAGTGTGCCAATTGAAAAAGCGAATAAACTGCGAAATCATGTTGAAATGGCAGCCCGAGAAATAAGGATTATGGAGAATATCTTTCAACGGGTTCTGGACAATATGCTACGAAGAGTGCATGGTTGTTCGGGAGCAAATGCAGGACATTTTCAACACATTCCCTACTAGATAAGTATCATTGTTTGCGACTTATTAGTTTTACTTATTGATTTTTACTAATATTTTTGTTTTCTTTTTCTAGGAAAGTTTAAATTCGTTTTGCCTTTGCCTTAAATTACGGATAATAACGGAAAATAAATTATTCTTAAAGCTTTATGTCTGGCAACGTTACAACTTCAATTGTTTTTAGTTTTTTTTTCGCGCGCAATTTTCCATCAAGCGAACACAGGTCAGCCAGGTGCGGCGAACAAGCACGGGATTTAGGGTGTTTTTAAAAATTCTTAAAATGTTCGATTTAAGAAAAAGTATTGGGCATGTCTGCAGACTACCCCAGGCCAGGAGTCACCCATTCCAATATATGCAGTGAATTCCATAACACCCCGTAAAGTATATAAACAAAACATAACTACGATATTATTTGTGTATTCAAAAAAATGATTTTTACTATATTTGGATCAGTTTCGTTATATTTGGATCAGTTTAGTCATGTCATATCTCAAATTGAAACGAATTAAAGTGACATGCTAGTTTGGCATTGCCAGCAATGGTAATGATTTAAAAAAAGTTAATGTTACAGAGATGTCTACATATAGATTAACAATTAAAATTTGGAATTTTTTTTATTTAGCCATTAGTGTTAAAATATACCACAAGGGTGCGAATGCAAGTAAGGAATATTCTATGTTCGTCTAAGTCTAAACAAAGCAATTGATTGATGGTATCAACGGTAAACATTCACCGATCAAACTATAGTAAAAATGCTTCAGATTCAATATTACACATGAAATATTTTCTTCACACTTACCCTCTTTGAGCTGGGAGAGGTGGGTAGGCGGAGTCATACCCACCACCACCACCGCCTCGTGCGCCTCCAGCTCCTCCTCCGTATCCGCCGTCGTAGCTACCGGCACCACCTCCGGCGCCGTATCCTCCGGCAGAGCCGCCGCCTGCGCCGTAGCCGCCACCAGCACCTCCGCTGGCGCCGTATCCGCCGCCTGAACCACCGCCGGAACCGTATCCACCACCGGCACCACCTCCATAGCTGTCCCTAGAGAAAGTAGCATCACTACTCAGGACAGAAAAAAAAAATGATCACCAATAGAGAAGTAATACTTTTTTGTACTTCTGTCGCTAGTAGGCCAAGTATTTTGTGATGGGAAAAATTCCGAAAAAATATTTTATTTCATAAAATGGTTCCTTAGAATGATACTAAAAAGTTCTTAAATTTTTCCCCTTGAGCAAGGCAGGGTCGGTATGATAAAAAAAAATTAACAATTTTTAATTTTTTCCCAAAAATTTTATTTTGGACTAATGTTTATTAATACATATATTTAATTACAATAATATAATAATTTCTAGCTTTGATGCCCTACAAATGAACGTGATACAGCGTGAAGCTGCATATGACTGCTTAGGTGTAGTTACATAATACATACCTATCGCCATATCCTCCGCCTGCGGCTCCACCAGAGCTGTAACCGCCGCTTCCGTAACCGCCGCCTGCGGCCGAACCACCACCATATCCACCGCCTCCAGCTGCTCCACCTCCGTAGCCGCCACCGCTTGCTCCGTATCCGTTGGAACCACCACCTCCGTAGCCGCCGGAACGGTCATATCCGCCGCCACCGCCGCCGCCCCTAAAATGAAGGATATTTTGGTGTAATATAATTTTCTAATTAATAAAATGCGGCAATCGTACAATTGGAAATCCTATGGGCGGATTTTCTATTTGTTCGCCGAGAAAAAAATCTTTCTTTTCGAATATCCAAGTTAGAATTTATTAAAAAAAAATTAACTCAAGTTACTAATACAGCTTCTACACAAAAAATAGTACATATATTTTTTCCTACCAAATACAGCCCATATAAAAGGGTTGCATGATCAACCATTCACTTATGGGCACATATAATTCTTAAATAGTTTTAAACACAGCTTTTTTCTTTTTATGTTATGGAACCGTCAAGGTCGCATTAAGGGGAGAGGCTTCAGCCCCAAAAGACTGAGCATTTTTACAGATATTACTGCAGGGTTCTTAGCAAATTTTTCATTTCTAAGTTCTTGCATATGAACATCAATTTGATTTGGTTCACTGTGCGCTCCCTTCTGAAGAATGGTTTGAATTAGACAATTTCCTTTTCCGGTGATGGGCGGAAAATGGCCCTTATTTACACCCATCTCTCTCTCTCTCGTATAACCACGTTCGCGCAACAAAAATAATTCTCTTTGTAGATATAACTTGCGTCAGTTTGCAGATCAACATACAGGTTTTCCTGTTTAGCTTTTCCCTGACCCCTCCCTGACATTTCCACGTTTTCAAGGCCGCTAAGAACCCTGTATTGTGTAAATAGGCGATTGACTGCCTCCTCATATCCGACAATTCTTAAAAGTAAGCAGTCAATAGAGTAACGTATACCCCGCACCGCAGAATAGCCCCGCCGTTTGGCGGGCCCAACGATAATAGGGCAAGGGCCCATTTATAGCTACGCATCTCAGCCCAATTTGATTTCGCGGGGGGCATACGATTTTGCGTTACGCCACCGAGAACAGTTCAGCCCCTGCCAAGCCAAAATTCTGATAGCGCACATAGAGACCATATATATAGGGTGTTATGAAATTTACTGCATATAATGAAACTGGTAAATTCTGGTATGAATTCAGATGGGGAAAAATAGGCGCTTCGCGATAATAAGCTAAATATCGCCCCTCAAAAAATATGTTTTTAAGCACTGCGCACCACTGGTAATAAATACATGTCCATATAAAAAACGGTGAGCTAGGTTGTTGTGTTGCCAAGTCTCTCAACAATAAGTAGATGTCGATGTAACAGGTTTGAAGAAACAATATTTTCTTGTTACGTGTTTAAAGAAAGAAATCCTACTAACTCTTCCAAAATTTCCAATTTCAAAAAGTTAAAATACTATAATACAAATAAAAAATCCATAGAACAGCTGTTCAAAGACTAAAATATGAACGCTCAGCTAAACACCCAAAAATGTTGTGTTTTACTAACTTATAATGCACAACACTCAGCGCGTACGATATTTTGTTAATACTAATAGAATTATGAAAGGGCTGAGAACTATTTTCTTTCACCAATTAATAAACATAAAGCAAAAAATTTACACAGCAATTAATAATTCACCAGTACTCGTCCATGATATTAACTTCACTTCTGTCACCTGAATAGCTGACAGCACGTGTACGGCGGACCAATCAGGTGGAGGCCGGAGGCACGGTGGTGAATTAAAAGGTCAACGTTTTGGAATTTTTGGTTGTGCTCAATTAATGTGACAAAATAGTATGTAAATTATGGAAAGTTCCAGTGCGATTGTCGAGATGGATGCTTGCGTTTTGATTTTTAACCTTTTTTAAAGGCAGAAAGTTTAAGCTAGTGGGAATAATGCTCATCTCAATAATAACGTAAAAGGTAAGTCACAGTTCTTGTGTTAACAGGATAACATAGCCTCTTTCGTTCTGCTTACAATATCAACCTGCCGCCCCGCGTGGGGCGTTTAAGGGTATTTTAAAAAATAAAAAAACGTTCGCTTTGGGGGGGGGGGGGAGGTTTTGGGAATGTCTGTAGACTAGCATAGGAGTCGCCTATTCCATTTTCACAACATCCTGTATTTAACAGAAATTTTTCCATTATTTAAAATGGCTCGAAAATTACTACCACGGGAAATTGTCTATGTTTTAATTTACGCTACGATAAGTAAAATTCGATTTTATCCACGTGATCTAACAATAAGTCGAACCGCTCTCCAAAAAGCAAAAAATTATTTTTTGCTTAAAATATTTTTTTGAAAATAAAAGTAACAAGGGAAAAGGTTTCAATAGTACAAATTTTTAAAACATTCTATTTTTAAGTATTTCATCAGACACAAATAATATGTACGTATTATGCATCAGCATTAGTATTATGTTATAATGTTTCCACACATTTATAAAATTACTCGTTGCTCAGAGCCCATTATAACCTGTATAAATTTTGAATACCACATATTGGTTTTCATATAAACCCATTCGTCATTAAAATCTTCATGATTTTATTATTTAATTCCACATTGACTTTGGAAAAATGGTATGCTTACATTGGTTTGGCTCCTCCTGAGTCTCTTCTGCTGAACAAGTCAGCACTGCCATCACCTCCAGCGGGTCCTCTTCCAGGTGGCCCAGCACCCCTAGATAAAAGTTTGGCTTAAAAAAGTGTTAACACTTCTCTATTTTACTCCCTATTCCATCATACATTACAATGTCAAAAAAAACTTAGATAAAATACAACAAAATATTTTTAAAAAGTAGGTAGTTTATGTTATACAATCTGAATAAGTGAAAATAACTTACACAATACATTAGACATAATTATTTAAAAACTTACAATAGTGGAACCGTAAGTTCCTCCCTTTAAAAGGTTGTTAATCAACACTAAAACCACAGGATTCGAGTTAGAAAGCATTCACTTAAATGACGAAAATCGCACTAAAATTTTTTGGCAGCAACCAATTGCGGATTTGGTTGTATAGCTGCAAATCGCAAATTATCGCAATTAGAAGAAAATTTTGGCGTTACAGCTCAAATTGTCGCTATACCCAAGAACTGTTTTAGGGAGTGCGCTAAAAACAACGGCGCGCGCGCCATTAGAATCGCCGCTTGCCAGTTTCATGACGAAGAAAAATAAATAATTCGTTTTCGTTAATGCAACATGAAAATCCGCCTCATTTTCGCCATAACACCTACTATGCTCGTAATCCGGCCCTGATGTTCAGTTTTTTGTACAGCCCAGAACTATTCGTGGGTAAATTAGCAACCAAAAATACGCGTCTGTCTGGCCGATTTGGTGTGTTTATATCGAATAGTGTCGACAATCAAGTTTTAGGTATTTTACTTCACATTTTTCTAGATAACTTAAAATTTTCAGTCTAGTCTCTGTATTATTCGTTATTAGTAAGGCTCCCCAGTTTTCCTTACGTCCAGCGGCGTCGTTTACATATTTACGATACTGACAATAATGGATAGTAAGTTTTTAAACACATTTCGGCTTTACAAACAAAAGATTTTCTTTCACAAGTAAATATTTTTAGTCGGGGGCGCGGTATGAATGTTTTGAATTAAAATTTTTGGGGTAGCTATATCTAATAAGTGGCAAAATGACTTTAAAAACTTAAAAATCTTGCTTTAACTACGCTTGTATCTGTAAAAAGTAAAGCTAATAAACGTTTTACATATATTATGTGTACAAAATAATATACTTTTACCTTAAACATCGCATCTCACATATGAGGCGATGGATGCAAAAACCACTTAACTCGAGCTAAGTATTCACGAAAAAAATACAATTATATTTTGTATTAAGATATTATTAAATGTATGTATGTGTTGAATCGCGTCTTATATTGAGTTGTGAAAAGTTGTATAATCATCAAACGTTAAAATCTCACCCCTGAATGTTATATAGAAGTGGAATAAATTACTGAAATAACAATAAACAGTCAGAGTTAAGTGGTTTTTGCTGAGAACGGGCATGCTAGAAAGAAAATATCAAAGTTCTTGGTTTTATATTTAATTTTATGCTTATTTTGCGTTCATTTACTCATTTTATATTGTAGGAGCGACGTACTGTATAATGAATATTTATATAAACCGTTTTCAAATTCAGAGACACCATTTTTAGATACTGGAAAGCTATGCTTCTTCATCGCATGCCATTTCATCATGTAAGAATAGGGAATTTGATTTTGTCGATTTCTGACGTGCTGAGCGCTTGTGACATATGTCTTTTACATTCTTGGAAATGCCACAACATTGGCATACAACGCACAACAGAAATTCCATATTTGAAATCCGAAATCAGCGATAGCGTTTTCTCATAAAATGGTGAACGCCTAAGAGACATTTTGCATACGCTTGCAGAACTGATTCGATCGCATAGCGACGCTGATATTTCGACATACCGTTGCTAGGTTTGTCACCCGCCCCGCGTGCTGCCCTCAGTGACGGCAGGAAATTTGGGGAGCTCTAAAAAATCATGATTTATTTTTTATGAATTACCAATTTATGGATGACTCCCTGCCTGTGCTATGCACAAATCAGCGTCGTTTTCAAAATGCTCTTTATTGTTTGGGCAATAGCGACCTACAGAGTAACCAGCAAACACTGCTGGGTTTGAAAATCGACATAAGTTTAAAAAGTCAAAAAACCCACGAGCGAAAAAACGACAGAAAAAAATGTTTCAGAATTTAAAAAAAAACACGTTAAAGCCCTAATTTTAATATGTTATGTATGTTAATGTGATTGTTATATATAACAGGATCTTTTTAAAATTATTTTATATATTTATGTTTTCAAATAAATTTAAACGTATTTTGCATCTGTATTTTAAACTTGTATGTATTGATTGTAATGATTACACAATGTAAAACCTTTTTTTTGACATTGCTTTGTCATATTGTGATTTGGTTGGCAATAAAGGATATTATTATTTTTAAATAGGATTATAAAGACTGTAATCAGACCACCAATACCACCACTGCCACTGATAGTTTTCGCTCTATGATGCGCTCTGTCAACACCAGACTGGCAAAAATATAAAGGTATAGCGAAGATGTAAACAATATACAAATAACTGGAATACAGGTTGTTTCTATTTTGATTGATTATTTTAAACTCTTTTGTAAAATTATTTTTTGCATATTTATGGCTGTGTTAACAACGGGGCTCAGTCGAGCTTAAGACTCCAATAGGGGGCGCACCACGACTAATAAAAAAGTCGACAATTCAGTTAGAGTGCAAAAAATGGGCCGAGAAATGGTAGGAAGGTAGGCTCCAAATAAAGGTTTGTTATACTAATCCCACGGAAGATTTTAATGGCGGCCACGGAACACAATATGCCAACTCATAATTTATAAGTTTCCTAATTCAGACAACACCTCGCGGACAGACAATCGTTGAAATCACGAGAGATGGCTATATAAATGACCATACATTTACATGTACGCGATGAAGATACATATTCCGCATCTAACCCTTGCAGATGGAAAAGCGTCACCAGGTGGAATATGTGTAGCACCTCACACTCTTACGCATTTGCACCGGCGTATCTCCTTCCGGCAGTCTTCAACCCGTCTTGTCTATTCCGAGTTAATTCGCTATTTACAGAGCCGTCCCGCCCGATTCTCATGTATGACGTGTGAAATCAAAGTATGTTTTTAGGAATATTTTTGTGGGATTTCCGTGTTTTCAGAAAGCATTTTGCCATTATTTTGTGCTAATTAGACATTTTGGTAGTACACTGTTGAACTTTGTGTATCTGTAGTGTTTCTTTTTATTGAAAAGTAAGTAGGTAAACAATTTTATTTGTTTAAACATTATCCCAAAACTAATTAATGTTATAGGAATTATGTTTTGCGGCGTAAATTACGAATCTAAACTAGCAGTTTAGTGGAAAAGCTTAGTTTTTAAAATTTTCTTTTAAAATTACCATATGTTTTAGAGGTTATGGTAATCACAAGGAGAATATAATCGTAGACAATCTTGCCCATGTAAAGCACTTCCGGCGCGCTCAAATATGACGCGTTTTGTTGTTATTTTCGACTGTATTCAGCACATTTAGCTTTGTAATATTCGTATATTACATATTTCCAGAAAAACTAATTATTTGTGGAGTGGTGTGTTTACTTTTTATTAACATCTTTAGATATTAACTTATTATGGGTCACAATTACTGCATTCCTAGCACATTCAGGCCAAATAGTGATGATTTGGTAACTTTAAATTTGTTTTTATTGAATATTTGATACTGACATAACTTACTTTCATATTAGTTACGTTTATATATGTACCTAATACAGTGGCTGGCAGGATAATAAAAACACTTGTCTCATTGATTTATCAAGAAACAATCATTTGTTATAAACGTTGGCGTTCCTTTAAAGCTTTTACATTTGAAATAGAGATCTTTCTAATTTAAAACGTTTAAAGCTGGAGGTTTGAAGAGCTTTAAATACAAGTCAAGGGTATAAATGGCACTTTTCTAGGAAAAGCGGTTAAAGTTGTTAAAATCCTATACCTAGGGGAAGGGGGTGACCTGTATAATAATTTATCGGTACCAACTGGGAGTATTCATTTATATTTTTCTACCTTTTTTCACTCCAAACAAAGTGTATGAAGGTGCCGCATATCGATCTAATAAAACTAAGTTTAAACTTCAATAGATTTTTCATTAATTCTGTTTCTGATGATCAATAAAAATAAATTATCTTACCAAGAGCGGCGTGAGATTGGTAGCAAATATCGCCACATGTTCATTTAAACTTATTTATAGTTCTAGTACAATTGTGTTTTCATATTTCTACACATATGTTCTCAGTAAATTAATTTTACCAAGATTCTGTTCCACTATTTAAACAGCCATAAATTTTGATAAAAAATGTGAAGTCCGGTCCTGACCAAAGTTCACATTGTGTAAACAGAATGTTACTAGAAGTAAAAATGACATGTGTCAATGACCACCACTAGAATTTACGTGGGATTGAGTATACATGCAATTTTTCTCTGTACCCCACTCCCCCCTAAATATAATCCTTTTGGTAATGATGCACTGCACTAAGAGCCCCTGGCGCTGAGAAACCTTACCAAACCACTGTGCAAATTTAGGATAATTTTTAATAATTTATACATTATCTTACAGGTAACCTAAATCAGTTAAATTCACGGTTGGCATTATTCTAGTTATTTTCTTCATTTCTACTTTTAAAAATACATATAGATGATTAGTTTTAAATTGACTTATACATTGTTTATAGCATATAAACTATAAAAAAAATATTAAAATCTTGTAAAACGTGCATTTTAGAATAGCCAAAGTTGATTACTATGGCTATATGGCTGTGACTTTTTGCTTTAAACCCATTTTTACGGAAAATAGTGGCATTACAAACTCAAATTGTTTTTATACCAGTAAATGATCAAGTCTTTACTTATGCTTATCTTTTTCATTTTAAATTCTTTGCAACTGTATATTCTCATGGACGATACTCATAGTTAGTTTTGTTAGAGATATTAAGTTATATATTACAAATATACAGTACCTACCACAGTGCAGAAAAAAAAACTAGTTAAACACATTTGACTAAACACTTTGCCAATAGTCCTATTATTAAGAGTCGAGTTGCTTTTTTAAAAAAGGACATCCATTTTAAACTTACTAAAAATCCCTAAAAACTGTTTAAAATCTTACCTTCTGTCTTCATAGCCACCACCTCCCCGTGGTCCGTCACCATATCCTCCTCTGTCATCAAATCGGCCACCTCCAGGCCCACCATATCCACCATCGTAGCCCCTGCTTCCTCCACCATATCCACCGCCACCCCCTCTTCTGTCTTCAAAGCCACCACCTGGCCCACCTCGGCGACCTCCAAAACCACCTCCCCTACCTGAAAGTTCCAAAAAATACACTTGATACTTATATATCAAAAGACAACTAACTTCATAAACTATTTCACTAACGGCAAGGAAAGTCAACATTATACCACAATGTTTAATATTTTCAAAGATATTACCTCCTCCACGTCCACCGAAGCCTCCTCTCGGTGGTCCTCTGCCCCCAAAATCTCTTCCACCTCCTCTCGAATATGGGCCCCCTCGGTCTCTGCCGCCGCCGCCTCTCATAGGTCCTCCAGGGCCACGGCGCGGTTTCACACGACCTTTTTCCACAGAAATTCTACCTCCCATAAACTCGGTCCCATTAAGTTCCGAGATGGCCTTCTCCGCCAAGTCGGAATCTTCCAAGTGCAAAAATCCACATCTGTTTGAAATATCGCATTCAGCGATAGCCCCGTAAGGTTCGAAAAGTTTACGAAGGTCTTCGGGGGTGACGCCGGCAGGCAGACTTCCCACGAACACTTTCGTGGTGTTCTCAGATCTACCACGAGTTTGCTTGGAAATTTTACAAATATAAGATTAATAATAATGCAAAAACAGAAATCAAACAAAAAAACTTACCATTTTTAAATAAATTTAACCGTAAAAATATTAACACGAAAACACCTAAACCACGCCGCCAACACAAACGAATGAAAGAAAATGGCGGAAAGCAGAGGGCGAAAGACAAACGTCAATGGTCAAAGTAGAGGGGAGGCCAACCGACGAGCTACGGCGCAGGTGATGCTACGGGTTCTACGACTAGGGATGCACAAAATCGACTGAAAAGCATCGATGTATCGAATTTATTGATGTATTTTTATATTGCAATAAAAAATAAAATAAAAGATAAAAACAATATTTTGTTTGTTTTAAATAATCTATAGTTATTAACAAAAAATGTTTTTTTAGTTTTATTAACCTATGGGTTTTATGTTTGTTTTTCTTTGAATCAAATCAAATGCAGCTTTTAATCACAAGAAAATATCTCATTGGCAAAGCAGACTTAAAATAAACCACAAACATGTTAATAACGAACAAACAAATATAAATAACAAAGAGATAAATTACAAGATAAAATATTATAAGAATGACTAATTATTTTTTATAATGTTTTGTGTTTAAATAAATTATTTTATTACTAAAAATGTTTTTATTTCTAATAAAGATACTTTTCTACAATCACAATAAAAAGTAGGCTTTTGCGCTGAAATGACCGATATTTTGCGCTTTAGATCCCGTTGAGCAACCGTGAACGGCCGGGCACTAGAAGTCACGTGATATCTGCATTGATGTATTAAGTGACATACACGTGACACGCTGTTCAAGGTAGATCAACGGGATCTCGCGAAAATACACCCATTGGCAATAACAACAACAGTCACCAGATGTGTTTGACGTTAGATTGCATAACCTCAAATATTTAAGGGTTTATAAAAAAAAATAAAAACTGTTTTAAAACTAAAAATTTTTAAATTTTAAAGTCTCCATCGACGTATTTTCAAAAACACAATTTCTATATATCGATATAGCCTACCAATCCTACCATCGCTGTCATAAAGTCATAAAACATCGATGAAAAAATATGGATGTTTTGGACCGGTGTATCGATGTTTTCGATGTATCGACAAACATCGATATTCGTCCGAGCTAATCAGGTGACTACTAATCCATCTTTGAAGAACAGATCACGTGATCAGTTAAACAAAATGGGTAGAAGTTTGAAACCTTAGTTTGCTGGTTTGAAACCAATCCGGGTGGGCACGAAATTTTAAGAACTACGGCAGGGTTGCGTTCGAATTTATCAGCAGAGCGGCTCCAAAAAAGGCGCGTAGTTTAAATTTTCTCGCCCACTTTCCATTATTTGAAAATAATTCTTGATCCGATATATGACCGTTATAGGAATAAAATTTAAGAATTTTATACGTACTAAAAAGAAAAAGTAAACCTTACGTAAAGTTGCTTATATAAACTCACGAAACAATTTATCTTCTTTATATAAAAGAAGAAACTGACTGACTGGATTGACTGACGTATCAACGCACAGCTCACATCGCTAGGTCTAGAAACTTGAAATTCTGCACAGAGGTTTCTTATATAACGTAGGCATGCATTAAGGAAGGATTTTTCAAAATTTAACCCCTAAGGGGGTTATAGAAAGAATATTAGAGGGCCCTTTCAACACGAAACTTCATAAGTGTTCTAAAAAATAAAATGTTTAAACACGTGTTTAACAGTTTTTAATAAATCAACCCCTGGTGAAATGCAAATGGGGGTTTATAGTTTGCTATGATTGTTATACCGCGAACGAAGTCGCGGGCGAATGCTACTTTTACATAAAGGTTTGTTAATACAATATTAAAATTGATTATTATGTAGGGAATTCAGTTTAAAAATTACAATACATAGGTACACATGTAAACAGAATAAACATACAAATAATTTTATGTTATCATAGATACAAATCGTCTCAGCTTTCTTCCCTTATCTTTTATCAGTTGTCTCTCATTAACCGAGAAATTAAACGAATAGCTGGAGGTAGAGCAGCAGTTGTTAGATCTATAACGTCCTCAATAGTATTATGGTTAGGATTTAAAGCTCTTGCGAGTCTGCCAATGGGATCTTCACCGTAACGTTGTCTGTTTTGAAAAGCTTGCATTTGTAACATTGCCATTGGGTCGATCAGAGTGGTCGTACCAGGGTTGAACATTGATGGTGAAACCGATGAAGGGCGATGGTTACAGCGGATACACGTACAATCATTTAAGGAATCGTCCAAATCTAGGGATAAAATAAAATTAATTTTCTTTAATTTACAATATTTTACCGGTCTAAAGACTGATGAGCCCTTCTGACTTGAACATTTCATCCTAAGCTATCTAAAGAGTGATCTAGATGGTATGTAAGGAGTCCAGGCGGGGTGCTACTTCATGCTTGCTGGCGATATTGCTTTGCAATCACGTGAGTATCGAATAAAGAAACAATTAACTGGTCACGGGAAACATGTCATTAGAGTCAAGGATATCGCCAGTGCTGTGAACGTAGTTGAGTAGCATCCCTGTGGTGAGTCAGGGAATCACAAAGGCGCCGATCGGCGGCGCCTTCATTCCCTTAGTCACAATTCGTATTAAATCCCCCAGTCATTTTAAATATGTAGTTAAAATGTATATACAATGTAAATGTTACTACATAAAATGAAAGAAACAAGCGCGTCACACTCCAGAGCTGCTCCGAGCCAGTCTTCGCTGTGAAATAAATACTACTTTTACTACGTGGACGACACTGGACAAACAGTAGCGTTATTCCAGATTTAGCTTGAGGGAGGGGAACAAATCCATTTAATTTTTGCATTCAATATTTTAGGTATTTTAAATATAGGGTGTTATGAAATTCACTGCATATACTGAAACCGGTAAATCCTTATATGGATTCAGACTGAAGAAAAATAGTCATAAATGGTGTTTCGCAATAATAAGCTGGTAATCGCCCTTTAAATTTTCTCTAACCAGCGGTACCTGCCACTGGCAACAGACACATGATACGGAGTAAATTGTGAATTCTATCTGGTCACCACCACCTACAGTAGGTGGTGATCTGGTCGCTTTTCTCGAAATACCAAACTCATTTTTTACATTTTTTATAATTATTACCAATAAAAAGTCTAATAACTACATATTTAATTATTTAAACAGAAAGTTACAAAATCATGGGGATGGGGCGCTCATGTCTAGAATAGAAAGGTAAATACGTGCGGCCGTCCCTAGGCACTGCTGTCGTAGGTCGTAGGCCATTTCCTTTATGTTTTTTTAAGTTCGGTGTTCGTAGGCCCCTTTGGCTTCGAAGGCCCTACGCACAGTGCCTACTTTGTCTACTGGATAGTCCGGCCCTGGTTCAGTCAAATTTTTAAGGATCGTTGAATGAATTTTTACAAAGTTTGTTTTGAACTCGGTTATAAAGAGGTAGTTCATTGTTTGATTTTTAACCTTTTTTGAAACGCAGAAAGTTTAAGCTAACAGGAATTACGCTCATTCTATTAATAAATAACGCAATTGTTAAGTGACACTTATTTGTGTTAACGGTACAATATAGCCTGTTTCGTTCTGTTTATAATTTCAACCGATTTCACGAGTGGTCCATACTTCCCATATTAAGTAAAGAATTGGCACCTATTAAATTAAAATACACATTTTTGGTAAAAGGCGTCTGTGGAATTAAAAATACTCTGAATTATTTTCGGTTTTCACTATAACTGATAAAAAAACGAGATGTCACAATAATATTTAAGTTTGGCAATGCCTCGGCAGGATCATCTGTTTTTTCTTTATAACATTAAAGCCTGTGACGTGTCTTCAGAAGTGTCAGATAAGGGCCGGTATTTGGGCATTTTAAAAATAAAAATGGACCTTAAGGTGATTTAAGGGGAAAAAAGTATTGGGTATGTCTGTAGACTACCCCAGGAGTCATCCATTCAAATATATGCAGTCAATTTTATAACACCCTGTATATTATTTGCAGGTGGAGGCGAATACCCCCTTGCCCCTCAATTGGCGGCCCTCCGGATTAATCAATCAATTATTAATTATATCTTGTTTGGTTTTTCAAGATAATGACTGCGCAGTTTGCATAAAATACGATTATTGTAGGTACAGTTCTAAAATTTGAGATCAAAATTAACATTACATTGGATATTAAATGATAATAATAGATAATAGCTACTTTGAAAATGATATTGTTGCATGGCTCTTAAGGTAGGAATTATTCAAAGTTGCCTCCCAGACAAATATTCACTTCTCTTATGGGTGAGAAGTGAATGTGCCCACTGCCGCGGTGAGGATTCCCTTCCCTTGATTCACTTATCAGCTATTTATGGTGCTTATACCCAATTTATTCTTACCTCCCACCGTGGACGGAAATCCAGAAGAGTATCTGTCTCTGGAATTTGCACTAGAGCCGGAATTACGTCGTCGTCGGGGTCTTAGGTCTAGTACTTCTATATTGTCTTCACTATCTAAAAATATAAAAGGATACGGAACAGGTATAAACTTACTTTATCCGAGAACATAACTTGTTAATGATAAAAAAATCGGGCAGGTGCAAGCTATACTTGCACAAATAGTGTTCCGCGCCACCTAAAATTCAATGTTCGTGATTTTTTCAGATTTTTCTGAGCGATCCTTTTGGTGATACTTAAGGGTGGGGGCAGCAATAATAGTAATGCACTTGCGTTTCGACTGAGCCAAATTAAAAATTTTGAAAAACTTGCAAGAACAAAAGTCGTTCCTTACATCGTGAGAAATATTTTTTGTCGCAAAACTGTTTTCTCTAAAACCAATGCTTTAGCAGTTATAAGGAAAGAATCAAATAAATTGTTTATATCAATTGATCGCGCTAAAATTTTTAAATCCTGATAATTTTGGCCCAATCTACACCTAATAGTCAATGTTCGTGATTTTTGTCAGATTTTTCTGAGTCACCAAAACTTACAAAGCATTTACTACATTCTCTACATGAATAATAATTAGGTACCAGAACCAAATGGATTTCTAGCTATTGCTGCAATTATATCCAGTTTATCTCAAACAAAATTATTTACGATAGAAACACTAGTTATTGCATAATAGAAATGTAGGTAGGTACCTGGATGTTTCCTTTTAACGTAAGCACATTCATTAATTATATCATGAAAATTACTGTAAAAATATTTTTTTAGTTAAGTAATAGAATATTTAGTGAAATATTTTTTGTCATATACGCTCGGGGGTGGGGGGAGGGGGAGGGGGGTGCAGCTCGGCAGCCCCCTTCGGTGCGCCACTGGATTCATACACCCCTAAATTTTCTTGATGCTATTTCCGACACCCTGTATACATATGATGCGTATGCGGACTGTCTAAGATAATAGGCCGATCATCAAACAGTTTTTGCCAAGCTTACCTGAGGATCTGGTATATTTAGCAACTTCTTTGATTTTTCGCGCGGCCTTCTTGAGTTCTTCTTCCTTCAATTTCTGATTCTGATAGAAGTTCCAAAGATTTAGCACAAGAAGTATTACTATTAAGAACAATAGTAATAATAATAGAAACTCAAATATCGGCATTCTCGTTATAAAAAACTTATTGTTATGAATACTACAAGCCAATTTTGCGTTGTATGTTCTAATTTAGTAGACGGGGGATTTCCCGAATTTTATTTGTTATTTTAGATAAAAACAAAATCTTATCAAGTGTCTTAAAAATATATAAATTACGGTTTTTAATCTAGTTTAATAACCGATTCTTAAGTACATAGTACATCACGTACACACAAACAGCGTAAATCTGAATGAATAAACTTGAGGCCGACTCCACTCATTGGAGTCAGCTTTGGTGTCAGTGGCGTTCACTCTACAGCAGGCGCGGCTCGTCCATAAGGTTATTTTGTCAATGACCCACCTAAATTTATTTTCAATGATCTACCTAATAATTTATTTTTTAAAGCCAGAAAATAATTTTTTCTTTCAAAAAAGTGCAAGTTCCATGCGAAAACTTCCCAAGAAAGAATCAAGCCAAGCTTGCTCGGGACTCGCCGTATTTTAAATTCACCTCATAGACTATATAAAATGCATTCAAGCTACGAGAGAAACAAACATAACCACTTTAGGAAGTTAAAAAGTGACAAAACTTGTCGACGGCACGACGGCCCACCTATAATATTGCTTTCGGGGCGCGCGGGGCCGTCAACGCCGCCGCGCCGGTTCTCGGGTTATCGAAAATTCTGGCTCACTAATTTAAAACTGACCAATTTATTTTTAAAACAATAATCACGATTCGCGATACATTTATACATTTAAGCTTACCTAATTTTATTTTAAGATATTTAGGTAATTACTAATAATAATAATAATTGAAACTGTGTCTATAAAACATTAAAACCTACAGTAATTACGACTTTGACAATAAGTTTGTAACGCAGCACCATGAAGCCAAGCTCCTGTTTATCGTTTATCATTATTAGTCACCGACTCGTCGGCATTTGTTAAGTTGAAGAAGTGTTTCGTCTTTCGACCTAATTTTCTTGTGTTTTGTTTGATATTTGTTATTTGATATTTGTGTTGTGTCCTTTGTGTAGTACCTACTAGTACTTGAGTACTTATGTTAACAGTGGCTTTAATAGTGCAAGAAATACTGTAGTGTAAAATAAGTAGTGCATTAACATTTGAAAAACGTTTAAAAATTAAAGAAAAAGGACGCCCCAAACCTCTTCTGGATCTAAAGTAGATCACGAAAGACAGAGGGAAAGACCTTCGAGCTAGCAGCGGCTCAAATATTATTTCGGCCAAGAGCCAAAACAACAAGTAAAATCTTGCAACTACAGTGTTATGTAAATATACATAGTGTTTAGTGAAATTGATCTTTTAATGTCTATTAGCCGCAGCTGCCAGAGATTGCGCAACCAGATGAAAATGAACCAGCAAGCTACGGAAATAGTTTACAGTAAGGTGGAGGTAAGATTTTGGTAAGAGCCCCTTATGCATCCTAACATCTTTGGCCAGGCGCGGCCCGTGAGCTTTTTAGAGGTGGGTCAAAATTTTGTGAATAAATAGGCAATACAAGGAAGGATTCTCTCTTTCTACCACCAGCCATTTTCGTGAAACATTGTATTTTTAGTGATTTATAATAAATCTGATTTTCTACAGTTTATCCGTTTCATTATTTAATACGACTATACTACAGGTACTAAAATTGTATTTTTTTTTGTGATTTGACCGAAATATCAAATAATATCCAAAAACATATTGATATTACACAGTAAAATAGGAAAGCTAGCCGAAACACCGTTTTCTTTAATAAATACAATGCAAATACAATGCGCATATTAGGTAATTAGTTTTTCTATGTCCAACCCAAATGTTTTGAAAGAGTATAGTATATTTCACGAGGCGGTTCGAGTGTATAGGCCCAGGACCGGCAGCGTCAACGGCCACGAGTGCGCCGAAAGCGATATTATTGGTGGGCCGTCGACAAATTAATGCTGTCTCTTTTTAACTTCCTAAAGCGCGTATGTTTATTCCTCTCTTAGATTTAATTCATTTATATAGTCCATATAAACCTATGAGGTATATTTAAAATACGACCGAGACCGGAGCAAGCTTGGATATCTTTCGACGATGGCTTGGCTCGATTCTTTCTTGGGGAGGTTTCGCATGGAACTTGCACTTTTTGGACAGATAAGTTTCGTATGCTTGGGCTTGATTCGTTTTAAAAAATAAATTAGTAGGTGGATCATTGAAAATAAATTTAGGTTGGCCATTGTCCAAATATCCTGATGGACGAGTCGCTCTTGCCTTTGGCGACTGTCTACCTTTTATCAGAGAAACATTATATCTATGCACGAATCGAGCTTTAAAATAACCGTGACAAGTTTTATTGATAATATTAAAATTATTATTATTTTTTTATCTTCGTACGTTCCACGAAGGCAGCAAGCCAGTAGCGCAACTTGGGGGGGGGGATTGGTGGGTCCCCTCACCCACCTATTTTAATTTTCAAAGGCAAGGCGCTTTTTTCAAACAAGATTTTTCGAACAACGGTGCGGCGCCTTTTTCCAATTATAATACCAGCCTGTTCTGTTATGCTAGTTGCGCCACTGCAGCAAGCCTAAGTACTGATGTATCGTGGGTTGTATATCGCAAAGTCGACTCACACACCCACTGCTGGAAACATCCATAAGGATTTCACTAGCCCTTTAAGAGGGTGTGTGGGGTGATACCTCCTCGGTCGAGGAAGAATTCCTCTACCACCTTTCTTCATTCGGCGCGCATACATCATTCACAGGCTTCATTCATACTGACAATCACAAACATCCAGACCTGTACTTTTTTAGTGTTCCGTGATAACGGAACGCTTATGAAATCACTTCAGTGTCCGTCCGTTTGTCACAGGCGATTTTCTCTGAAACTATTTGAAGTAAAAATTTGAAATTTGGCACAGAGATAGAGTGTGGTGGCCCAGTTATAGATGTGAAGTTTAAAAAGTTGAATTTTGATCCTGGGGATTAATTTTAGGGGGTAAATTGGGAAATGGAAAAAATATTTTTCAAGGGCATGGTGTAGGGTGTCAAATGAAAGCTTATTGAAGCACGAATTCAGCTATATATATATATATATATATATATATATATATATATATATATATATATATATATATATATATATATATAGCTGAATTCGTGCTTCAATAAGCTTTCATTTGACACCCTACACCATGCCCTTGAAAAATATTTTTTCCATTTCCCAATTTACCCCCTAAAATTAATCCCCAGGATCAAAATTCAACTTTTTAAACTTCACATCTATAACTGGGCCACCACACTCTATCTCTGTGCCAAATTTCAAATTTTTACTTCAAATAGTTTCAGAGAAAATATATATATATATATATATATATATATATATATATATATATATATATATATATATATATATATACAAGGGCGTACCCAGGATCTGAAATAGGGGGGGGGGGGGTGCTGACCAAAAAAAAAAAACAATGGATTTTGCATTTCTCTTTTTACTTACTAAATTTTGACATAACTCGCTTAATTTTTACTTCAATAACAATTTTCTTGGATTTGTCTCAAATTTATTTAAAACTTCATTTTCAAATTGCTCTCGATTTAATTTAATTAAATCACGATGCACACTCATCAGACATAATCCTGTTAGCCTTTCCTCTCCCATGGTACTTCTCAACCAAGTCTTCACTCTTCTAAGAGTACTGAAGGATCGTTCTACAGTGGCCGTGGTGCATGGAATTGTGATTAAAATCAAAAGTGCCAGTTTTAGGATGGGTTAAAAAACATCGGTCTCGTCGAGAAGGTCAGTTATTTCGACGTCTTTTAGCTGGTCCTCAGTTGACTTTTTTTCCTTCCACAAATTATACCATAGGTCCATTTCCGCAGTAATATCATCCAAATGATAAAACTGGGTAAAATATTGTGCATTTTGTTCTACTTGATTGGTTTCCATGTCGAGCATATATAATGGATGTATTTTTGTTAAGGCAATCGCTGGAGTATGTCAGGGGCGGACTCAGGGTCATTTTCGTTACAGTACAATTTAATATAAATTTCTCACAATGTTTACTAGTGTAACGTAACTGCTAACTACATAGACGTTTATCAACAAGTAAATTAAGTCTACTTGCAGTACTTGCACAAACAAATTAACATCCCTGATAGTGCCTACACCAAATGAAAATAATTAAATTCCATTAGAAAAACAACACAATACAACAAATTCATGACTTTGCAAGGTTAAGATTTCGACGTTCCGAATTCGGAGTCGGACGCATCGGATCGGAATGTCTCCCACTCCACTCTATAATTCGGTTGGCAAAACAAAAATAACAAACGGCATCGGCACTCGGCAGTGCACTCGGCTGACTCGGCAGGTGCAAATGGCCAGGGTCGTAATAGAAAATTCATATTTCTTGGCTAATTCCGCCAATTTCAAATCTAATAGGCTGTGCAGTGCGCTGCGTTTGACTTACGTATATGAATATATTTTAGTAGTAGTGTCCTATATTTTTCGGTTTTGTAATTTTTTTAGTAAAACCATAGTGGTTTATTTTGATTTTTTTATTTTCTGCACTTAGCGGTGCTTTTTTTATAATTTATAAATTTCTAGGGGGGGGGGCAGCTGACACATCAGCGTCTGAGGCTCTTTCCAACTGCTTCGAGAGAAAGATGAGTTTAATGATTGTCTAAAACCAGGAGTATGCGTTCATCTTTCGAACATTTTGTAAACTGAATAACGTGGTTTAAAAACATATCCTCGATAGACCAGCCGCTAGGAGTTGCCTCTCCAATAGTCCCAGGAGGACCTCCAAATATCTTTAAAAAAGATCCGTGAAGATATCAACATGGGTGGGATGTAGGTGCCAGTAGCATTAATAGCTGCTATCATTGTTTAAAGGGTGTCACGTTCAGCAGACGTTGCACTACCAAGCTGTTTGATTCCCTTAGGTGCAACAATTTTTAATTGTGACTGGACGGTGCTTAGACCGGTCTCATCCAAGTTCCAAATTCTGGATGGAGGAATCGGGCCAAACCTGTGATGAACATTTATATTGTCAAACAAATTTCTTACATTTGTTCGATTAAAACTCGTAGAGTGGCTTAAACTACTCGCTTCAGGCTTGCGAATCGACAGTATATCATTATGTCTATTAAGAAAACCTCGCATCCATTGTTCACCAGCAATTTTATCTTTGTTCCATTGTTCCGGATATACCTTTTTTTATTAGCCACTGCAAATTTGTGAGCTAAGTCTCTCACGCCCTTTTTTGTTAATCCATACTGCATTCTAGCAACCGTTCTAATGTATTCTACCAGACTTTCTTCCTCTTCATCGGTAAATACGTGTTTTACAGCACAGTTGAAGGAATATTCATAATTTTGCTCCCCAACGGCGTTAAATGGTTTGGATAGAAAGACGATAAAAAAGAGTAATAAATACATTATTTATTTATCGTTTTATAATATCTACACATACAAACAACAGCGAGAAAAAGACGAACTAATTATTTTCATTGTTGTCGTTGATGTTGTCATTGTCGTTGTTATTATTGTTGTATCTTCTGTATAAGTTATGCACCCTAACACCTAGATGAACACCCTGACCTATTAAATCTATAGCTTCATTAATAGCACCTCCTTCAGGTCTTGGAGCCCCCTCAAGTCTATTAAAGGGGAATTCATCGAAATATTGTTGGTCAAAGTTTTGCAGTTGCTGTTGTGGTGGAAATGGAATGGGTGGTTGGTATCTCCTTATACGCCAGTAAGGAATAGGAAGGAAATCTAAAATAAAAATAATTATTACTTTTCGTAAGTTCTAGTTCTAGATAATGATAATATAGAGTTAGCAACAAGTTTATATTATCGGTACACCCGTTGGACAAACTCAGTTGGTCCCAATTTCGATTCTTATGTTCCTGTAGGTATTAAATCCATAATTAAAAAAAGTTTGTAATGTGTATACTAAAACAGTATCGACTTTGCAAAATCGTTCCAGTAATTACATAATTACTATAAACCAAATAAGGGCAAATATATATATACCTAGTATTCTTGAAGGTATTAAATCCATAACTAAGCAAAGTTTGTAATGCGTATCCTACAACAGTATTGACTTCGCAAAAATGTATCAATAATTAAATAATGTTTAACACAGATCACTATTTGATTGCACGCTAGTGGTCGCCTCAGATATTCTCGCTTGAGAAAGGTCGCGCATAGTATTAGGGTGGGGGAAATAACGCAGTGGTATGGGCAGTTAAGAAATATAAGCAAAGGCAATTTCAATGATCAATTTCATATCTTGAATTAATGCCAAGTTTCTGGGTTCCGGGCCCCACTGTGCGACGGATCGCTTCGCCTTTTATAATTGTCACCACACGTCACTGCTTTCTTACGAAAGAAGAATATTTACTTACTGAACATCGCCAAAGCTCTGAACATGTAGAAATTTTGTTCGAGTTCTTGGGGCCTGCGTCTTAGTTCCTCTACTTCATCGTGGCGAACTAAAAGTACAAGAACAGGATTTACTTACTTTCTCTGAACATCATCAAAGCTCTGACCATGTTGAAATTTTCTTGGAGTTCTTGGGGCCTGCGTCTTAGTTCCTCTGCTTCATCGCGGCGAACTAAAAGTATGTCTAATCTTAATACATTGTATGAAATCAACTGACTCTATGACAATAATAAATCTACATTAGTACGATAAAAAAAATGAAAGTTGCAATACCTGCATTTTAAGTAGTTTCCATTAGTACCTAACAAAATTTAAAGATATGAATCACTACGCAATCCTTCTTTTAGGGTTACAGCGGGATATGGTATTTCCCTCAGGTAAACGAAATAACAGAATTTTATATCATGAAGAATTTTCAATTAAAAATACATATTAAAGTTGATATTATGACTGGGCCTTTGATACAGCTAATTTTTTTGAGCAACCGAGCCGTGTAGAAAATTAATTTTCTTACCGAGCATTATTTGATAAAATACACAGAACATTTTTATGAATAATTATAATTAACAACAACCGTGATCCTAATAGTAATAAACTACTTAACTAACTCCTATATTCTAAATACATACATATACAGGGTGGATTTTTTAACTGGAATAAATTCGGCAACAAAGAATCCATCCATTTCTTTAAAAAATCAAAAAACACGGGTGACCTTTTTTTTGCTTCAACAGTTCTTTTTGCATTTCTGTGAATTTTACCATTCATCCAGGACTGGAAACTAACCTAACTTTCTTTTTAAATGCAAAAACATGTATTGTATAACCCACTATTTATTTTTAAATTTCTGTTACCTGATCAGCAATGATTTTTTAAATGTGATTTTTCAAATAATTTAATATATTACAATCATAATGTCAATGATTACAATAATTTTGATCGCGTAAGGTAAGGTAGTACTGAGACTAGTTGGCACGAGGACTGACAGCGCTCTGATCTACCACCAATTTTGCAAAGCACCATTAGCAAAATTGAACCACGTTATCGTGAATTGGGTCATGTGGGGGATATACCAAGACAAGGACAACCTCGTGTAATGCAGGGGAGGAGGGAAAGTCGACGTCAATTTTGTCAAATTATAATAAATTCATTGGATCAGCATTCAATAGTTTTGGATTGGGTTCTTTTTTTGGACAAGTGTATTTTTGTATTAAATGCTATAATAAGCAAAACTGTCGGTACTGGTCCGATGAAAATCCTCACTGGATTCGAGAAACTCGCACTCAACGTCCACAAAAGCTTAATGTTTGGGCAGGCATAAATGGTGATCGAGTCATTGGGCCAATATTTTTTGAAGATAATCTAAATGGGCCGCTATATCTGAATCTTTTGCGAGAGGATCTTATTCCAGCTTTATTTCCTCATCATGCAGATGCCGATCGTCATGATGATTGAACATGGTTTCAGCAGGATGGTGCACCGCCACATTACGACAATATTTGAATAAAGATTTTCCTAACCGGTGAATAGGGAGAAGAGGTACAATCGAGTGACCGGCAAGATCGCCAGATCTTAACCCCCTTGATTATTTGCTTTGGTGCACCCTTAAAAGTAAAGTTCATGTGACAAAACGAGAAAATTTAGAGGAACTTAGGCAACGAATAACACCCGAAATCCGACAAATAACTCCAGAAATGGTATATAATGTTACAAATGAATTTTAGTTTAGGAGGTTCTGACAGGAAAAAAAGGGAACCTTTTCAACAATATTTACAATAAAAGAAGTATTTAAAAAATCGTATTTTTTTATTTTTTGTCGCTTATCAGGTAACATAAGTTCAAAAGTAAATAGTGGGATATATTCCTTTTTTTATGCCATTTTCCGCGAGCTGTCATAATACAACATGCAAACTTGGGTTCGTTTCCATCCCTGAATAAAGGGTAAAATTCACCAAAATGCAAAAAAATATCTTAAATAAAAAAAATTACCCGTGTTTTTGGCTTTTGTCGGGAAATGGATGGATTCTTTGTTATTGAATTTATTCCAGTGAAAAAATTCACCCTGTATTTATTAAATTGTATGAACTTTATTCACTGAAAACATTACATATGTATTATCAATGATTACATATATCTTTGATATTATTATGGTTTCTCACAAGCTACTTTCGGGGATTCCCCTGCGATATAGATAGGACATATCTCTGTACTACATAAACGTGACATTTTTCACATCGATTGCATCAAAGTTTTAAATAGCTTACTATTTAAATCTGTGAGAGCATACAGTCTTCGATCGAGCCGGGGTGCCAGAAACCTTGTTCATTGCAACGCTTTCAAAACGCAGTCTTACAAAAACTCTAGAAACACTCATCTTCATCCACATGAATGGCCTAGTCTTACAGTACAGAAAAATGGGTTTGTTCCTTACAGAATAGGGAATCGTTCGATGTTGTTGGCATCGTTTTCAATGTTGGCATCGCTTTCAAATATGATCTCAGCTGACGCAAATGCATACATTTTTTTATATTTTTGAGAAAAGTGGAAAAATATGATCCCTTCCGTATTTACTATAATACAGCACTTAACTGGTCCTGCTTCGAAACATTCCTGAACTTTAAATTGGCTCAAAATTTTGTCTCCTCTACCTTCCAGTATTGGATTTAATTTTCAAAAATAAAACGAGGTACTTTTTTAGTACTTTTGAGAAAAGTATTTACGTATTTACTATTGGACAGCACTTGCGCGTTCCTGCTCCTGCTTCGAAAAGTTTCTTAACTTTAAATTGGCTTCAAATATTTTCTCTTGTGTCGTGGTATTTATTACCTTTGATTAGTGGATATAAAAAAGAAGTACGATTTTCGTATTTTTGAGAAAAGTGTAAAAATATGCTGTCTGTATTTACTATAATACCGCACTCGCGCATACTTGGTCCTGCTTCGAAAAGTTCCTCAACTTCAAAATGGCTCAACATTTTTTATCTTGTATATTTTAGTATTGCCATTAGAGACTAAATAATTCATAGACGAACACTGGCGTGTATTGTCCACCATAATTATACTGTACTGTATATAATGGTGAACAAACAAGTTCCTAAACCATAATCCAGTAAACCTACCAAAATTTCTCAAGGGAGACCCGCTTTCGGTCCCATTTCAGCGTATTCGAGAATGTGTCTGTATTCTTTATAGTCTCTGGCAAAAGTTATTTTTAAATTAATAAAGTAACAATAAATATTTTTAATAAGCCAATGAACTTTACTGATTTTTGCACATTTTCATTGGCCTGTAATGTCTCCTTGGATTTTTTTTCGACATCAACATAGCTTTCGTACACCCACATGGATATCATTTTTCGATTGGCTTTAAATACATTCAATATTTGGTTTGGTTTCTTTTGTGATTTGGTTTAAAAAAACCGCTCAAAGCCACGCAATTTTCTAGCGTTCCGATTGTCTTAATTAGAGCAACAAGAATCAGTCAGAAACCATAGTTTACTCACCTACGACTCTTTCTTGGTGCCCTTGGTTTGCCCTTGCTCTATCCAGCATCCATAAAAGGGCTGCTATACAGAACACCACCAATAATAAACTCAGAAGAAAGAAGGTTCTATCATCCATTTTTTAAAAACTGTTTATACAAACACCGAACGGAATTTTTTTACTGAATATATTGATAAGATGATGGGGATTTTCTATATTTTTTTTATCTTAGATAAAAATAAATTTGTATAAAGTGCGTGCAGCAAACTCCAACTCGTCCGAACAAATTGAAACTCGCGGAGGGCGGCAGAAAGATTGTTGCCCAGGCTATTAAGTTTGCCCGGTTTATCGCGTAGCCCATGCCGTTGCCTGTAAGAGGGGGCCGATAACAACTTACATAAAGTAGAGGTCGAGAAATAGCGATAGGCGTCACTTTCGATAACTATCGATAGTCTAATCTTAAACAAAAGCAGTGAAATTGTACGAAAAGATGAGGGGTCATCCGAGTTGCCACCTCTATATAGTGGTCCCCTGCCCCCCTCTTAACGGGCCTAATCGGAATTACCCCTCAAATCATTTACAATGCACGAACTGGATGGAACTCCCTGGATTTGTTTTAGAGCTATTTATTCTATCATTATAGTACAGTCTCTTAGTACTCCTTATTACACGTCTGTATATCGACCTATATTTATCAAAATAACTCAAAAGAAACCCGGTGGGTGAGAGTTTTTTTAGTGAATGCAAAACCCCAAATTCCTTGATGAATTCTTCCTTTCGGCTGTGACCCACATCTTTTTACGTTTTTGCCTTAAATTTTGTATGATAAAAATTTTGTTAGAGAGTTTTATTAGGGGATCAGAAGAATATATTATTGGTTGTAGGGCGTCGTTTACTCTCAATGATCGGATGCGAAAGTTCGATCACAAGTTAAATATCAACTTTAGATGAGAAATTCCCTTAACAAACATATGCATTTCCTTAAAATTTTATTAGTGTAAGAATATGTAGTTTAGACGCCATTCTTCAGACCGACCAATGAAGGGCCGATTTTCTTCAGAAAGTGTATAAGTAAAATAGAAAAATTGGTCTTTAACATTTTTTAGTGTACTCCAGAGTTTAGTATTTATCAATATTCCCTCGTATAATGGTTCGTTAACTTCCTTTGATATGACTCAGACCCAAAAGAAAATGTGTCCGTGACTGTAGTGTAAAATCTATTGGTATGCGTAACACGAAGCATTTCTATTCATTGAATACTACTATTCTTACAAAATAAAATTAGTGTTAAGTTTATGCTTAACTACTATTCTTACAAAATAAAATTAGTGTTAAGTTTATGCTTTAGTGGGTTTGCAGTTTTGTTTTCTTTTAATAGTTGATCGCAATCAAACCGGGAGGCTCAATAAGCTTTGGCAGACAGACTTGCGCGACTCTTTGAAGGGTTTGGCCGCTGCCGTCGCGTCGTCGTTCCCGCCGTCGCGACGCTCCGTAGTTTTGTCTCGACGTCCGCGCGTCCCAGGTTATGCGGCGCTGTGCTCGCGACCGCTTTTCGAACACGTCGTGAACGCGATGGGGGACATGGGGGAAAGCCACAACACTTCCGTGATCCGGTGCACCGACGGCCTAATGCTGCCGTGTTGGCAACCCTTAGAGAATGTCTCCCTCATCGACAAAGTCGGTCGCGGACTGGTTTATTTCTTCCTCATGGCCTTTCTCTTCATCGGTGTCTCTATTGTTTCCGATCGGTTTATGGCTGCTATTGAAGTTATAACTTCCCAAGAACGAGAAGTGTCTGTACGAAAACCAAATGGCGAGAAACAGATTATTGTTGTTAGATTGTGGAATGAAACTGTCGCGAACTTAACTTTAATGGCTCTGGGGTCTAGTGCGCCAGAAATTCTTCTGTCCGTTATAGAAATCTACGCTAGAGGTTTTGATGCCGGTGAGCTGGGTCCTGGGACTATCGTAGGATCTGCTGCGTACAATTTATTCGTTATCATCGCCATCTGCGTGTCGGTGATCCCAGAGGGTGAAGTCAGAAGAATCAAACATTTGGGAGTGTTCTTCGTTACGGCAACGTGGTCCGTTTTCGCCTACGTCTGGCTTTACCTTATTCTCTGCGTATTCAGTCCGGGCGAAGTCCATATCTGGGAAGGACTAGTAACTTTTTTTTTCTTTCCTACTACTGTCATTACTGCATATGCTGCAGACAGAAAAATTCATAGATATATCAGGAAAGATTACAGGATGAACAGACGGGGCGTTATTGTTCAAGCAGAAGGAGTTGATAACTTAGAAATGGTAAATACGGAGCTCTTGGTGTTAGACGACGTTCACGATGATATTAAACACGAATATATAGCAACGTTGAAGGACCTTCGTCAACAACATCCTCACACTGACATCGATGTTTTGGAAAAAATGGCTCATGAAATTCTGCTAAATAAAGGCCCTAAATCCAGAGCATTCTACCGCATTCAAGCGACTCGAAAGCTGATGGGCAGCGGAGACCTGATGAGAAGAATCTCTGAAAGAGCCCAAAGCGACCTTAGTGAAGTCAAAGCGGAGTTGCAGAGAGAAAGCGGCATTAACGAATTTACCCAAACGGGGTCCAAAGTGTTCTTCGAACCTTGTAAGTACACCGTCCTTGAGAGCTGTGGTCAATTCGAGGTTAGAGTAATTCGAACTGGAAACATCGACACTCCCTTAAGCGTGGAGTATACTACGGAAGACGGAACCGCCCAAGCGGGGAGTGACTACGTCAAAGCAAAGGGAACATTACACTTCCATCCAGGAGAAAACGAAAAACATATAAACCTGGAGGTTATCGACGATGACGTTTTCGAGCCGGATGAACATTTTTACGTACGGTTATGTTCAACCCTACCGACAGGGTGTTTGGGGTCACCCATGTTGGCAACAGTGATCATTTTGGACGACGACCATGGTGGTTTGTTCAAGTTTGAAGCGCAAAACCATGAACTTGTCGAGAGTACAGGAACTTACGATTTAAAAGTAGTACGGTGTTCTGGAGCCAGGGGGCGGGTCATTCTTCCATACTATACCGAAGATGGAACTGCCAAGAGCGGCAAGGAGTACGAGGGTCAGCAGGGCGAGGTTATTTTTGAAAATAACGAATCAGAGTAAGTACTTTCAACTATTTTGTAAAATATTTTTATATACAGGAGTTTACAAAATGCGATTCAAATAATAAATTTCAACTTTAGTTTTCGCTTAATTTATATTATTTATCTTTAAACATTAATTAAAATTTTGTATGCGTAACATTTCTCATGCAAATACGATCTCATTTCTTTCGTGACAAGCGCCCTTCGCCCCCCCCCCCCCTAAAATGATTTTTTGTGAATGGGGTTATTGTAATCTGTAAAACAATATATGAATATGATCTCTCACTAAATTATACGAAAATCTAAATAATTAACAAAATGATTTCATGGAATAAGCATTACAATTCAACTTTTTTATGTATTTTTTTAGTATCTTGCATGACCCCTTCTCGCGTTAACTACTCAGAATCAGAATTAAATTGTACAAATCCTCTTGCTCCATACTAATATTAAAGTTGTAAAGAGCTGTTGGCGATTCTCGAATTGTGCATTTTCATTTAAAAGCCTTCTCCGACTCTGGACCATATCCGATACATGCTCAATTTGATTTAGGTCTGGCGATTGAGTCGGCCAGGGTAAAATGGTTTTTTGATTTTCGTCTAACCAGCGCAGCAGCGTCTTGCGTTTCTTGCGACATGTGGACGGGCAACATCAAAACCAAGTCTGCTCGACAATGCTTGCATAAGGTAACACAGCTGGTTGAAGAATTTGTTCCACATATCGTTCAGCATTCAAAAAATTGTCCAACAAAACGAGATACTTTCTTCCACCTAAACGTACCTATACCCGCTCATACTATCACAGTGCCACCTCTGTAACCATGGACCTCACACAGAAAAAACTGCTATGCTATTTTCAATATGAAAAAGGATTCTTCTGACAACCATACTGGCAAGGATTGGTTACCCTTTGGTGACTACAAACTAATTAAGTTTTTTTTGGCGGTCTAGTGTTCTACATTCCGCGGTCCGCCAGTTGCCGACAGTAGTATTAGGAAAATAATAAAAAATATTAATTAGATGGGTTCTATTGTTGGCTGGAATATTACGTCTATTGCTTGCGGACACCCTTTTAAGGGTTAAAATTATGTTGCTTTGTACAACTGAGTATACCTCCAAAAATGATGGGTCTTTTGCAGGACTGGGGACTTGCACAACTCATTCCAGTGTTTTATAGCAAGTAAAACAAACCTAAAAAGCTTTGAAATAATAAGTGTGTTTTCTATTTATAAATCTCTTTTGGCTAGTCTATTATAACTTAAGACTGTTAAGCTTAAAACTGTTAACATTAAATATGATTTTATTGTTGTACTTGTATTTTATTAGATATGTCTTCCACCAAATCTAGCTATAAATGTGGAAGATTCGAATGCAGTGGTAAGCGCCAAATTTGTTCCATATTGCATGCTGTACCCATACAAGCCAAAAGCAGACAGTTCTGCTAAGAAGCAGATCTTAAATTTTGACTGTTAGTCTAGTCCACAAGTTCAAAAGCGTGTTAATTCTTGATAAAGGTCCTAAAAATATGTACGATAGCTCATTGGATTCGGAATGACGTCTAGAAAAATGTATTCGAGGGATTTTACTGCATGATAAAAATTGCAAAAGTTATTAACAAATTAAGATGAAAAAAGAAAAGTTTTTCGTTTCTTGGCAATTACTCAAAAACAATTAATATTTAAGAAATTAAAAAAAAAGATTCATAAAGAGGAGAAAAGTTCCAAAAAAAAAGTCCCGACCCCCGTTACTCTACCTCCATTATTTATAATTTTAATTTAGTGCTGAAAATAGGGCCCCGCTCGGCCGATACACCATGGCCGCGCTACCGCTCAACAGAGTCTATTACATAAAATAATTTTTTTATAGAGTTAAATATCAATAGAAAAATTTTAAAAAATTATGGTGTCATCAGAACACTTTAAAGAATAAAGTCCCGTTGGAAAAAAATTTTTTTGTTGATTTTTGAAAAAGTTATACTATTGTTAACTAAGTAATTTTTCGTGGGCTTTCCTTTTAACAAAAGACAGTATAAAAGTTTAAATAATTGGCCTATAAATTTTTGGCTTCTTGGAGCTCTTCTTATATATATACTTAACAAGACCACGTTATAAAAGCAGCTTAAATTTGTGTCTTTTGTTTATTATAATTTTTGTAAGTTAACAACATTTTCGATAATTGTCATTTTTGGCTAACTTACAAAAATTATAATAAACAAAACACACAAATTTAAGATGCTTTTATAACGTGGTCTTGTTAAGTATATATATATATATAAGAAGAGCTCCAAGAAGCCAAAAATTTATAGGCCAATTATTTAAACTTTTATACTGTCTTTTGTTAAAAGGAAAGCCCACGAAAAATTACTTAGTTAACAATAGTATAACTTTTTGAAAAATCAACAAAAGAATTTTTTTCCAACGGGACTTTATTCCTTCGTGTTATGATGACACCATAATTTTTTAAAATTTTTCTATTGATATTTAACTCTATAAAAAAATTATTTTATGTAATAGGTAGACTCTGTTGAGCGGTAGCGCGGCCATGCTGTATCCGCCGAGCGGGGCTCTATTTTCAGCACTAAATTAAAATTATAAGTAATGGAGGTAGAGTAACGGGAGTCGGGACTTTTTTTTTGGAACTTTTCTCCTCTTTATGAATCTTTTTTTTTTAATTTCTTAAATATTAATAGTTTTTGAGTACTTGCCAAAAAACGAAGCACCTTTTTTTTCATCTTAATTTGTTAATAACTTTTGCAATTTTTATCATGCAGTAAAATCCTTCGAATACATTTTTCTAGACGTCATTCCGAATCCAATGAGCTATCGTACATATTTTTAGGACCTTTATCAAGAATTAACACGCTTTTGAACTTGTGGAGTAGACTATGTAATGAATATAAAAAGTTTACCGTAGTGGCGTCAAAATCTCGTGTTAATAAAATGTCATTCTTTTATGTATAAATGTTTAATAATACTAAATAAAAAATATTTTAAAATAATAAAACGTGTTTCATTTGTTTTAAATATTAGTATTGATGTAATAAAAAATCTATTAAAAACTAATAAAACTTTATATTTCATGCAATCTTATAACCTATTGGTTGACAGTGATAAACTAGTCATTGAAAGAAATCGAATTTGTATTGAGCAATACGGAATAGAGTGTGTCATTGAGTGAATTGGTATCCAATTAAATATACGATAGTGCTTTCTCAGTCTAGTTATTAGTAGAAATTAAATCATCTTTGCATCTAGTTCGATGTTATATTGTTGAATTTTCTTCCTAGAAAACAGTAGCTTAGAACAATAAAAAATATAAAAGGTGATTTTAGCATAAAGAAATATTATTATGAATGATTAAGTTTGAAAAATCCAGAAATGAACTGGGATAAAAAAATTGGAAAAACAGGAAAGTTGCACTAGAGGGTTAAAAATGGATATACGGGTAAAAAGCTAAAAAACAAACAACTGTTTCCTCTGACATTCTTTTTACAGGACCATGGCCTTAAGATCATAGTGTTTTGTTATTTTATGTATTTGCAAAAATATTTATTGTTATTTTTATAATACTGTACGTAAAATGAACATAATAAGGTTATTAGTTTAATCTTAAACTCTCTAATAAAAATAGGGAACATTATGATTATGACATAATGTACACTACATCGTAGTGTCGTCATTTTCAATTAGAGGGGATTTATTATAAATAGCATGTAGGTACGTGGGCATAGTTGTGATTTTTTTTTAATTCAGGAGTATTTTTAAATTCTATTTTCGGAATGTGTATTGTCAAGCAGCACAGCGCAGCTAGAAATTAAAAATTCCTGTGATATACAGGCTATTTTTTTTAAAGTATTTTAAAACATGAGTGTCAGTGCTCAGAAAAAAACAAAATACATTGATTTCCCTTTGAAGGATAATTAAAAAGTTTTAAAAATAATTTAATAAGGCAAAAATACACAGAATATATTTTTTTAATAGATTCTTGCCTCCATCATTAGGTGGATAATGGTTCTTTAATACCGATGCGTAAATATCCTTTTTAGGTTATATCAGTTTTGAAAATTTTAAGAATATGGTTTAAGCCAGCAGATAACGTTTTGTATGTAATTGCGGTTATAAACAATCATTATGGCATACGCCGTGTTATCGGCTCGGCTAGCGCGCCCCGCCTGACAATAGTAATATTTAATACAATGAGAATTATCGATAATTTTTGCAAAATTTGCCCGAATGCATTTTAAGTTGAAATATTGCATAATAAATTGCATAAGTGCAAATTTGCCAAAAATTATAAATATATTTTCTTAGCACGAATTGTATTTTATGAGAGAATTTTAAAAAATAAAATTTTCAACTTTTGGTATGTAAAATCCAGTAACCAGAGTTTCGTTGTCATCTCACAAAAAGACAAATTCTTGATTGTTATAGTCGTTTCCATGAGACATAAATAAAGCACTACAAACAGCAACAATTTTGAACGCCCGGTCCGCGTCTTTTTTGGAATTTTGTGAAAAATGTCGCGAATTGGAGCAGCAGCGCTAGAAGAAATTAATCAAAATATTGTAGTTCTTACCCCAAAAACACCAAAAAGTCCAAGCGAAAAATTTAACAGAAGCTACTTAAAGTTAATTTCCAAAAATACTATTTTTTTACAAAAAAGGCTGTAAATTATGCACCAGTGCGATTATCGGATATATCATCGCACTGGTGCATGATTGTCGCGTTATCTTATTCTGATAGGTTTAAATCAGCAATTAAAATTGTTATTTTGGTGTTGTAATGTCTATTTTGACGGATGAATGAAATTCTCACAGCTAGTACCATAATGATTGTCATCATGATGATCCATTGATATGATCCTAATTACACAAATAACTATTGTAGGTTTGTAATAATGATTTGCTTGAAAAATTTATGCAAAAAAATACATGCATATTACCTACTGACATTCAACCATGCATTTATTCATATTATGGTCAGAAATAACACTTTCAATATTATAATAAGGAAAATACTTATTAGTCATAAAATGTCTGCTTATTATAGTTTTGCTTGGATGGGCAGACCTATGTCATTAAAGTGCATGTTTGTTTTACAGGGTATTCTTGAGAAGTAGTACCGAAAAAAGTTACTGGGGTATGAGTTACGAGCGTAAGCTTTAAGGTTTTTGCTTTGAAAAATTCTCTTGTCTAGTTTGTGCTATTTAGCCAGGCGCGCATACAAGGGGGGTACCGACGTCGAGGGCAAAAAAAAGTAAAAAAATTCCCGATGGCTCCCTTTCTATAAAGAACGAAGAAACTAAAAAACATGAATATCATGTATTTCAACTAGCTCTTTCCAACGAGGCATATGAGATCTTGACTTGGATCTATTTTGACCCCGAAAAAAGTTAAAACCGTGAAAAATTTGGGTCAAAAATATATACGCGGTATAACAATTTTACTCCATTACAAACTTTAAACCCCCATTTTACCCCATTAGGTGCTGATTTATCAAAAACTGTAAAACACGTGTTTAAACATTGATTTTTTAGAGTACTTCTATAAAATTTCGAGTTAATAGGACCATAAAATATTTTCCCATACAAAGTTTGAACTCCTGTTGAAAAACCCTTCCTTAGTGCATGCCTATGCTATATAAGAAACCTCTATGAAAAATTTTAAATTTCTAGACCCAGTGGCGTGGGCTTGTACGTTGATACGCCAGTCAATCAATCAGTCAGCCAGTTTCTTCTTTTATATATAGAGATTAGTTCACACACTCTTATATAAGTCCCTATTGCCTTATCTGACCCAACGCCAAAACAGCGATATTAATAAAGTATACCTTTTTTAGAGCTGCAAAACTGATTTAAAACAGAAATTGTTGAAAGAAAGATAAAACCTAATAATCAAATATTTTAAAATCAAATACAGTTTATGTATATACGTAACAAAATATTTAGAGTAAAATTTAAAACATCCTGTCGAAAATAAACTTATTGTCGAATTCAAAGTAGGATAAAGTGAGATATGTATGTATCTATATAGTCATGTTACAGGTAATTTCGTGGTAGGATAGTTTTTATTTTAATTATTATATACGGCCATCGGCTATAATTTTCTTTGATATTAGTGATCACGAGGCTCAACATTTTCATCACAAAGTTATGCAGGTTTTGAACTCGCTACCTCTTGGCCCATAGTGTAATATTTGCAACATGCTAATATTAGTTCAGCGATACTTGATGTACGATGAGGTGATGAAAATTTCCTGCTTAACCGATGATATTTTAAGATCGCTTGGGGCCATAAATAAGCCGTTAGGGATCAAATTTATTGGATGTTTAGTAGTTTAGGTCATTTATTGCCAAGCAAATTGGTACACATATAGGTAATAGTAAAATATCTATGCACTGGCTTTAAATAAAGAAAATGTTAAAACAAGTATTATTAGTGCTAGAAACTAATGGAAACAATACAAAAGTATAAACAATCACTCAGTACAGTGCGGTCCATGGAAACGGAGGAAGCGCCACTGGGGTTTGCTTGGGCTTACAGCCCGTTCCTATAAAGAGTGAGCCGCCTTTGTGCAAAAATGTTCATTGCCGCCCCCGCCTGACACCTTTTTTAATGTTTTACTTTTGAAATAATAAGGAAGTTTCCATTTTTTCATTTTCTCTTAATAAATGGCCCTCAAAATGTAAAAAATGTCTATTTTTCATTTTTAATTATCTGTAGAAATAAAAATGGTATCGTTCTCCAAAGTTTGAGATGCCACGCTCACGTTGGCTGAGGCTCGATGACTTCACAACACAAGACTCGGTCAACAGCGGAATAGGCGCCAGTTTAATATTCAGTATTATTCTTACCGGACAGGACACTGCCTAATGTCGTTGTAGTTTTTGCTTGTTTAACATTTTAATCATCTGAAAAACAAAGCTATGCCTAAGATCACAGGTTCGTATAAATACCGTATTGCCCCAAAATACCAGTTTTTAAATTTTTTTTCAAAATTGGATCCCCTAAAAATTGAAAGCTCTACGGCAATGACTACCAAAAACCAAAAACTAATTAGAGACAAACATGTACCCCGACAAATATTTCTAAAAGTTTACTGAAAATTGAATGGTTTTTTTAAATTTTGAGAATACTTTTCACCATTTGACCCCCTTCGAAACGCTCAATCCCTACGCCAATCAGTACCAAAAACATGTACACCAAGAAATATTCCTGAAAGTTCAGTCAAAATAATTTTTTATAAGGGTCATTATCACAACCAAGCAAATAAATTAATTAATAAATTGAAATAATAATAAATTGAAAGAATTAATGGATTTTCCTAGTGTCAAAAGAGGGTATACGACTACAACATAGGTCAAACATACTTTGGAAGCTTAGCTCCTCGGATCCCGGCACTACTGTATGACGAATTATTCGCAAAAAAATCCATTATCATATCAATAATATCAACTTTGGTTAAGTCTGTTGAATGCCCACGAACAAAACTTCCATTTTCACAATATCATGTTGCAAAAAAAAACGGGAAATGCAGACCTCACTCAATAAACATCACAATGAACTTAAAATAATAAAATAATACCTAAATGCCAAGTAAACACGCGAAAGCAGCAGCAGCTAGCCCGGCGACAGTGTTGTGTATTCTGACGTCACGAGTCGACACAAGCCTGGCGCGTAGTAATTAAAAATTTAACGTAGAAGAAATTTTCGTCAATTTTGCAGATATCGAGATGATTTTTTTTTGTTTGAAAAGTTAAGTGAAAGACTATTAAATGATGTTGAAGTAACTCGATTTTCTGAAATAGCAAACTTCCTAATTAAAACAAACATCTTTTAATTTTTTAAAATTAATTTTTAAGATTCTAATGAATTTGAGTAAATCAAAAAAATTATTCTAAATTTAAACAAATTCCTAAAAATACGTGTGCGTACATGTATTAAACTTTTATAGAACACATTTTTAATTTTTAACCCTTAATTGGAAAAATAATTTCATATCCAACGCTTCCTACAGGGCTACCACCCTCCGCCCTTTTAGATTAGCAAATTCATCTATAATGCTGATTCATTTGTTCACAAATACCTTTTTCAATTGAGATTATAGCTAAACCGGAAAGCCGTTCTTGAGCCATCGATGTTCTTAGATAATTTGAAATTATTTTCAATTCGGAAAAAGACCTTTCTTCTGAGGCCACAGATACCGGCAACGTAATGAATATTCTTAAGGTTGTAGTAGTGTTTGGAAACGAGGATACTAAATTATTTTTCACAATCTGTTCTAGATCTTTCAAAGCCAGCTGAGGGCCGGGAAATAAATATTTGTAAACGCAAATTCGTCATATAAATATTTACCATCAATATCCCTGCTAAGGTCATCAACAAGTTGGATTTGTAAAGTTAAGTTCACGTCTATACCGGACTTTATTAACTCTTCCGATGATAGTGTATAAACTCTGTTAAAAATTTATACTTACAAATCGTCGCATTCTTTTAACAGCTCAAATATTTCCTCTCAGGAACCATTTTCTGTGTCTAAAATATTGAAATTGAAATTGACTTTTGAATTTAACAAAAAAGATTTTGTTATATCTGGCGCATACTAATTGAACCATAATTCTGTCATATGTTCTTTACATGATAAATTACCGCACGTAATTTCTTGAGGCGACATCTGATCAAGTTGGCGTTGAAGGCACAAGTTATAATTAGGGGTGGGCAAAATAATCGATTAATCGATTATTAATCGATTAATCGATTGAACGACTATAAAAAAATTTAAAATCGATTAATCGATTTTTCGATTAATCGATTAATCGACTTTTCGATTAATCGATTTTTCGATTAATCATTTTTCGATTAATCATTTTTCGATTAATCATTTTTCGATTAATCGATTTTTCGATTAATCAATTTTTCGGTTAATCGACTCTTTTTTATAATCATAACTCGACTATGAAACACGTATTCAACGAAATAATTTGAATGCTTTTCGATCCGCGCTCCTTTAATTTTTAAGGGTCTAAAATTTAAATCGCCCGTCGGAATTGTGTTCAAGATAGGCAAGTGGTAAGCGCTGGAGTCGCTTTCATTATGTTATTAGTAATGACATAATTTCGACTAGCTCAATAATCGATTTTTCGATTAATTTCGATTAATCGATTAATATAAATTTGATCGATTAATCGATTTTTCGATTAATCGATTTTGTCGATGAATCGATTTTTCGATTAATCGATTTTTCAATTAATCGATTTTTCGATTAACCGATTTTTTCAATTAATCGATTAATCGATTTTGTCGATTAATCGATTTTTCGATTATTCGATTAATCGATTAATTTCCATTAATCGGAAATAATCGATTATTTCAACTAATCCAAAATCGATTATCATTTTCAATAATCGCCCAGCCCTAGTTATAATTACTTCAGTATTTTAATTCGGGTTTTGAATTTTGTTAGTTGTCAAAATGGTTCGCAGAAAAGCATTGTCTTACGATAGCGAAATTCCATTGTTGCTGCCCACCAAAAGGGAGTTCGTGGGCACAAAATTGAAAAAAATGTAAGCATTGCTCAAGGAACTATCAGAAACATTATTGCGCAGTATGATGAAACCGGAAATATTCAGATTAAAGCTAAAACTGGTCGTCTCTCGAATATTACAAAAAGTGATTAGCGTGTTCTTCGTACACTTATCAGAGAAGATCGCTGAGTTTCGTCGAGGAAATTAGCTGTAAAATGGTCAAAAGTGATTGGTAGAAGAGTTTCAAACGACACTTGTTGGAAGAAAATGAGAAAAATGGGGTACGGGTTCTACAAAGTAAATTTTATAAAAAAATAATAAAAAATCAAAGTTTTAGACAATCTGAATATTTACCGTTTTATCATGCTGCCGAATAATGTTTCTGATAGCTTCTTGAGCGATTCTTAAATTATTTGCAATTTCATGCCCACTAACTTCCTTTTGGTGGGCAGCAACAATGGAATTTCGCATATCGTAAGATAACGCTTTTCCGCGAACCATTTTGACAACTAACAAAATTCAAAACCGAATTTCACATACTTAAGTATATATAACTTTTATCTTTAATGCCAACTTGATCAGATGTCTGCCTCAAAAAATTATGTGCGGTAATTTATCATGTAAAAAACATATGAAACATATGTACATACATACTAAACTGATTTTTATAAAACTTACAGCCTGTTGCACAAACCTCTTAATCACGCAATAAATTTAATTGACGTTTAGAATAATCTTTGACAATGACATAAACATGAGTGCTGTCACATTACAAGTGTCCAATTAGTTTTAATTTTTGATTAAATTGTTTGTGTGTTGAAGTATCGATGAAAGGGACAATCCTAACAGCGCGGTGATTAGCGAGATAAGGAAGTTTTCATATAAGGACTGGGTGGTCACTGATGATCGAGTGGCTCTCTTTTGGAGAGAGTCAAAGATGTTAAGTGCAGAAGATGATGCATGAACAGTATTCTAGATTAGGTCTTATTTGCGAAACACAGAGAGTGTGTAAGTTGGAAGGCTCGAAAGAGAAATATAGATAGGCCCATTATTCGGAACGATAAAGCTGGCTCTATGGAAATACGGAAAAATTCGAAGTATTATTGGGGCACGCCTTACACTTCTTTTGTATTGCTCTGCTCTTAATGTCATATAAGCTTAAAGTTTTCCAAATCCCAATTACCTGATTTTCACGGGTTTCTTTTTAGCTATTTGTTTACCTTAAATTAAAACTGCTTTTCCATTGATTGTACAGGCTTGGCATCGGTTATTTATAGCTGCCTATGACGATATAGGTGACCGTATGCATTAATTAATAAATACTTTTCTAATACTCACGTAGAAAAACCGGTATTACGCATGGTTTATACATTGTGTATAAAAAGAATCGAATAGGCTGATTATTTTAAAACTAAGCAAATTAGCAAAAAATGTGTCAGATAAAAGTTCAAGGGCTTTCAAAAAGCTATAAGTTGAAACTTAGTTGGAATATACACATAATTTATATGTAAATTCTGTCCATTTAAACTGACATACAATTTTTTTTCGAAAACACATTTTTTAAAAGCACGTTTTTTTCGCAAATATATTTTGGCGAAAAAAGAACGTTTTCTATAATACAGCTTTTGTAACCAACTTTTCGATTTTTTTTAAATACTTTTCAAAACTACATTGTCCTTAAGAAAACATATTTTTTTAAAGTACATTTTTCATTGTTTCTAAAAAAACGTCGAATATTCATATTAAAAAAACCGCTTTTTTGAAGAAGTAGTTTAGTACAGAGTTACATAGCAGACACAAGGAAACAAACATAACCGACCATAAAAAGGGGTCGTTGATGTTAGTTCAGGACCTTTTTTTGTCGTTTTTTATTGGGATTTTCTACGTTAGTAGAGTTCATAATTTAATTTTTGAAAAACTATGTTTTCGGAAAATGTAATTTTGAAAGATTCTGGTTTGAAAAAAAAATGTTTTCGAAAAACTTTTGTAGATCCGATTCTGAATATCTTTCGATAAAGCTGTTTTTCGACAAAATTTATTTAATTTAACATCGAAAAAATATTTTTGGAAAAAAAACAGTAACGCGATAGGACCAATAATTCTTTTATTATTATGAAATTGTAAATATTCTAGCATTTTTTATTTATGCCTTCTGCTCATTTGGAGAGATATACTTACGTAAGTACAATTTTTTAAGCACTTTCAAAAATACATTTTCTCAGAGAACTGCTTTTTCGAAATTAAATTTTGTCGAAAAACACTGTTCGAATACTAATTTTTTCGAGAATTTCTTCAAGCAACGGTATTTGGAAAAAGTAATTTGCGGGAAAGTTACGTACCAAACCTACGGAAGGATGCCCTACTACCTAGGACTACGTTTATGGAAAACAATTAAAGAACAATTGAATTTGATCGGGAATTGACCGTGATCGAATGGTAAGCGGCACTACAGTATAGTTTAGACTTTAGTGCAAATTTGTAATTAAAAACGTTTTTCATAAAATTGAATCTCTGTAATAAACCTACCGAACAAAATATTTTTCGTGATTTATGATTTAGCAGTAAATTACAGAAATAGTACGCAGCAATTAAATTGGCGCATTAGGTGAAACTAATTGTCACAGTTTGAAATTTACACACTTCACATCACATGATTAAAAGGTTCTTAATTTAATTAAAATTTGGAAGCTAAAATAACTGAAGCTGAAATAACAAGAGTACCCAAGGGAGAGAGCAGTGGGGCTGTAAACCTTCTCCAAAATACCTTTTATTTAAAGAGTTTTATAAAATGATTACTATGTTTATTCAAATGTTTACCTTCTTTTAATGGTCTCTGAGTGAGTAGAAATGCCTCGTTTAAGCGTATTGAAAAAAAAAAAATAGTTGCTCTAATCAAAGAGTGGCAGATAGATACGGAAAATCAAAAAGTACTA